>PVLA01001206.1:274413-389646 GCA_004027455.1 Hydrochoerus hydrochaeris | reverse complement strand
GAGAGAAAAGGGGAAGAAGGGAGAGAGAGGAATGAGAGATGACAGGAAAGTAGCTAAGACTTTTGGCCATGGGGAAAGAGGTCAGTGGAAGGATAGAAGAAAGGAAGAGGAAGAAAGGGGGCAGAAAATGAATGTGCCAGTTTCTCCAAATCCACCTCATCATGCTGTACTACCAACATGCACACACAATCCAAATAAGTGCACCATTCCATCCTGCACTCTTTGAAAAGCACATATTTAACCCTAGTTACCTCTGAAGAACCTTTAACTATGCACATAGATGACAGTATGTCATCTGAAAACCTGGTGAGGGACTGATGGGCTTTGGGGTCATGCGCTGTTACCTGTAGGCTCTACCAGCATTCACACAGTTTCACGTTGTCCACATATATGAAAGCATACCCCACACACACATCACCAGTCAACCCGGACTTGCCAGATGGAAAATTCTGGTCTCTCGCTACTGTTTGGAGAACACTCTGAGGTAGCTTCCCTCATGCCACAGAAGACATGGGTATCTGGGGATGTCTTTGAGTTCAGCACCTTTCTGAAAGACTATATTCCACCTACTCATCCAGGCAAAAATCACCAATTTCACTGTCTAAACCAGCGGTCACCAAAATGGTTTGTGTTCACAACACAGAAAAAGGCCAATTTTGGGTGCAAGAAGACAAAAGCAGAAAGCAAACATGAAAGTATGTCCTACTGATACTTAATATATGATTTTGCCTTGACATGTATCATTTTAAGTGAATGTGTATCTACACATTCCTATTTGTTTAAAATATCTTTGCCAATAGGATAACTTGATCAAAAAAGTTTTGAGACAAAATCACTTAAGCTAAAGTAATTTTTATACATATCCAGGGAAATCAGTTATTTTATTCAAAACGAAAAGATGTAAGTGCTTAAACTATAAAGTCAATTTATGATACTAATTATTGTAAAATTTTTCTCATTTTTCTATAATGATTCATATGCTCGTCTGTTTTATAAGAGGCTGGTATTAACCATGTCCTCAATTATTAAATATTTTATGAAAATTGGCACTAAGAAAAAAGGGAAGACTAATATAATTGCATTCTAACTCAACGTCAATCAGCTATTAATCCAAAGATTTAATGATATAAAACTCCTTAAAATAATCACATAACAATGAAAGTAAACACAGTATTATTTTTTAAAATCACATACTCAGCTTTGCTTTTTATGGGCTCTGTAAGAGTAGAAAAATTTTATAGTCAATATTTTAAAAGAACTAAGCAATTCAAACCCAATCTGGAAAAATTAGCTTCTAGTATTGGGTGATTTTAGGTCATTGGGGTAATTTCAGTGCTGCTAACTATACCCGCAAGCAAGCAGCACTTACATTTCTGTTTCCTGCCCAAATTTTATGCACTGTGTAACCAGGAAGAAATATTTTTAAAGGTAAAAATAAAAGTGAATGTGTAAATAGGTTGGGGAAGCATATTTTAACTTATAACTGTGGATTAGCAGAGTGTACTCTCATTCCTATCCCTGCCCCTCTTTGAAACAGGCAGAAAAAAACCAAAAACCACAGAAACAGAATATTCTGTATGAATCTCTAATTGTGTCGCACATAAACTATTTCCTCACAGCCTAAACAAGGGTGAAAATAAGCAAAGAAATATGAAGTGGCACTGAGGAAAAGTGTGATAAATGACTGATATTCCAGTACTATGTAAAAAGAGAGATCCTACAGAAGAATTTAAGAAGGAGTGCAAATACTAACAGACAGTGGGTTTTTAAATGAATTTAAAATAGTCAGATTTTCCTTGGATTACATAATTTTTTTCTCATTCATCTCAAACTATAAATGTATTTACAATAGACTGCCTCTACATTTATATAGTTAGACAATGAATTTTGGATAATTTCCTTTCTAAGAAACTAAATTTAGAGAATGTAGAAGGTAGAGGTATAGATATGATAATTTTTACAATTTAAGGGCAACAGAATTCATAGTAAATAAATACCAAGCCTATTTAAACTTTCTAATGCCATGCAGAAACTACTGAAGATTAAAATACAATTAAGTATTGGTAGTTGGGATGGATACCTACATCAGTATTTGAAATGGCAGCTATCAATATTTAATTCTGAAATTAAATAATATATATGTATGTATATATAGATAAATCATATGAGTGCAATAACTATGATCAGTTTTTAAAGTATAACCTGGGAAATAAAATATACCTGTTACTAGCCCATTTATTTCATGCAAACTGTGCCGCTTCCCAATTATTTAGCCAAAATCTCATATATCACTGCCTTACATTGACACCTGCTGGAAAGTACTGGAACTGTCTATTTCTAATTGCATTTCTGGGCAGTTGTTAAACTTTGCATGTGTGAAGAAAATATACATATGATAACATATCAACAGTAAATATCATAAATTTCCTAAAAGAAAAACAGCATTTACTCTAAACATTTAAATTTTAATTGTACCTTCAGGAAATCAGAAGTCTTCCAAATGCATACATTTATGGGAGTTACCTTATCAATGAAAACAGAGATTTAACTCATGCTTATTTTGAGTTAAATTATGGAACTAATTAGCAACTTTCTCCAGTACTGACTTGTGTTTTGTAACTAGAACTCTTGATTATGTGACTTGAAAAAAAATCTCTGGTTTTGTAAAAGCACTCATACAAACAGAAGAGAAAATGACCCAGCTATTTTGAAAGAATGCTTCCTCTATTCATAATGGTGGCATAAAAAATAACATAATTAGTATATAATAACTTACTAATTTATCAAAACTTTCTTTTCATGAAAAACAAATGATTTATCAGAATACCTTTATTCTTTGAAGTAGATGAAATGCAACACAGTGAAATAGTTTTAGGAACTTTTACAAATGAATTAATATGTTGTATTAAATTTTAATTAACTACTTATATAAATGAAAACCCTTCTAAATGGTTCTGAGAATGCCTCATTATCTTAATCTATTTCTTAAAACTTAAAAAAAGATTATTTCCAGATAGAAATAAGTGCAATTGGCCAAACTATTTTTAAAAATGGTATGATAAAACTAATAGAACACTGCTTTTCCCCAGTCCACTGTCATATAAGCACAGTCTAGGTGCTTAGCCATGTCATATTTTATATCATCAGAAAAATAATACTGTCTTATAAGCCATTTTCCCGGTTTCAAACAAGTTTGTCCAGGAACCAGAGCAGCAGGACACATTCTGGAGCACCGTGCTAAGAATATGACTGGAAATAAGAGAACATACAGTGGTGATAATATGGTTTGCTCTGACATTCCTGCTATGATCCTCTCCTTTTAAATCCCATTAGTTTTTGGCAAAAAGTAATGACAGTCTGAGAATAGTTTAAACAACATAAAACTATGATCAAACATACAATAGGTAACTTTAAAAATGCAGGAGTTAATGCAGTGATTCAGGCTGTGAATGACGGCACGGCATCTGAGACAAGAGTTGCCTCCAAAAACTCCACTTAATCCATCTGCCCAAATTAAGTCAAGCCCTTCTGGTTTAACTATAATGTATGGCAAATCCAGGAATATAGAGGATGGTTGATGATGGGATAAAGCCTGTTTTAAAATTGTGCTCTTTTTTTTTGTAATTCAGAAACCATCTATAAAAAGATGGGTATTTGTAAGCAACCTACTGAAAGATTCTTTTCTGCTCTTTTAATTCTACTGAAGTTTATGTAAGATTAACATGCTTCTCAATATTAAGAAATCGCCAAGTACCACAGAGCTAACAGGTCTTGGTGAATGTAGTTTTGTCGTATTTTCCCCTAACAATTTTACCAGCTCATCTCAGAACATTAGGTTGTGTCAACTGCAAAATAAAACATGCCTTCAAACAGTACTTGTTTCAGATTATTAAGATTTAAGTCACTAATGCACTTTCACAGCTTTTACAATTACCAAAAAAGAGAATCATCCCCTGATAAAAATCTGAAAGACTAGTTTTTCAAGCCCAACAAATAGCCAAATTTTCAGATATCCAAGATCCTTGTTTTCAATCACTCAGTTACCTTACAGAGCTTCTGATACCGAGGAGAAGAAACTGCCATCCTTTGTAAACGATGCAACAAAACCACAACTTTCTGCAGAGACGTTCTCACCACAGCCATCATTTTAAGTTTACCACACTTCTGGAGACGCCTCAGAATTTGCATTATAAATGAAGAGCAACGATCATTTCCTCCCGGTCACTGGACAACGATTTGTCAGTTCTCTGAGCATGCTCGTTTCCAGGAATGCATTTGAAAAGATACGGGGGTTTAGGTTCTAGGGGAAAGGAGGCTGGTATTCCTTCAACTTCTCAATAGGAAGGGGGGGAAAAACCCACAAAAGCCACCCAGCCAGCCCCCAGCAGATGCTCAGTCAGGACTGGTTCAACCCAGTGTGGCCAGAAATGAAGCAAGTTTGTCCGGCAGCCAAGTGCTGCCGGCTGCGGGAGACAAGTGCGCTCGGTCGCCAAAGAGGAGATTAAGTGAAACATTAAAGCTGCAGATACAACGCAGACATCCCCTGGGAACAGAGATGCAACATCGTCGCCACCTCGGTGCACGCCCTGTAGCTGGCTTACGGGAGGAGACCGAGTGCCACTCACCCCACACTCTCAAGAGGGATGCGTGTGCTACTTGGCTAAGCACAGCTCTGCCTCCTGCTTCTGGAATGGGTGAATGACAGATCCTGTTCAAAATCTCGGGGCAAGAAGGGTATCTGACTCAAGGACTGCAGCCCATACTCTAAGGGCTAATAAATCACCCCAGGGCAGGCCTCAGCCAAAATCATCTAAAACCAAACAAAACAAAACATGTTGGCAGAAAAGCCTGTGGCTTTCCCCAAGATACCCTAAATTCACAGCCATCCAATAGGCTCCCACATGCTTGCCAGAGGGGGAAGCCCCTGGCAGAAACTGAATAGGTGAGGACTCATCTAATTAAACTGCAAAGTTCATAAAAAGCAAAGCCTGTAATTGACTACTGAGTCTTCCAAATTCTCACATTTCCCCTTAGACAGACAGCATCTTCATGATCTCATTTTATTTGCCGTAAAGCTGTTTTAATTTTATGAATAAGAAATATAAGACCATAATTATAGCACATAAAGAGCCAGCACAGAATCTTTGGTTTTTAATGTGTGCATATATGTATTTGTGACAAATTTTCTGCTGCAGCTTGAATGCAATTACAATATCAATTGGGGTAAAGTGCCATTAGGAGATGAGCAGAAAAGCCTAGGGCGATTAAATCACAGGGGCAAAGAGCACGGCCAGAAATAGAATGCAGACAGCTCTGGTTACCAGGGTCCTGCTCAAACCAAGAACCTACAGTTTCACCTCTCTGCTGTTGTCACCATTCCTCAAAGGAGATGGAGGACTTTCCAGTATTTCTTCCTCTTCTCTTACTTCATCTGCCTGACTCCTCCATCCTTCACGTTCACATGAGTTAAAGCCCTACATGGAGTGGTATAGAGTCGCACCTGTCGAGGTGTTTGTGGGTTTCTGCTTGTCAGTTGTTTCCACAGGTCTCTACTGAGAACCTATGCTGCCTCCCTCTGGTGAGGCTGACAGTGTCACTATATCTGTTGAAGCCCAAAGCAAAGCCGGCAGCCAACAAATACAATTTAAAATATTGTGTTTGGGCCAGGGTTTCAGCTCAGTGGTGTAAGTGCCTGCTTGGCAAACATGAGGTCATGAGTTCAATGCCTGGTACCAAAATAAATAAATAAATAAATAAATAATAAAATATCACGTTCCTAGGGAAATTAGAACAGATTACTGATTGCTTATGGTGGAAGGATTGGAAAGTCAGGAATGGAGGATTAATGGCTAATGAGTTTTTTGAGATGATGAAAATGTTCTCAGTTGATTTTGGTGATGACTGCACATCTGTACGTATACTAAACTGAAGTGAATTACAGCCAATAAAGTTACTATAAAATTGTGAAATTAGCTGGGCATGGTGGCACATGCCTGTAATCCATGCTAGTTGGGAGGCTGGAAAAAAATCTATATCTATTTATATGTCATCTACTTCTATATCTAAATGTTACAAGCTGAGTGTGCCTTATCTGAAATGTTTGGAACAAGAAGTGTTTTAAATTTCAGATTTTTTTCAAATTTTGGAACGCAGTGTTTGCACACAAATCATGAGATACTCTAGGGATGGTACTCAAATTGGAAAACATGTATGTTTCATACACACCCTCTACACACAGTCTGAGATCAGTTTTAAGAATATTTTTAATAATGTCATGCATGGAACAAAATCTCACAGTGCAGAGTTTTCTCCTTGTGGTATCACATCAATACTCAAGAGGTTCCAGATTTGGGAGAATTCGGATTTCAGAAGTTTGGACTATGGATGCTCAATCTGTCTAATTCCTATTTCAGAGCCATAATGTAAACTTCTCAACAGACTGCATTTTATCCCCATTGGGCCTAGGTACAAGGAAAGAGCTGATCAATCTATGCACTACAGAACATGAGCTTGAAAATTGGGCTAAAAACCAACATAAAATATGAGGATGTAATAATCCCAAAACACAAATGGTTACAAGTCAAAGGCAGCCACTTTTCATGCCACCACCAAAAGGATGTGGCACCTTAGGGTTTCATCCATCAAAGAATCCAAGCATCTCAATTAATTCACATTGCTAAAATGCAAAGTTTAAATGAAAAATATAATTAGCCAGGTGCAGTGACTTACACCTGTAATCCCAGCACTTGGGAGTCCAAGGGAGGAGGACTGGCAGGAGTTTAAGGCCAACCTGGGTTATCTAGCGAGTTCAAGGTCAGCCTGAACACCATAGAATGCAAATTAAAATGAATGCATTTGAATTTTAAAAACTGGCTGATTAAAAGAAATAGGTTCTCACTCAAAGTTAGTATTTAATAAATTAGTAGTTTCTGTTTTAGGCCAAGTTCTCTCATCCGAATACAGATTCACAATGACAGCTGCATAACGCATCTCCATCTGCATGGTACTCAATACCTCATTCTAATGTCTTCCTTTAAGTCAGAATGGAATTTGTCTCCCCTTTATACCCCACTAAGTAATCCTTGCCACCTGTTTCTCTCAGGAGATGCCAGTGTCAGGCTCCACCCCACCTGGCAATCTCCCTATCTTTACTGCTCCTAGGACTGTCTAGGTGCTGGGGCCACTCGCCTCACTGGTGTTTCATTTCTGGTCCTGCTCAGATCTCCCAACAAATCCCTCTGCTTCCGCTGGTGCAAGGCTGGTGAAAGGTCATTCTTCATCACACTGTCAGCCAGAGTCCTATACGGCAGGAATCTCAATGCATCAATCTCTTGCTCAATATCCCCTAAGACTGCTCCCCATTGCCAGCAGGTTAAACTATAAAACACTGAGGAGGGCATGGCGGGCCCTGTGTAACCTGGACTGCTACAGTAATCAAGGGGCTTCTTGCTCCTGAAAGCTTCCACAGGATCGGCTTTTTCTTGCCAAAATGTCGCTGCCGAGGAATAAAACCTAATAGCTTTGCAGCAGTAATGAAACATAAATACATAAACCTGAATGATCTGCATTCTTAACAGAAATGGCAATAGCATATCATACTTCCAGTAATTCAACTTCTGCTGCACTTCCACACTACCCTTTATCAAAATTTATCCAAGATTCACTTCAAACTGAGTCCAGAATACATTTTATATTTGCAAAATATTCCTACGGTCTTACATCTGGCTGTCACGAGACATGAAGCACATATATATAGACAGGGAATGTGTCATCTCAGCACATCTGTGTGTACCCCCTGTGCAGGGGCACAAATACACTGAGGTCCCTCTTCCATCTTGCACAATGCATACTTAGAACACTCACCACTACCACCACCCCACCAGTGGTGTTATAGATTCATTTTCTTCAACACTCATCTTCCCATTTTCAAACAAGTTTCCATTTTAAATCACTCACACAAATAATTAATACACGAGCCCATAGGAAAATTAAAATTCCCTTGCCTCAGAGATATTCTGCCACTCAGGAGGCTAAAGCAGGAAGATCACCAAGAGTTCGAAGCCAGTCCAGATTAGTGAGTCCAAAGACAGCCTGAACTACCCCGCAAAACCACATCCAAAATAAAAATTTTAAAAACAAACAAAAAAAGAAACAAAAAGATAGTGCCAAAATACTGTCTCTAATAATCATCCAGCACTAAAAATACTAAAGTACTAAAAATAAAGTACTAAAATGCAGTATGAAAAATATAGTACACTGTGTTTTTTAATAAAACAGAATGCTTTAAAATTAAGATCACTTAACAGAAGAGTGAAACGTTCATGAAAATACCATAATGTCAAACATTCGAAACATAAAAAAATGTACATGCTTATCTTCAGATAAACAAAGGAATCTGAGTAGGCTTTCAACAAATGTCATCTTTAATACTTTATGTGAACCCAAACTGATTGTTTCAGCAACATAATTATCTTTGAGAAGCACTCACTACACATGGTATTTTAGGATTTCAGTCAATAGCCTTTCCTCTTGTTGCTGTTTGCCATAAGATAAGTGATCCAGTGCTCATTTTTATTTAAAAGATTCTTAACATTTTTGTTTAAACTTACTTCTCCAAAAGTTTGAGTATTCATTAAATAGAAGTTTGCATTATAATAAGAATATATCCCAAATAAAATGTATCAGAAAACATCATTAAACTCTCAAGTAGACCTGTGTTTTGCCACCATTCATTACCAAGATTTTTGAGCCTGCTTTGTTCATTGTTTGTATATTGTTACTGACTCAAGTACAGTCTAAGTACCTCTTGAAATCAACATCATTTCATAAATTAAATGCCCATGAGCATTTGTAAGTCATTCTTTATAGTTGTTTAAATCACAAGAAATAATATAATCTACTATGTAACACACTGAGAGCCCTCTTTAACTCTCTAAAAATATTATATCAATTAACACTATAACAATGTCATACTGTAACAATGTGTAAAATAACACAGTAACCCTCAATGCTTGTCTGGTCACACTTACTACCAAGTCAAAAATGTTCTGTGCAATGCATAAGAAGTAGTGTAAGTAAACAGAGACTTTCATCGCTCTTACAAATGCAACAGTAAAAAAATCGTTTCCATGCATGTGACTACATACAAGCCTATTCAAAACAGATTCTTTTTAAATGTTTTTACCTTTTAAATGAAAACGTTTTCAAACTTGGAGGAAAAACCATAAGAACAAGACCAGGTTCAGAAAGCCTCTTTATCCTGATTCGCATATTTTTTGGCATTTCACAAAATGGGTATTTCAGGAGTTCCCAAAGAATGGATTCAAAAAGTCATCAATATAGAATGTCAACGGGTAAATTTGGAATCCAAGAAAAGCAGTCAGAATTTACTTAGGATTTAAACCCACGGCACTGTGTAGGCAACAACACGGAACAACGTGATCTCCATCCTTGAAGAGCCACGTACCCCCATGGGACAAGTGGAGACATGAATCCAGTGACAAGGGAACATGTGTCCACCACAAATCAGAGGCAGTGATCATTGAGCTGACCAAACAATGACAGGCCGTAAAGCAGGAATCTGAAGTAAACTGGTGGAAACAGACACTCTGCCACTGAAGCAGGTTTTGAGTTAAGCTTGAGGTGAGAAGGCTGATAGGAAGGGAAAGAACTGGTCGACCCGCCTCCCAAAAATCAAGAGTCCAAAGGCTCAGACACAGTAGTACTCGGGGTGGAAATAAGATTCAGACAAGCTTTATAAGATTTCTAAGAAACCTGTTTGACAGGAAGAAGAAAAATTTGAACTGATACTGCATATGCAATCATAGTTGTGAACCTTAAGGTAGACACACAAGTAACACCTTCAACCCTAACAGCTCGAGTCACAAACAAAGGCATTGAGCTTGTGGAGCTTTTATATTAAGTATGTATAATAAATAGGGAAAGACACAGCTTTATATTAAGGGAAAATGTCCTTATAATTTAGGTTTCAATAGAACTAACTGTAATAAGGCTTAACACAACAGAAAACAGAGTAGCGCTAAGATTCCATCTCGACATAAGCAATTACTCCTTTCATAAAATGGGGCGAGATTTTTTTCACCCAAATACTAAGTAAAAGTGTTTGATGGATCTAATTCGCAGAAATCAACCATGCACAGGGGAGCAGGGATTTCCTATGTGAATCAGGTAACTCTCTTACCTGTTAACAGCTCGCACACAGATGGATCCGGAGGACACAGCACAAACACAAAGATGGGCTGCGGTCCCCGCGCACGTACCTGCAGCTGCCGCCTGAGCTCCCTGGCCAGGACGCTGTCCTGAAGCGCATTCTCCCGCTGAGAGGCATCCGCCAGCAAGTTCACCGTGGTCTCCACCTCCTGGACCCACTTCAGGAAGTTGTCCAGGTCCCGGCGTGAGGCCTGCACTGTCCTGAGCTCAGCCTCCAGGGCACTCTGTCTGTCAGCCACGCTGGAAGAAACAACAATGTGGCAAGAGGCTCTGTTAACTTCCAGGGTGCTGGTACCCATCATGTACATCCCATGGAAAACCCTAGTGGACAGCCTCGAAAGGACTTGGGCTTAAACTGCCATACGTCACTGGGGCGATTTATTGTTATGTATGTCTAGCTAGAATCGTCCTTGACAACGGAGTCAGGGAATCGTGCGAAGGCAGAAGAGACACAGACATTAAGGAAATCAGACCCATATCATGACGCCATTATGACGACAATTTCCATCTTATGTGCACACCCAGTTGCTCCCCCATGCATTTACACCAGTACCTTAGCATTCTAATCCCAAACACTCTGAAGCAGCATCAGAAACGTTCATGCAATCCGTAACTAGGTGAATTCCAGAAAGGAGGAAAAGCTGAAGAAATATTCAACATTAAGTAGATCATTTAGTGCCAAGCATGGTAGCACATGCCTGCGATACTAGCTACTCAGGAGGTTGAGGCAAGGACACTGGAAGTTCGAGGCCAGCCTAGGCAACTCAGTAAGTCCCTGTCTCCCAAAAAATAAAAGTGGGGAGAGCGGGTGCAGTGCTGCTGGGAATATAGCTTAGCAGTGGTGCCCTTGTCTACTATGCTGCTGTGCACAGGGCCTTGGTTACATCTCCAGCATTATCATAATAGTGATTTAAAGAAACTATTTTACATTATCCTTAAACAATGCAAATCAATACAAGTTAAGAGTTGATTTAATGGACTTTCTGGAATGTCATCAGCCTCATCCCAGCATCTGCTTATTAAAAAACCTCCAGGAGTGTTTGCCTGCCTGCAAAATAAATTCAAATTACCTCCCACACAGTGTAGTGTCCTTTGTGGGCTCAATAGTTTACTTCTCTACTTTACCTCTAGTTTTCTCCCATATTCTGCTTAGGTCACAGTGGTATACTTCTTCTTTACATTATGAAAACTGTGTCCATATAAAAGTTTTACACCCATATTAAAGTGCCCTTCATATCATCTCCACCTAATAAATTCCTATGAATTCTTTAATGATTAAAAACCAACTCTTTCAGAAAGTTCCACCCCAACTAGATTTCCTTCTTCTGAGTTCATATAAGTCAGTATTTCTCTTTATACAGAAATTGATCACATGTGTTCTGGAAAAGCTCATGGGTTATAATCTTGTCTCACACCTACATTTTACTTTAACAATAAGTAGATCTTTTACCCAGTTTTTCTATGGGCAGAAATGGTTCTCCACATTCCTCAGAGGCTTTATGACAGAATCATCATTAAGTATTTATAGAATAATGACAATCTATGTATAATATGTCTTTAAGATTTTTCTCCCATACACTATTTTCTAAAAGCTCACAGGAGATGAACGCCACAAAACTCAGTCTATAAATCAAGAAAGAGGAAGATTTAAAAAGAAAAACGAAACTGAACCCCAGGAGAATCCCAAGGGTTCTTATACTCATGGCAAAAGGAGATCACAGAAAAGACAGTGTGAACTCAAACTGGAGCAGGTGAGGGTCTTCATCATTCTTACTGCCCTGCATTCTTGGTTTAATTTGACAAAATTGACAAAAGATATGCTCAGACAAAATGAGAAAATAACCCAAAAAAGGAGAAATACAAAATTCAGCAAACAGATTCCACACTTGAAGAAAATCAAACAAAATGACTGGTAGGATGGCCGGGCAGGGCTAGAAAGTGGGTCTCCAAAATAAAAATACTGAAAGTGACAGGTAGCTTAATGTGATTGACTTTGCAGAAAATCCTACTGTCAAGCCATGTGAAGTGTGAGAATTGCCAATAGGAACAAAGGAAAATGGACATATCAGAACACGGCAATTACTAATTTCAGGTAAAACAAACATTAGCAAAATTACAGTACACTTCAGTACTTGGCTGTTAATAATGTTAGAATATGAACAGTAATATCAAAGCTAGATATTTACTTAAAAATCCAATGATGAAGGAAAGGGAAGAGCAGCATAAGAAAGCGATTTCCTACACAGTGACTAAAACAGGATGATGGCGTACAGTGCCGAGTATTAATGAATTAAGATAACTGATACCTACTCATTTTATTTAGAATATGGAAAAGAATAAATGATAGGAAGAGAAACAAAGAAAGACAGCGGTTGTCCCTGAGAAGCAGGACTGCTATGAGGAAAGAGAAAAACTCTATTTGGTAATAAACCCTTTAGTGTGCTTTGGGTTTTTTCTTTTTAAATCCTAAGTATATTTCTTTGATTTTTATAATTTAAAAGTCAGCCATCAGAACATGGGTGGTAAGTGGTGGGGGTGTCTCCTTATCCTCTTCCAACTCTGCCTATATATTCAATTTTTAAAACATAAATAGTATTAAGAGTAAAATAAAGCCTGTGTCAAAAAGGTGCAAGAAAGCAAATAAAGAAATGCATACAAGCAATTAACCAGCCATGAGCAGACGATTCTTATTGTAAGAACAATCAATACCTAAACTTGAAAAGTTCAGTAAAGTCATTTTTCATAATTAAAACTTTTATTATATGAGAATACCCAAATGTACATACTAGGTTATGCAACAACAGCTAACGTAAAAATAGATCATTACTGATGAGCTCTCTGAACCTTAGAGACACCTAGGCTAGCGGGGAAAAGGCAAATATCTAAGAACTGCTGAGGTGGAGGCAGGGAATTTCCTACACCCAGGAGACATTCATATCCCCAACAAGTAGAAAGGAACAAGAGTTTTGCACCATGAAACACAGGGCTGTTCTCATTTGGAGGGGAGGGGGCACTGTGCTGCCAACTTCATTGTGCCTCTGGTTATGGCTACAAGCACCTGTTTTTTGGCAGTTACAAGCTTTTGAATGATCACTGCACTGCACCTGACACTACTAGCACCTATGCATAGTACCAGTTCCACAAGCCAAAAAACTGAATAAAGCAGTGTAACAAAAGCAATAGCACTTCCTTGGCAGTGATATTTCAAGGAGAAAATGAAGTGCATGCACATAAACCTATCTAGATATAATAAATACTCAGTAAGTGATATTTCCCCAATCTTATATATGAATTTGGTGAAATACTTGGAGATACATAGTGCTAATAAGATGCAAATGTGCAATTTAATAATAAATGTCCTGGAGAATTTTTTAACTTCATGTGCATCCGGTGTCAACTTTTTTTTAAATCATGAACTTAATCAACTACTAAAAATAACAAACATGCTAAAAACTAAACTAATTTATAGCAATCCAATTCCTCTTCATATTATTATGATGAGTGGACACTTTGAAATTTAGAATCAAGGGCAAAGGTATAGTTCACTGGTAGAGTCATTTGCCTAGCGTACACACACAGGTTATAGGTTTAATTCCCCTCACCGGAAAAGGAAAAATATATGATCATAATATATAAAAACAGACATTTATGATTCTTGAAACTAATGTAATTTATATGAAATTTCTAATAGAATATAGTTCTATTGGTTCTGTACTAGTTCTCTCTAGCTCCTAGTTTTGTTCTGTTTTTTAATTTGGTCCAAGGCTACAAAATATGCTAAATATTACCAAAAAATCTTGTATCCCTTTTCAAGAAATTTCATGATTTATCATAGAACTATAAGGCAAAAATGATTAAAATCAGAAATACATAGGCACACTTACCACACAGGCCAATAAGTTAGTTCTAATGCCACTTGTACACATCTCTCAGGAGAAAACAATTTTATTCTTCCACCACAGTGATCTATCAGCAATATGGCTGAGGGTAAATCATTCCAAATTTCTCGTGTGTGTGTGTGTGTGTGTGTGTGTGTGTGTGTGTGTGTGTAAGTGCGCGCATGCATGTGCATGGGTGTGTGCGTGTGTGACCTTAAAATAAGGAGCTTGGACTCATGCAGTAAAAGACACATTTCAACATGTCTGGGGGTCCTTTTAAAACTGCATAATCCACCATAGAGATTATGAAACCTTCGGGGAGAGTCTCTCCAGGTTCACCCCCATCTCTAGTTTCAAATTCAGCTTCATGAAGAGCCTTTGCTTATAAATGAAATGTTACTGATGGGAACAGGTGAGCAGAGTGCAACAGCAAAGAGGTTTGGGAAGCATTTGTGTCAATGTTTCCTAAAATTACTTCTGGCCCTGAACACATATTAACCACGATCTCAGTGTACATGTTCTATGTAGCTGTTCTGGCTTCTACATCCCAAAAAAATCTAAGGACAGAGCTGGAGGAAATCTTGAGAAATGATGAGGGAATAAGGGAAAGGAACACTATTACCAGAAAAGAAACGATTTCTTAAGTTTAAGAAATGTGTAGTTAATAGGCAAAGACAGAGAAGATATTTGTAAATCTTTTTTTAAATATATAGATCACAAAGAATAAGGACAGGCCAAAAACCTAAAATATATCACATTTAGAGTTTACAAGAGTAACTTCAGCTGAAATTTTAATATATACTCAAAACAGAAGAATTAACAGACTACAGGATTCTTTAGTACAAGAAATGGTACAAACTGAAAATACGTACAGTTTCCCATAAAAGATTTAAGAACATCTATGGGTGACAGGTTTATAATATTTTGCATTAAAGAGAACTAGGATTTTTAGAATATAAGCTCTTGGTTTTCAAAGAGATGTCTGCAATAAAACCAGCTTGATATTATATTAAATAACTGATAGCCATATTGTAACATAAAACATGGCCACTCACATAATATACTTCAAAATGTCATTTTAAAGGAGTTAAATAGTATTTGATATTTTCAGGTTTAAGACATATTGTTTAATCAAGTGTGCATGTACTTATACCTGGTCAAAAGAATACACACTTGAACACAACACACTCAAAAATGTCCTTTAAAAAGACTTTAATGGAATAAAAATCTTATGAAACCCAGTTACGTGTTGCTAGGTTTTGGTGTACTTAAAAGGTGACCTTCACAGTGATACAAGATTTAAATATATTGGTCTCTACTACAGCAGAAAACAGTAGCATCAGTAGTCTGAGTAACAGCTAGAAAACTTACAATGAAACAATTCTTTCAGCTCTTCAATGGGTACCTTCACAAAGTAATTTTGTTCTTTTGTAAATGAAGTAACATTTATCTGAAAAATATAGTAAAGCATGTTGCGGGAAAAATGCAATCAAAGCGAAGATTTAGGTCACCGCAGGCACGCTCAATGATCTACAGTCTTTTGGTAACCAATCCTTATTACATTGAGGTTGAGTCACCACGAAAGCACTTAAAAATTTACTCTATGGAACGCTGGGAGACTCCATCTAACACCACTGATGCTACCACTTGGAAGCTGACAGGAAGAGCTCCCTCTCCCACCATTACACGGTGACACCTGCCCAAAGCCTTGTACAAGCAAAACTCGGGGCTGTTTCTGTGAGAGGAAGTATCTCACTGCACCCTTTTATCTCACTGCTAACATTTGGTCTTCATTAGTCAACCAATACTGGGCTGTAATACTTCCTTAATCTACCCCAACCTGCCCCAAAACCTTTTTCCCATCATGCCACAGAGCTCTGCTCTATGGTCAGCAAACCCTGTACCTTGTCTTCACTGAAATTGGTTTCCTTAAGATCATCAATTACCCTGCAGGCTTTTAATGAGCATTTTGTTTTGTTTTGCTTTGTTTTTTCCCCAAGATCCTTTAGGTCTCAGTGTGATGAGTTAGAATAAGGATCCTCCTAGCTCTCCAGAGCCACTTCTCACCATTGTTCTGGCTTCAGGAGACTCCTGCTATTTTGAAGTGTAAGACATTAATCTATATGTTCACATCCTAAGCTCCAAGTTTAGGGTCACCACATATGGCTGTAAAGGTTGTCCACTGACTCAACTTGTGGGCAGAATCTGAAATCAAACCCAGGATCTGCTGGAGAAGCCATAGCTCAAATGAGAGACTGCGTCACCCAGAGAAAGAGATGCCTCAGAGCTATTGCAGAATATGCTCTCCACATCTCCATGCCCATTCAAAGATCTCCCTCTCCCATATCTGCAGTCTTCCTAGTGGCCTGAGTAGATGAGCACTGTAACACTTCAACAGAGCTATCTTCCCCTGAAATGTATCATTAAACATCACACTGGCACCTACACTAGTCAGCAGGATTATACAGCCATCCTGGGAAACTCTGCCCCATTCAGAATCTCACCAAGATTCTGATCAGAACCTAATCCTCTTCTTTTGACTTCTCTCAGAGCCACCTCCAGCCTCAGTGACCATAAAGAGAGCTTAGTCCTTTCACAAACCCATCACTGAGGCGCTGGTCCTGATGAATCTACACTCTCTCATTGATTTTCCAGTCATAACAGAAAATACATCCCAACTCTTACCAATCTCAATTCTCTTGATCCTGCTTCTAATCTATGCAAAGACTCGCTTTCTTCTTTCCTCTGTTCCTCTGTCTTGAATCATCATTCCCCTCTCTGCTGAATCATTTCCATTTTTACCATGCCCTACTTTTATCCTCATTCTCCTCCAGGGACTACTCAATCTCTCTGACCCTCCTCAAAACAAACTTCTCAAATGCTGTTTCCACCAATTTTGACTTCCTTGCCTTCATCTCATCCTCTGACTCTTGTGTGATCACCTCAAAAATCTTTCTTAAAATCACCAGGAATCTCCAAGCTGTGGAAGTCTATGAATGGTGTCCTGTGCCTTCTTTTTGATGACTCCACCTTAATTCAATCCAGTGGGCCATTTTCTTTAGAAATATTCTCTCCTCTACAATGTTTTTTGGGGCATAGTGTCTCGCTATGTAGTTTAGGCTGGCTTTGAACTTACTACGTAGCCCAGTCTTAGCCTCAAACTCATGGCGGTCCTCCTGCCTCTGCCTTCTGAGTGCTGGGGTTTCAAGTGTGCACCACTAAGCCTGGTTCTTCCTTCCACTCCTGATCTCCAAAATTTCTGGAATTTTCTTCCTAATTTATTTGAGACCCCACCTCCCAGTTTCTTTTGCTGTTCTGATTAATATCTTAGGCCCTATTGATATAGTCAAGCACCCTTTTCTCTTCTGCATCTTTACTTTTCCCTGGTTATCTCATCCAACCCCACAGACTTAATTTCTAGTGTAACTGTCAAGAATTCCCCGTTTATACCTGAGGTTTAAAGCATTTGAGTTCCGTACTCGCATATCCAATTGTCTGCACATTTAGATGTTAACAGGCATCTCAAATAAACATCAAAATTCAATTTTTATTTTTTCTTCATAAACTCCTACAGCCTTTCCCAAGTTAGTGACTAATACTGCCACTCATCCTTTTACAAAATGTCATCTTCATTAGTTACATTTCCTCAAACCACATTATGAATCCACCGAGGGACGCTTTCTACTTCTGAAGTGTATCTCAAGTAGTCCGCCATATGCATCCCATCACTGCTGGCACACGGTAGCCAAGGGCCCACCATTTCCCAGCAAGACCGCAATGATCATTCTCTTTCTGGTCTTCCCAGTTATTCTTTTACATAAGATTCACTGGGGTTAACTGGGGTTTATTCTGCATAAGGCCCCCTTTCTAAATAATTCCAATGGCTCTCCTTTGTATTAACACAGCCAAACACCTTCCCAGGAGCCGCCCTCTGCCTCTCTCTCCTATAACATCTCAAGCCTGGATTTTCTTACTCAACTACCTCTCATGCTCTTTCCTGTAATTACTGATTATTTTTTTATTTTAAAATTTAAAAAGAATACAAGCAATGTTAGAGAATTTCAAAACAAAACAATGGTTAATAAATTGCATATTGTTATCTTTAAGGTTGTTGTTCAGATTAAAAGACATAGGCAGAAATGATCAAAGTACATACCATTTTTTGATGAAGAGAAATCAGTATAATTAGCTAGCATATATTATATATATGATACATTACAATCTATCATGTATATATCATATAATATATATAATGATAGATATATATAAATTTCCTTCTGTTTTTCTCCTTTCCTCTATCCCATTTGTTCTTTTCTTTCTTTTTCTTTTCTTTTTTTTACCAGGGATTGAACTCACAACCTTGTACTTGCCAGGCAGGCGCTTACGCTGCTGAGCTAAATCCCCAGTCCCTGTTCTTTTCTTTTTAGCAGTTACTCTCTCTTTCACTTTCACAATACCTATTGTACATTTTGGATCTTATTTACTCTTTCAGTTTTTTGCACTAGGGACACAATATGATATTTACATATATGACTCTGAATTATTTCACTTATGACTATGGTTTCAAGTTGCATCCATTTACTTATAAAAGCCTCAAGTTTATCCTTCTTTATAGCTGAGTAGCACTCCATTGCATAAAAATACCACATCTTTTCTATTCATTCTTCAGTTGATGGACATGTGGGTTGTCTCCAGAATAATTTAGCTATTACAAATTGCACAGCTATAAATATGGGTGCACATGTATCACTGTGGTATGATGTTTTCAGTTCTTCTGGGAAAATACCCAGCAGGGGAATACCTGAATGGAATAGGACCGCCAAGCTTAGTTTTTTGAGGAATCTTCACACTGATTTCAACAGTGGTTGTACCAGTCTACATTCCCACCAACAGTGAAGAAGGGTTCCTTTTTCCCCACAGCCCTGCCAGCATTGATTTCATGATGATAGCCATTCTTTCTAGAATGAAATGGAATCTCAGTGTTGTTTTAACTTGCACTTTTCACATAACCAATGATGCTGAATATTTGCTCATATATTTGCCATTTGTATTTCTGCATCTAAGAAGTGTGTATTCATCTCACACACTCATTTTTGGATTGGGTCTTTGAATTTGGGGCACCTGATTTTTTTCCAGTTCTTCATATGTTCTAGATAGAAGTGTTTTTTCTGAGGGACCATTGGGTAAATTTTTTTCCCATTCTGTGGGTTTTCTTTTCACTTTGTTGGTGACTTTTTGATGTGCAAAATCTTTTTAATAAGATGAGATCCCAGTTGTTCATCCTTTGAAGTATCTCCCATGTAGTTTGCATTTGGTTCATGAACTCTCTGCCTACCCCTAGGTCTTCAAGATTTCTATCTACTTTCTCTTCAAGAAAATTTAGTTTATGTTTTAATATTTAGATCTTTGATCCATTTTGACTTTAGTGCATGGTGGTAGACAAATGTCTACATTTAGTCTTTGACATGTAGAAAACCTATTTTTCCAGCACCATTTATTAAACAGACTTATCTTCCTTCCAGTGAAGATGCTTGGTTCCTTTGTTAAAGATAAAGTATCTTAGGGACTGGGGATTTAGCTCAGTGGCATAAACGCCTGCCTTACAAATGCATGGTCGTGAGTTCGATGGCAGGTACCACCCAAAAAAAAAAAAAAAACAAAGTGGCTGAGTGTATTTGTAGTTCTGTCTGAATCCTGTATTCTGTTTCATTGCTTCTCAGGTCTGGGTTTTTTGTGTTTTTGTTGTTGTTGTTGTTGTTTTTGTTGTTGTTGTTTTGGTTTAGTTTGGTTTGGTTTGTAGTGCAATTTCAAGTAAGGGATTGTGGATACCTCCTGTCTTTCCTTTGTTGCCCAGGACTGTCTTTGCTATTCTAGGGCTTTTCCATTTCCAAATGAATTTTAGGAATGTTTTTTTCTAGATCTGTGAGGTATGATAAAGGCATTTTGATTAGGACTGCATTAAATCTGTGTAGCAGTTTTGGGAGTATGGCCATTTTCACAATGTTGAATCTTTCTAACCATGCATGAGTAAGGGATATCTTTCCATTTACCGATATTCTCTTAAAATCTCCTTTTTCAAAATATTGTAATTTTCAATATATAGATCTTTTATATACTTTGTTAGATTGATTCCTAAGTATTTCATTTTTTTGGATGCTATTGTGAAAGGTGTTCTTTCTATAATTAGCCTCTTTCATGTTTCTGTACAAGAACACCACTGATTTTTGAGTGCTGACTTTAAATCCAGGTATACTGTTGAATTCGCTTAATAATTCTAGTAGTCTTTTGGTGGAGTTTTTAAGATCTTCTACATAGAGTATCATGTCATCTGCAAATAATGATAATTTTTAACTTTTTCTTTTCATATCCTTGTTCCTTTTATTTCTCTCTCTTGTCTAATTGCTCTGGTTAATGTTTACAGAATTATATTGAATAGTAGTGGTGATAGTAGACATCCTTGCCTTGTTCCTGATTTTAGAGTAAAAGGTTTCAATTTTTGTCCATTTAATATAATGTTGGCTGTTAGTTTGTCATACATGACTTTTATCAGATTGAGGTAGAGACAATCTATTCCAATTTTCTGTAGGATTTTTAACATGAATGAGTGTTGGACTTTATCAAAACCTTTTTCTGCATCTACTGAGACAACTGTGTGATTTTTGTCTTTGGTTCTGTTGATGTGGTGTATTACATTTATTGATTTGCATATGCTGAACCATCCCTGCATTCTTGGGATGAATCCCACCTGGCCATGGTGTATAGTCTTCTCATTGATTTGCTGCATTCTGTTTACTTGTATTTTATTGAGGATCTTTGCATCTATGTTCATTAGGGAGGCAGATTATAGTTCTCCTTTTTGGTTGGGTCTTCCTCTGGTTTTGGTATCAGAGTAATACTTGCCTTCAAGAATGAGTTAGGGAGAATTGCTTCCCCTTCCATTCCATTAAAGAGTTTGAGGATATTGGCATTAAACCTCTTAAATTCCTTGTAGATTTCAGCAGGGAATCCATCAGGATCTACTGTTTTCTTTGCTGCTAAGTTTTAAGGTACATTTTAATTTTTGTAATTGATATTGGGTTATTCAAAGTTTTTATGTCTTTTTGATTCAACTTGAGAAATTCATAAGTTTCTAGGAATTTGTCCATTTCTTCTGTATTTTCCAGCCTGTGCGAGTAACGATTTTTGAAGTAGTGATAATCTTCTGAATTTCCACAAGATCTATAGTGATTTATAGTAATGTGGATTTTCATTCCTCATTGATTATTGTATGTCTGGGTGCAGATTTATTTTGGTTATGGCTGTTTGGAGAATATGCTTCACTTATTTGAATGTCAGGTTCTGTTCCAATGCTTGGGAATTTTTCTACTATTACTTCTGCAAATAGTTTTTTGTTGTTGTTTTTTTTTTAATGTCATTTGCATTGACTTCAGCTTGTTTCACTGGCACATATCAGTCTTACATTGTTTGCATCATCTTGGAGCTGTTGAATTGTTAGGGTTTCCTTTGGTGATCATTAGCTGCTGTCCTGCAGTCAAGGTCTGAAAGTCTATCTATCTATACCAGTTTCGTTCAAGTGGTCTTGTCAGTGGAATTTTTAATTTCCTGGACAGCTTTTTGAATCTGTTTCATGCATTCTATTTCTTTACTATATAGTTGAGAGTTTCCATCATTTTTCTATGCTTCTGTATTGTTTTAGCTATGTTCTCTCTAGCTACGCTGAGCAATTCCTTCGTTAAGATTACCATTTCTTTATCTGAGAGATTATTTGTGATCTGATTTGCTCCATAGTCTTGTGCATTTTTTTCTTTACTTTACTTGTTATCTTTTCAGAAATTTCAGGTGTATGTCTTCCAATGTTTTATATGTTGATATCTTCTGTACTTGTTCCAAATGGGCTGCAGGTTTGAGATTGCATTTTGCTTTTTCAATTTGTCATTCTTACCTCTTGGTTCGTATTTTAGTCTTCTAAATCCTGCTAGTTCCTCCTGTCCATTGTATCTTAGTCAGGGTTGTACTATGTGGTGTTCACCAAGGTGTCAGGCCTCAAAGTGCAGGGGAGGGTCCAGTCACCTGAATTCTTCCTGTATGGCCAGTTGAGGGAGGCCTGGATTCTTCCTGGGCTGAGTAGCCCAGGAATATTGATGTGAATGAACCCTTAGCTTGTATTGTTACTGTGGCTTCAGACTTTCCCAAGCCACGTGACCTACCTGTCCATGGTGTGTGCCCCACCCATGGCCTACTATGTCACTGTGGGTCTCACAGGCCCACATGGGATCCTGTGGGTGGAGGGAGGGCTCACTTGTGCTCACTCCAGCCCACCAAGTTCCTCCAGGGGACAGGTCACTGATGTTCCCACTAGTCTGCTGAGCTCCTCTGAGTAGGGTGGGGTCACCTGAACTCTCGCCAGCTGCTGAGCCCCTATAGGAGTAGAGAATGGTCACCAACACTCAGGCTGGCCCACTGAGACCCTCTGGGTGGGGAGAAGGGTCATCAAAGCTCCTGCTGGTCCATCCTGCATCACTGATTTTTATACATGTGGTTTTCGCTGGAATTTTCTCTTTAATCTTTAGAAGCAGCTCAAATGTCATCTTCTGATTCCTGCTTTCTAAATTTTATCCAGACTACATTAAGCTCCTCACTTATATAGCAACTTCTTAATTTTATTCCTCTCCCATAAGTATTGCTTTTTTTAAAAAACCTTACCGTAACACGGCATTCTCTATAGAATGTAAATTTCCAAAGAACAACCCCAGGCAAAATTATGGTTGAAATTTTAGGGTAATCCCAGAGCTTGGTAAACAGCAAGCTAAATAAAATACCTATTATTGATTAGTGTATTAAAGAGAAAAACAAATGAAAAGAACAAAGACTATAAACACCAACCTTTTAGTTTGTTATGAAGCTAAATGGACTGAGAAAATATCTGCTTGCTTGAAACTAAAATTTATAAAATAAAAACATGAGCATACTTAGGCATATACCACAAAGACACTGCTCATAATATTTTTAGAAGACAGTAAAATGATACCTGAAATATTAAAACAATAGAACAGATGAGGGAAATGTAGAGTATAATTTTTATACTTCTCCTCTTGAACAGTTCAGTTCCTAAGTTTAACAGGAAAACAAAAATGCAATGCAAAAATAAAAAAAAAAATTACAAATGCAGTGCTAGGAAGGAAAAAATAAGAAACAAGATGAAAACTAAAGGTGGTTTTCAGGGGAAAAAAAAGTAAGCTTCTGACTGGATAAAGCAAGTAACTGGTCCAACTCTCTGAATCTCCTATTGGTGGACAGGGTCCCAGGGTGCGGCTTCCTGCATGCTGCCCACGCCCATTGATTTGGAAAGGTCAGCTTCTACAGCATTCTATTTATGAGCTCAAAGACTGTGTCAAGGTTCTAGGCCATAAAATGCAATTTCAATAACTGTCCTCTATCGATTGCTCTTAAAAGCTATTGACCAAATTGAACAATGGATAAATGCTGAAGAACATTTCATTTTTATTAATCTATAAGGACAATAAACAAGGATTATTGGAAAAGTAGTAAATAAAATAACAGTAGTTTCAAATTATGCAACAAAACAAATGAGAACGCAATCAAAAGAAAATTCAAATTTGTCTAATTTAACCTGTCTTCAAAATAGTCAAATACTTCACTAATCCATTTTTAATATACACAGTATTTATATAATGCCTATGAACATTTCACATGACTAACTGGCCCTTATCAATACGTTAATGAGCATTAATGAGGGAGAGGTTTATTTTGAGCAAGGCCCTGGATTCAAATGCTAGCACCATGAAGAAGAAGAAAAAGATCTTTCACTCATCAATCTGTACTACACTTACTTTACGGCTTCTAAAGAAATAATTGTGCCATCTAAAAAATCTGCACCATTCCTTTTTCCTTTCTTGTGTTTTCTTTTCTCCACTGATGGTGCTAGGGAAGAAACCAAGGGTTCACATGCGTTAGGCTAGTGTTTTACCACTGAGCTACACCCCTCAACCCCAACACTGTTTCTCTGCAGGATGGTAAGACTTCCACTGTGCAGAAAATATTTAAGTGCAACATAAATTCAGCAACTGGGATACCTTCCCTAACCAAGGGCATTGCATTGTCTAAGAAATTTCCTCCAATAATAAAGATTTAGTGTGTCTATACTATATTCAATAAAGCACATCGTCCAATATTTTACCATTAAGACCATTCAAAATGACTATTGCTACCTAATAAGGACCCAACATTTTGCTAATTTAGCTACAGAAAGTTCTGTGAAGCAGACTAAGACGTGCAGGGTTTATAAGGAAGACATAATATGAAAAAGCAAAGGATGGATAACATGGGCAACATTCTGTTAAGCATAAACCATGTACCAAGAACTTTCATACCTAACTTTTGATCTCACAATAATCCTACACATTAGATATGCTCCCTACTTGAGAACCAGGGAAAGTGAGACTCCATGAGCTAAAATAACTTGCTCAAGGTTCACACAAATGGTAAATGTATATGGTGGGAATTTAATTAAGAAGTACAGATATCACACTGTGTGCTTTCTGCTCTGCCTACACTATCCTAAAAATCCCTTAAAATATCAGAGGCAAAACATGATTTCGTGTGAATAAGGACAAAGAAAAAATCCACAGTAATCAGTGATATTTAATAAATTATAGCATATGATTATACTGTCTCATTTGCTTTATGGTACGGCAGTATTGGTAACTTGTGTATAAATGCATCTTGTACAGACATGCAAACACATGGACATAAAATGCTATGTTAGCCCTAAAGTGCCTATACAGCTAAAATAACCTTTCAGACCCAAATCTGGCATCCATGCAAAATTACTAACTTGAACATCACTAATCTGAAAATCTGAAACGCTTCAAAACCTAAAGCTTTTTGAGTGATAACAAAATGCCACAGTGGAAAATCCCAAACCATTAAACTGGTTTCAGGCTGGGGTTACAGCTCAGTGACACAGCACCTGTCTGGTAAGCGTGAGGTTGTGAGTTCAATCCCCAATACTAAAAACAACAAAAACAAACAAATAAACATATATATACGTGTGTGTGTGTGTGTGTGTGTGGCTTCACGTATAAAATTATTTAAAATAGAGCATAAATTCCCTCTACATATAGGTAGAGGGAATTTATTTTAAATAATTTTGCATAATATCCCTCTCCCCTGCATCTGCATCTCCCTCTCCCCTGCATCTGCATCTCCCTCTCCCTCTCCCTCTCCCTTCCTCTTTTTCACCATACTGAAGACTGAACCCAGAGCCTCATGCATGTTAGGAAAGTGCTGTTTCTGAACTGAACTCAAAACATGAATGAACTTCATGTTTAGATTTGAGTCTCATGCCTTAGGTATTTCATTATGTGTGTGTGAATGTTCCAAAGTAAAAAAGAAATAAATCCAAAACCCCAAACCTTTCTGGTCCAAAGCCTTTTGGATAAGAGACAATCAACTTATGCAAGCACATTTTAGCTATCAACATCTCAACTTGCACTAAAAGTTAGTTACCCGTCATTAACAGATGAAAGGAGAAAAAGACCAAAAGATGGAAGAATCGTGATCAAGATGTATAGACTAGTTAACAAATATTACAGAGGCCTGCTGCTCACAGAGCATAAGTACCAGCAGTTGGTTTTGTTTCAGAATTAAGATTTTTGTGCATTAGAAAACTAATATTACAGGTTACAGATTACTCCTGAGGAGGGCTACAGGAGCAAACAAACATACAAATATTTATGCAGCTAAAAGCAAGGCTATTTCCACTAACTGAGGTAAATAATGACAGTAATCTACAGCCTGATATCAATTCAGAGCTTTCTGTTATCAGAGCTTTTCCTGGATTCTGGCATTGTAGAGAGGATGGCATGGCCCTGTAACTGTGAGTGGTCAAATTCCACGGGCCAACTGTAGTACACGCTAAATATTTCCTTTGAAAACTGAGATTTAATTCCACAAATTGTGCGCCACAACACTAGTCCATGTGCAAACATAACCTTTCCCTCCTCCAGAATCTGGCTGACAGTGGCATATCATCTGATTCTGGCTTCAAGATAAGAGGGGAGCCCACTCTTGGAGGCCACTGAGGGGGCATGAAGACCCCACCCTGCAGGGTGTTTCATCATTCACCAAAGAGGCCCCTGTGTCTTGAACCTGTAACGGTTTCCAAACTCAACATAGACAAGAACCAGTAAGCAGCATTGCAGACAGATCTGAGAGGCAGGCACACAATGCAGTCACCAGCAACAGCTGACACAAACAACAGCTGCAATTAAAAAAATGATAATAAAGGAAAAGAAAATTGAAAGTCTTATTAAAGACAAAGAGCCAGGCTACACAGACAAATGGGCTTCCATTACAATCCCAGGCCAGTATGAGCTGTGTGATCTTGAATAATTCCTCAACTTCTCTGAGCTTCGGTTTATTCATCAATGTAATGCTAATGAAAACACTGCCTGTCTTCAGGGTTGTCATGAAGATTAAATGAAATAACCCATGTGAAGGGCTTACAATGACTTCACATGCCTCACAATGAGAGGACCCTAAGAGTCATAAATCCCAAACTTCCACCTGCAAAGGAAGAGCTCTTTCAATGGGGTAAAATATCACTAAATTTTAAACTTGTGCAAATAGTTTGCAACCTAACCTACCCTTCTAACAATGGGGAACCTGACAGACACAGAAATACTGTACATATCCTAGAGCTTCTGCCTTGAGGACTCCCCCGAGCACATAAATACCCACAACTCAACTCACCCTGTGAGCAACTCGCTCCTGACTGCCTAATAAATCTGCTTGTGCCTCTCAGTGACACATCCCAAAATTCCTTTTCTGGGATGGAAGTCAGCAAACTATTCCTCAGGTGGAGTGAACTGAGATCCCCACTTCCTCTTTGGGAGAAGCTCTTCCGATTCCCTCTGGTGACAAGACAATAACATTTGTAGCTAAAAATAAATTAAATACACAGCATCTCAGCCTGAATAAACTTGCCACCAACTCCTCACAATTCAGGTGTGGAGAGTATTATAGCCCCCTTTTTATTGTAGAAAAATATCATTTTGGCTTTTCTATGCAAATCTGCACGTCTCATTGAACTTCTCCTGAGCCTGAGTGTTAGATTAGCCCACGTATTCTCAAAGGAGATGGTGAGCAGTTCTTGGAGATGTGCAGAAAATTACCCTCTCTGTACACAAAGCACCACTGTACCACACAGAAACAGATATATAATCTACCACGGTATTAAATTTTCATGGAGTTGGGAGCCTGAAAAGGATCCCTGGAGAAGAGAGAGTCTAAAATGTTGAGAAAAACAATGGTTTAGATCCACTGTGAGGTCACTTAAAATTGTTAAAGCTCCTTAATTCTACTTTGAAACAATAATGTCAAGAATTTGGAGGCACTTTAACACATGTTCTGGCACTCTGTTTAAGGAGGCCAGGAAAGATTTCTATTTTCAAGAAAGATGTTCATTAAGAGAAGGGAAAACTGTAAATATCATTGTGTTTAAAACAGAAAACTCTCTCTACATATAGAAACCCTTGCTCTCCCTAACAAATGGTTCCCAAAAGCCACAGTTTCTCTATATTTTCCCAGCTTCACAAATAATAATGTATCTATATGGTGCCTCAATTTTAATACTTTTCCTTATTCCTCCCACCCTAAATGCAGAAAGGAAACAGGGGAAGGACAACCCGCTGTAACTACCATGAAGCTGGAATGCTAAGGCTGTCTTAGCTCTGATAAATGAAAGATCACCTTGGAATAGAATTCATTTTTAATTGCCTCTTCCATCTAATCTAACCACTGCTGTAGGCTGTCTTAAAATATTTACAAAGTAAAGGCAAAAAAAGAATGGGAGCCGCTAGATAAAGCAAGCCACACATTCCTCAGGGGTCAAGTTTTCTGGTATTGTTTACAACAATAACAAAGTCATAATTCTTACACGTGGAACTTCTGGGAACAACAGAAATGAGGTATGTTTAAGTTCTATCTCGGCTTTAAAGGTGTTTATAGCTCTTTCTTCCCTGTCTTAGTTATGGACCCTTACTCTATCTAAACAATTTACTGCAATAGAGAGAAAAGTTGTACTGAAGTAGAAATAACACAATTAGAGCCAGGCTGCTTTGACCTGTACAAAGTTTTATAATTCCTACCCTTATTTAAATCATATTTCCTCTGGTATCCTTGGTACATTTAGCAACACTTACAAGCTCATGTCCTTTCCCAATCAGTCTCTTCTTGGAGTTTTTAGAACTGATTTAAAAGTTCTAACAAAAAACAATATTCCTCAAATGAATAAAAAATTTCTCTATGTGAAACAGTCTTTCAATGCCAGAGCACACTTGAGTACTAGGAATATCTACCATAAAGTGTTCTGATATTACCAGTCTGATTCACTGCAAAAAAATGTGTTTTGATATCAAATTTGTTTTCAGGAAGTTACATTTGAACAGCTAAAGTCACTGAGAAACTATAGTTTTACCTAGGTACAAGCCTTCCCAGTACTATATATGAAGTAAATACTTTTTATTGATGATGAATATAAGTATACAGTCTTAAAGAAATGCTAACTATTGTTAATAGTTCCTCAAATCATGTGCTGAAGTGGCAGAAAAATATCTCATAAATTCATCTGCTACTTTAGGCTCTTCCAGATATACTGACTAGAAAATCAGAACACATAAAATAATCACTGGAAAATTGCACAAATAACAATGTATCTATATCGATCCATTCAAGGAAAACTACATTGTTGAAACTAAATATACCTTACTCACTAAGTAAGCATAAGAATATTACCTCAGCACATTACCAGCTTGAGAAGAACTAGTAATAAAATGTAAAGGTGATAACGGAAATTCTATTTTTCATTTGAAAGTTATTTTTTAAAGATGCACATTAAAGATAATTTCATCTTGAAACTATTAAACATGACCTTGTAATAAAAATTGATAGCTAAAAAAAAAACAAAACCCTGAAAAAATAGTATAACTCACTTCAAGTATGCATGCATTTGGCCTGTTTCCCTGAAAAAGCAAAAGAAATCAAATTCTCAACCTGACAAGATGCAAGAAGCTGCCAGGGCTGTACAGTTACCTTTGTTTTAGATTGAGCCAGGCTGTTTTTAAGTACTCAGTGGTCTCCTTCACATTCCTTGTGTCATCACTAGCATAATCTTCCAGCAGTTTCTGCAGGATATTATCGAAGGCCATGATGATACTGTCACCAGGATCCAGTTCTTGAAGCAACAGCTAAGGTGTAAGACATAATTATTAGATATCTGTCATCAGTCAGTAATTAGTATTATCCAAACACCAGTAGTCCTGGAAGGTTTTAACATGTGTAAGACACAGATATCACAAGAATAAAACTAATCAAGGGACAAACTGTTACATGTAAGCTTAAAACACAACTATTCTAGAGAAAAAAGAACTATTTTTTAAAATGTCTAAGACATCGGGTGCACTGTAGATTCTTTTCCTCTTTGAGATACTTATTTCCTCAAGCTGTTGGTTCTTTTCATTCCTTCTACACCAGATCTGATTCTTACACTGATCACATTAAGTTACAGGAACACATAACTTGACAGGAAGGAACAGAAGAGAGCGCTCCGCTATCCTTGCTTAGGGCAACAGCAAGGACCAGCAGTAAGGAGGCCTCTATCTCTTGCTCCTGGATCACTGTGTGTTCACAAAGTAACAGCACGGAAGGATCCGGCAGCGAGGCAAGGGTTCCTGAAAGCTGTCTGAAGAGCTGCATGGACTCCATGGGCAGTGGGGTCTGGACACACTTCCCATCCCTGAGAGTCTCCCGGTCCAGATCCACCCTGAAGTCTACATGATAGTTCAACATCCCTATACCGCTTTTCAGTAATTAGAAAAAGAGAAAACAAAGCCTAAACTTTCAGAAAAGAACAACTTTATTAATTTGAAAAATATAGTCTTCTCTTAGAACCTGTGGAAGACTGGATCCAAGACCTTCCCTTCTCATGGACATCAAAATCCACAGATGATCACATTCCTTCTATAAAATGGTACACTATCCTCGTATATACTTTAAATCATTTCTTATTTACATTACTTGATGCAATGCAAATGCTACAGCATAGTCAGTATTGTACAATGTTGACAGAACAATAAGAAGATGATGAGGAAGAGTCTGGACATGTTCAGTACAGACATGACCCTCAGTGCATAACTACATAAGCATCACCCATGTTGATGAATCACAGATGCTGATCCCACAGATACAAAAGTATTCTGAGCCTAACCACAGAAACACTGAGGTCACTGGGAGTGGTGCTTCCCTATTGAAGGGTCCCTTTCAGTCATTTGGTGAAGCAATCAGCAAGCTCATGAATACAGAGAATGGTCCAAAACCAGTGTGCCTAGTCGTTTGCTTTCTAAATTGGAAAATCTACCATGTGAAGAATAAAAGCATACTTCCAGGTTTGGGATTTTGTTTCTGCCTTGTTTACTATTCTACTCTCATTTGCATCCTAGGCCACCTGAAGGCCAAATAAAATGTTGTACCAAAACATAACCATACAGCCACAATCTCTAATTCAAGAATACTTTCTATGATTGTAGAAATTTTAAAATAGTATAAAAATACCATGAGTATAATCAAACTCTATAATCAAACTGATCACAAAAATGGTACCCACCATTAATAAGACAGTGCATTTACAAAAGTATTAAAAGAAGCTGAACTTGATTAGTTGACTTGCTTACTATAACAGCATTCAAATGAACATCTCAGTAAATTTGATAAACATAGGCAAAGAAAAAAAATTGATAACATAGGCAAAAAAGGAAATAAAATCATTTTGGGGGGTAACATTCTCAAAATGTTTCAAAAATGTTCTCTTCCTCCATGTAGGTTCATAAGGTCATTCTACTTGCAAAATGACATATTTCTATTTGTTAAGCCTTTAGAAATAAAAAAAAAAATGCTGGTCAAGTTTTTCATATACACCTCAATATGTGGTCTAAAAACCTAGGAAAATATGACAAGATCCCAATATTGACAGTTACAAAAGAAAATATTAAATCCAACAAAATGATACCAAAAAAAAGGAAAGAAAGAAAGGACTCTAACGCGCCTTACTTGGTTGTCAGCCACTTGCTTGGTCAGCAGGTCCCGCCGGGCTTGCTGCAGCTGGTGGAGCCTGGCCTCGAACCTCCGCACGAGCTCCTCCACCTCCTCCCTGTGGTCCTCCCACCGGAGACTGTCGGCGACCATGGCCTCCAGCTGCTGGCGGCGGAGCTCCACACCATGCTGCGTGCTGTCCCAGCGGGTCTTTACCTTCTCCACTGGGGGAACATCAGGAAAAGGAACCCCTGAGGATAACTATCAGCAAAGGGGAATAAAACACCTGATCCCAGACTGTACATTCATCCCACGTAAGTCTCTAACCAGAAAAGAGAAAGAAATCGACAAATACATAAGAAAGAAATGCTAATACATGTCTGCTACACTATAAAACAGCTATAGTCCACAGATTGACTGACTGATTGATTGATTGATTGATTGTATTGGGGATTGGACCTAGAGCCTTCAAATTGAACTATATTCACACCCCTCTTTTATTTATTTTATTTTTTAATTTTTGAGGCAGGGTTAAATTGCTCAAGTTGGCCTAAAATTTCTAGTCCTTGAACCCCAGTCTTCCAGAGGGCTGAGGTTAGAGGTATACACCACTTCACCTGGCTCTCCTTATTCTTTCATAAAAGTCATTCTCACAAAGTTGCCCAGACTGGCTTGAATTTGTGATCCTCCTGCCACAGCCTCCTGAGTAGCTGGTCCACAGCTATACCACTATACCTGGATTTTAATGTATATCTGAAGCAAGGTTTGGGGAAAAAAAATTTCGATTACACTGTATTTTAAATGCACTAAATCACACATGCTGGATCCTAGCACTTGGGAGGCTGAGGCAGGACAATCACTGCAAGTTTGAGGCCAACTGGGGCTACCTAATGATTTCAAGGATAGCCTAAACTACATGAGGAGACCCTGTCTCACTAAATAAACAAACATGCTAAAACATCTTCACATTAAAAATATCTACTGTTGTAAAGTTAGGCTTGATGAAGATACAGACAGTCACTTGTTAACCTCAAAGGTGATTCTCTAGAAGAGATTGGATTTTAGAAGGAAACAAACCAGGTAAGAACACTTTTTCACATTTGCCTTTTGCAGCATGAAACCTCTCTAACAGGAAATATTTATACATGTTCAAGACAAATGTTTGAAAGTAAAATTTTTCTGGGCATGATGGATCACGCCTGTACACTTAATTATCAGAAAGCTGAGCAAGTAGTAGCAAGTAGTACCTCAAGTCTGAGCCTAGCCTACGCAACTTAACAAGACCCTGTCTCCAAAAATAGGATAGGATGGGATGGGATGGGATGGGATGGGATGGGATGGGATGGGATGGGAGGGATGGGATGGGATGGGATGGGATGGGATGGGATGGGATGGGATGGGATGGGATAGGATAGGATAGGATAGGATAGGATAGGATAGGATAGGATAGGATAGGATAGGATAGGACAGGACAGGATAGAATAGGATACTCAGCATTTATAGCATGAACAAGGTCCCTGAATCAATCCCCAGCACTGGAAAAAAACTTCACCGCAAAAATTTCAGATTGACTTTTTGTTCCTCTTTTTACATTCCTATTTTTACTCCTCTTTTCTCTCATTTTTACTTTCCCTGTCTCTCCTCTCTGCTCTACTTTGTCCTACTCTTATCTCCTCTCTTTAAAAATAGAGTCAAGGAACAAAAAAGTTAATGAAACTTAAACTTCTGATGAATTACTTAGGAGTATTTCTTGTGTGTGACTTGAAATACCAGTAAACGACAGCTCTGAATACCAACATCCACCCACTGATAACATACAAATAAAGTTTCAAAGCAAACTGCTAGATGACGTTTTAGATGTGAAACTGAAGGCTCACATAAGTATCAGGCCCTCAACTATACAATGACGTTCCATTTGAGGTAAGGGAACATTATTGGAATAATATAGGGTTCTAGCAAAGCACAAAATCTATCAATTTAAGATTGTTCAGAAGATTGAAAGTTATATGTAACAGGTCATAATTTTAAAAAATTGTTCAATGAGACTTTTATGGTGAGTTAATTTAAATAAATTGCTTATGTTTTCAATTTAAAAGGAAGACAAGTATGTTATGATGTTCTACTTGTCAGTTAATAAATGACATAAGGTTCATTCTATTACTCATAGAACCATATAATATGAAGTAAATATAAGTATTAAGGCATCATGCAACAGCAAACATCACAAGTTTATCCTGCAAAATAAGTAAATCATCTTGTTCATTGTAAGCGCTAAACCACAGGTGTCGTGGTTTATACCTGGTGTTTCCTCCAATGCATCATGCACTCTTGGGTGGGAGTTTGGGGAGGTGACTCGACTGTGGGGCATGACACTCATCAGTGGATTAGTCTACTGATTAGTTTATAGCTAAATGTGATATGGGCAAGTGAATCCTAGTTGTAGAAGGTGTACTGGGGGTGTGACCTCAAAGGGTCCATCTCCCTCTCTCCTCCTTTTGGTCTCTGTCTGCTTCCTGGATGCCATGCCAGGAGCAAGCCTCCTCTGTCACACCCCTGTGTCATGCTGCTCTACCCTAGAGCTAGCTGATTATGAATTAAAATTTCTACACATTGTGAGCCAAAATAAACCATTCCTTCTTCAAGCTGAGGATATTGACTGTCTCAGTGATGAGAAAGTAACGAAGACAGATTTTGGTACCATAAGTGGGGTAAATGCTGTGTTGCTGCCTGACCATGTGTTTCAGAAGTCTTTGGAACTGGCTTGCAGAATAAATTTGTTGGAAAGGTTTGAAGATGCCAGCTGGAGAATCAGTCAAAGAATGCTAAGTTTCATGGGAGATTCTGATCAAAGCACACAAGACCAGAATGCTGATAAAAATACAGCTGGTAAAGATCAGACTCTGGAGGTTTCAGTTGATAAAAAGCATTCCACAGGCAGCTGGACTCCAGGCCCTGGTAGAATATTTGTCTGCATTTTTCTCCTCACTTGAGGCATTGCAGGAGACTGAGATTAAGGGTGCTGAATCTAATGGAGGAAATTTTAAGGTAGTCTAATGTTGAGGTCATGGTATTGTTTACTGTTGGAGACTTGTAGTTAGATCTATGTCAAGAATCAAGAGGGGGGAAAAAAAAACAAGAACAAATGGACAAAAGAATAATATAAAAAGTTTTGAGTTTGGCCTGAAAGGCAGTTCTGATAAATTTGGGGATTGCAAAGAAGCACCAAAGCAGAGTTTCTTTGCTGAGAAAATATGCATTAAAAAGCAGTTAAGTACTTTGTAACAGGACAATAGGAAAAATGCCTTGAGAAACTATGAGAAAACAAAGCTAAACCCTTTGAAGGTTTCAAATTGCAAAGGGGAAAGACTTTTTGAGAAGATAGCCTTAAAGCACCGTGTTCCAGAATGACAGCCACCTAGGGAATTTGCTCCTCAGGATTCAGTTCATAACACTCAACCAGCCAGGTACATGATTCCTGCAGCTATAAATGGAAGGAAGCCTGGCTACTGCTCTGGCTGATAGCAGACCATGGTGCCATCCACATGGTGCGGGTATTAGCCTGATGCAGAATGTAAGAGTTACGGGTCAGGAAGGCTTCTACCTAGATTCAGCAGAAGGCGGTATAAGAAGCCAGGCAGTCTGCTCAAGAGAGCAGGTGAAGAAAATGTGAGGGCATAGCCAAAAGTGCAATGAAGACCCCAGAGTGTTGGAAAAGTCAGGAATGTGGAGCATCTGAGGAAAGCCAGAGGATGTGAGCAAAGCCAGCCCCAGAGAGGCTCCCTGAGGACTACAACTACAAGCAGTGCCATAGGGAGGAGTTGTCCAAGCCCTGTGGAGTTCACACATTACCAAAGATTGCCCCGGGTGCTGGACATGGAACTATGGGATTTGATGAAATTTAATTTAATTTAATTTAATTTAATTTAATTTAATGTATGCCCTGCTTTGGTGCCATGTTTCTATCCCACTATTTCTTGCATTTTGGAAAGAAATGTTTATCCTTCACCTTTTTAGGTCAGCAAGCAATGTTTAAGTTTCTTTTGAGTTTTACAAGGGCTCACAGCTAAGAGTTTGCCTTAAATTTCAGAGAAGACTTTAGACATGAATGTTTCAGCAATGTTGAAACTGTTAGGACTTTGACAACTTTTAGAGAAGAAGTAAATGCATTTTGTATAAAGAAATGTGCATGTGTCTTTTAGAGATAAAGGTTGGAATGTTACAGTTCATATCTAGACATTTCTCCAAAGCTTCATGGTCACACAGGTGGGGCTTTTAGGTGATTGGATTATGGGGTTATGACATTCTTCAGTGGATCAGTCCACTGATGAGTTTATAGGTAATGTGGTGTGGGGAGGTGACTCCTGGTGGGAGAAGGTGGGTCATTGTGGCATGGCCTAGAAAGTGGGTCTATGCCCCCCTCCTCCCTTGACCTCTGCTTCACACTGCCATGCCAGGAGGCAGCCTCCTCTGCCATACCCCTCTAGCCCACTGTCCCTCCTTGAAGCCAGCTGACTATGGACCAAAACCTGTGAGTCAAAATAAACCTTTCCTTCAAGTTCTAGGTAGCAGGTATTTGTGTCAGCAACAAGAAAATAATGAATACAACAAGTCACTATTTGTAATACAGTATCGCTAAGGGTTCTGCATGTAATGAGTGATGATCTAGACATGTTGTACAGAAAGAGAGAGAGAGAAAGAGAGAGAGAGAAATAGAGAAAGAGAGAGAGGACAGGGGAGGCATTCAATCAGAAAGAAAGTAAGATATTCAGGAGGAGGCAAATCTTGTGAAAAACAATGACAAACAAACTTTGAAATAAGTTCTGATGAAACAAAGAGAGGACTGGAGAAAAAAATCAGATGGAAGAAGAAGAAGATGGAGATAGCACTGCAAGAAGTTTGAAGCTTCTCTGGTTTTAGATCTGGATGTCTTTCCAGTGCTGTGATGGTGTACCTTTCAATGATATAAACAGATAACTGTGGCACACATGTCACAGGTTTGCCACCGCCATCCTAGGGCCTCATCTGCTCATAAATAGCACTTCTGAAAGCTGCCCAGATTATTGGGGCATCATGGCTGACCTGCTGTTAGGAGTTGGGGTATAACTAGAAGAGGCAGGTCACTATGGGCACAACTTAGAAGGGTTTGTCTCCCATCCCAGCTCCTCCCTTGATTCTCTTTCTGCTTTCTGTCTACCATGCCATGAGCAACACTTTTCTTCCAAGCCCCTCTGCCATACTGCCCTGCCTTGAAGCCAATGCTATCGATAACAGACAGAAACAATGGCCAAAATAAAGCTCTCCTCCTTTAAATTCCAGGTGTGAGGTACTGGGTCTCAGCACAGGGAAGTTACTAAGACAGCACCCTAAACACAGAGGTGGTCGCAAGCCAAGAGGGGAAATAGGATCACCACAGAGTCCCAAAAGGGTACAATCAATGAACAAAAAGAAGAAAAACAGATTACATAGTAAAAATGAGTCCAAATCATCCAACACTAAAAGTGCTTTGCTAACTTAGCACGGTACAATAACCTTATCACTACCATATTTATTCTGAAATCAAAACACTCCTATTCTTGGAAATAACCCAAATGCCCATCAACTGTGGAATGGATAAAAAAAGATGTGGTTATTTTTGTGCAGTGGAGTACCACTCAGCTATAAAGAAAGATAAACTTGCGGCTTTTATAGGTTAAATAGATGCAACTTGAGACCATACTTTAAGTGAAATAAATCAGACTTGCATGTGTAAACATCTTATTGTCCCCCTAGTGTAAAAAACTGAAAGAGTAAATAAGACCTAAAATGTAGAATAGATATTATGAAAGTAAAGCAGAAATAAACTGATCAAAAGGAAAAAGCAACCAGGATAGGGTAAAGGAGAAAAAAAGAAGAGAAAAAATTACACACACACACACATACACACAAAAGGTTGATAACCATACTACTAATCTGTTAGTTCATCAAGAATGGTTTGTGCTTTCATTGTTTGATTGTTTGATCATTTTCCATGTCTGTATCTTGTAATCTGAGCAACTACTTTGAAGATAACACACAATATGTTAACCATTGTTAATCTCCTTTCATTTTGTTTTGAAATTCTGTATCATCATTTCTATTCTTTTTTCATTCAAACATGAACAAATAAATAACACTCCTATTTGGTGATGTTATGCTTTGCATCTAGATGCCACCCCAAAGGCTCATGCAGTCATGGGGACAGGCTCTTAAGAGTTTGCTCATGCCTCATGGTTCACTGCTGAGATTAAGGGTATCAGTGCTACATCCACCCCAAGGCGAGTGGCCTGTGTACAATATAAAGGATGGAAGGAGGTTTGCTCTCTCACTCTCTCTCCCTTGTTGCTTTTGCTGTCTTCCTCCGCCATGAACTGTTGTCCTTCTACCTCTCTGCCTTGGGGCCAGCTAATTATGGACTGAAACTTCTACAGACTGTGAGCTAAATAAACCTCTCCTCCTTTATCTTTGGGTGTTGAGGATTTTATCTCAGCAACAAGAAAAGTAACTAAGACAGAGGAATAGCTGGCTTCCTTCCCTTGAGAAACAGTAGACTCTGTGCTCCCAGCTTATGTTCTGGCACATTGTTTATTAAGTGCCTAAATTGAGTTGGGCCTGTGGGAAACCCTAAGGCCAGAAAGGTGAAGAGTGAGAGTCCGTGGAAGGCAGAGAGGAACAGAGTAGCTCTGAGATCTACAGATATGTTTCAGAAAAAGGCCACAGTGGGAACCAAAGATAGAAAACACAATGCTCCAGGGATGAGAGGGTGGGAAAGAATTCACAAAGGGAGTAACATGCTAGCTGCTGAGTAGAATTTCACAGGGGAAGGAAAAGCTGAAATAACATGAAAAAGGTAAGGAGACTAAGAAATGTCAGGACGTTTATAAAGAATATATATATAATTACAGATGGGATCGAGGGGCGCAGGGAGAGACAGGACGATGAAAGCAGATTGTGACCATCCCCAGATGTCACTCTCAAGCAGTTAAAACATTCTTCTGTATGCCACACAGATTCAAGACGCTTTCAAAGTCAAACGCAAACTCTGATCAGGTATCTTTGTATACAGGTGGCTTGTTTGTTCATTTTTTTTTTTTTTTTGGTTAATTTTTTAAAATGAAGTTTCACCAAATGAGTGCTAGTCACACGGGCACACCGCAGTGGCTTAATAAATATGTGTGGGAGGCATTTTGAGAAAGTGAGCTAAGAGACGTAACACCTGGTCTTAGGGAAAAGAATACAGTGGAAGAATGGAATTTCTTCATCTTTAATGTTTTGATTTCTTTAAAACAAATCTTAATTTATAAGGAAAAAGAATTAGTAAGGAATTGCTTAAAACTAATGCTAAGCCAGGAAGAGCAGCAAACACCTAGAATCCCAGGTACTTGCAAGGCTGAAGCAGGAGGATCATAAGCTCATGGACAACTTATTGAGACCTTGTCTCAAAATAAAACCCTTATAAAAGACCAGAGATGTAGCCCAGTAGTGAGTGTCACTGGGTTCAACATCCAGTTTTTTTAAAGAATGCTGTGGTAAAGAATTCACAGCAAATTGTAACAATGCTCACAAAGTTAAAAAAAAGGCTGTGTTTCTTTATAAAATAGCAAATATGAAAAAATATTATTTCCAGTTGAATCAGTGGAAATGTGCAGAGAAATGAGAAATGAGAGAGAAACAGAGTAAAACAGAGAGAGAGAGAAAGAGAGAGAAACAGAGACAGAGAGTCATGGAGAGGAGAGAAAGTGGCTGTCTTTGGGAAAGCGTATGTTGATGTACAGTTTGTACTTTGAACTTACATTTTTCTGTGATTGCTGTCCTCACATCTGAACTGGAAGCTTTGTTTTTCAAATTCTGTGCCAGCGTAAAAACAAAATCAAGCTGAGGGTGGCGCTGCTCTAGATCAGCCTTTGTGATCTGTAAAGAGAAAGGATTATTACGGGGCTAATCCATCCTCCCATAAGACACTAACCTAGTGGCACGGGCTGGCTAAGAGCAAAGCTGTGGTTGCTGTTTCCCTGCTCTAAGGGACAGCGAGGCATTAGCAGTGTGGTAGAGAAAGAGCACATGGTTTGGAATCAGAGGTCCAAGGTTCCAATCTCAGCTCTTCCACTAATCACAGGGATCACAAAGCCAGGTGCTTTTCCTCTGTGTCTTAGTTTTCACCAAAATAAGTCATAAACTACTGACAGCTCCACTGTATCAGAGCTGAGGAGATTAAATTAAGGAACCCTCTGAAAATACAGCAGTGCTTGCTGCTAACATCCTGCATATCCGCTCTGTATCAGGGATGAGTCCAGAGCCAGGCGCAACACACTAGATACTGCTAGCTGGGTTAACTGCAAATCTAATCATCTTGGGTCCGAAAACTGCTACCCAGGTGCATTCTGTCTCTCAGCACTGATTAATACGAGCAAAAGGGGGCCAGGGATTTAGCTCAGTGGCACAAGCGCCTGCCTGGCAAGCACGAGGTCAGGGGTTTGAGTCCCAGGACCGCAAAAAAAAAAAAAAAAAAGAGCAAAAGGTTAACATATGTTTTAATTGTAAAGCTAATAAAAGTCATAAAAATAGAAACCATAGTTTATACACAGGAAATATGAAAAAAATAGAAAACACAGTGTGTAATAAATACCAATAGCGTGGCAAAAGATTTTCCCAGCTCTTTCTTTTGGGGAATTCACTGATTTTGTAGACATCAATCGCTACTACAATGACAAATACTGTTTCTACAATACATTTCTCACAGATTTCAAAGCAGGATCCCAGAGCACATTTCCATGAACGCCGATCACTTTCTCCTCATGGCATGAGGACCGCTAGACACAACAAACCCACAACGGAATCGCTCAAATGCTCATTCACACGCCATTTCTTCTCTTTCTTATTTCCACTAATTTCAATGGAAGCATTTCAGCCACTCAGCAAGGGCTCTTTCCTTTGATTTGAGCATCTCCAATCCATCCTAGTCTTCTTACTAAAACATTGCTATCACCAGTTCCCGGTCACAACTCGGAAAAGAAAAAGGAGTGGAGAAAAGACACCATCCACCTGCACACAGCAGAAGTCTGCAGGGCTTTGCCCGTGTGTTCTGCCGCAGAGACCCTGCACACTGGCTTTCCTGCATCTCCTCCCCTGGATTTCAGTATTGCTCCAATGTTAATCCCAGCCTTTATCCTTCTCCCAATCCCAGCCTCCCATCTGTATTCACTCCGTTCCTTCTACTTGGAATGGCATTCACTTCATCTCTTATCTCAAAACCACACAACCTGTCCTCCACTACTGTCCAGAATATGACGAAAAAAGTAGTGAATGCTTAAATTTTAAAACTTTTGTTACAATAAATGGCGCATTGTCATTAACCCCCCTCAAAAATCCTTCCTCTCACTTTAAAACACACTGACCCTATTGCTTCTGCCACTTTCTGGCAGAAGCAGTCCTGGAAGACCTCTGCCATGAGCGTTTTTATTTGCACTGTCCTGACCACCTCAGTGCCCCGAATTGATTTAAATGCTTACCTTTCACAGTCATTCTGACTTTGGGGAAAAGCATTATTAGGTCACACTGTGCCCCATCCAGTGAATGGGGTGAATAAGGACACTTTGTAACATTTTTATGACCTTGTATGTTTTTCCATTAGGCAGCACTTGTATTTTTGATCATACTTCATTGTATTTTTGATCACACTTCTTAAAGACACTCACAAAGAAGATTTTTAGAACTGCTTCCAAGAGTGGCAAGAATGATAGGGTAGGCGTGTTCAAGCAAAGGGGAGTATTTGGAGGGGTTTCAAGCAAAGCATCTTTAACTGTAGTGAATTTTACACTGAAACATTCCCTGTGATTCTGATCACCTGTGTACAAGCAAAGCTCCTCCTCATCTGGTTCCCCTACAGGCGGCCTGCACCTGCCCAGCAGCATTAGCAGACTCTGACCTGCCACAGTAAACCAGATACTGCCATGCATTCTTTCCTCGGCCTCTTAGAAATATGAACTTATTAGTAATGTGGAATAAAAAGAGTACTAAAGAAGTAAATTAGATAATACATGTAAAAATGTTTAAGAAAATGCCCTACAGACATTAAGCACTTCATAAAAGTCAGAAAAAAACGTTACCATCATTTTATGGTACCTTCCCCATTTTTACATGGAATATACTTTACCATCTCCCTCTGCAATACACTGCCCAGAACCCGGCCCACATTAACTGTGGAAGCAGAACTTCACAAATCGGGGTGAGGTGGCATACATAATAATAAAATTACAGCTGGGAGAATCTCGTTTCTTAAACTGCAACTGAAACAAGCCCATTATGAAATATAAGTTGAAACAGAGCTTAGAGAAATTATCCCACACACCCTGGGCAGTGCGTGTCAACACTCTCTTGTATTTCTACCTACTTGCCTAACTTTTAATGGTCACAGTTTTGGGTTTTTAACACATGGAGTCTTTGGCTTTAGTCAATATACTTGATCCTACCAATGGAAGAAAAGCTTTTTTCTTTGGAGATAGTCCTGAATAGCTGTCTGACACCTAAAGAATGCTTCAAGCCTTATTTTCTCTCAGAGTTTAGAGTAAACAACAAAGATCCACAGAGAAGCTGTGTCATGTTTGTGTTGTGGTGTTGCTAGGACAAGCTATACACTCTGCACCTACTTTCATTCGGGAAACGGTCTTATTGATCTCTTCCACATCCCCAACTGTGACAATGTTGGACTTCAACATCTGATCAATCAATACCAGCCAGTCGGCGAGTTCTGTTATCGTTTGATCCAGGTCAGCAGGAACTGACATTTCAGAGCTGCGCTGAGACTGAGCAGGAACCTCAGAAGCAGATGAGACCAGCACCACCTTTTGGGCACCAGGATGAGCTGAAATGAAAAATGTGGCAACGTGGGGACAAGTGAGTGGGGAATTCTGAAAATAAATCAACATAGTATTTTATTATAGTGCCGTAATAGTGACGCATGCATATGTGTATTTAAGTGAAGTTGGGTTTAAATAAAAAGTCTAAGTGGTTTTAATTTTACCATAGTCGAATGGCTGTGACATAGCCTACAATCAACATGTACCTTTGGTAGCCAAGGCCAACTAAACAGGGAATCTCACAAAACGCTAGGACACCAAAACCTCAAATAGGATCAACAATGAGAATAAAAGTACATCAACCGTGGGACAAGCAGGAACATTCTTTCATTTGGTTAAGAAGTTTTGCCTTAATTACAAAGCAAATTTATTCAAAATCATCTATTCTATTTCAGTTAACTTTATGACCTGAGCATATTTCATTCTTAATAAACAGCAACGTGAATACCAGTGTAATGATTCATACATACATTCACCTTTACTTAACCCATTTCCTTTAGCTGGATATTTGGATTGTTCCTAAAATTTTGTTTTTTATTTGAAGGAATGTATTTCTGTGTTTTTGCCACATTTCCAGTCACCATCTTAGTAGAGATTTCCCAATGTAGAATTACTGGAGAAGAAAGTATTTAAAAACTTATTTAATACTCATTATCAAACTGCTTTCCTTAAAAACTGGAAGTATACGTTTCCAAAGCAGCATACGAAATTGTATAAATCCTGCATCTACACCACCACACTCTGTCTCAACGGGTATTTCACCACTTTTATTTAATGTGTGTTTTTTTTTTTTGCAAGCAAGAGTAACATTTATTGTGCTTGTTAACTAATATGATACAAGTCATTGCTGCTTTTAATCTGTTTCCTTATCAATTTGGATGAATTCTTTATGTAGCTAAGGTGCCATATTATTGAAAAGATGCTTTATATCTGGGGATATTTCAATGTAATTTGTTTGGTTTTCTTTTAACATATGATATTAAAACGAGGCCATCAAAAATCTCTTTAGGGACTGTTCTCTAAGGACTTCACTTTTCCCTCCCCCTAGTCCCCCTTTCTTTACACTCCTCTTTCCTTCTCTTCCCCTTCCCCCTTCTGCTTTTTTACTGGAGATTTAACCTCAGAGCCTTTGCACTGAGCTGCATCCCAGTCCTTTATTGTCTTTAATTTGAGGCAAGGTCTCACAAAATCACTAAGTTGCCCAGGCTGAGTTCAAACCTGGGACCCTCTTGGGTTGATAGGCATGCGCAAATGTCCTGGATATCACTCAGGACTTCCACAGTTAGAAACTCCTGTCTTCTCCAAAGATTTGATAAATGTTTTATTTTCCTTTGTGTTATTTATGAGGGAAAGTTGACTGTTATTTTTCTTTGGTTTCAATATAAGAGGTAAATAAATGACTAAATGCACCTGAAACCTACTTTAGACTATGGTGTATTAATGGGGATTAGTCAAAACATAAATTCAGTGCAATTATAATCAAAATTTCAGCAGGTCTGTCCACAACTTGACAAGATTATAGATTTAAATTATAAATTAATACAAAGGAGAAAAGGGCCAAAAACAATGTTTCAAAATATTTCTGTAAGACAGGTATGTCTCATCAGCTGAGGTCCTGGGGTTACCTGAGGTCCTTAACTAATGATCATTATTTCTCTGTATGACATGGCCATTCAAAGGGACCAATGGACAAGAACACAGGACATAGGTGGCTGTTATGGTGCTCATAAGTGGAGCTTTGGGAAGGTGACTGGACCATAGGGGTGTGATACTTATCAGTAAATTCATCCAGATGAGTTTATAGCTAAGGTGACTTGAAAGGTGAAGACTGATTGGAGGAAGTGGGCAACTGGGGGTGTGGCCTGGAAGAGTCTATGTCTCTCCTCCTCCCTTGATCTCTCTTGCTTCCTGCTTCCATACCACGAGCTCTTTCTCCTCAGCTGTGCCACTCTGCCATGCTGCCCTGCCCAGAAACCAGTTGGCTATGGACTGAAACTCCTTCAAACTGTGAGTCAAAATAAATCTTTCCTTCTTTAAATACGGGGTGTTAGATAGTGTGTCTCAGAGACTGAAAAGTAACTATGACAGTGGCAGAGAACCTTGACCTTGGCAGCGACTACATTATAGATCAATGAAGGAAAATTTACTGTTTCATAAGGCTGCTGGCAAAGTAGTGGCCTGCAGCTGGAGTTGGAAAATGATGCGACAGATTTAGACCTCCCATGCACACAGATAGATTAATTCTTGGTGGATTAAGGGCCTAAATATGAAAAGCAAAACTGTTACCTAACAATATAAAAGAACACTTCCATCACTGCAGGATAGTGAACACATATAAAGAAAGGAAAGCTAACTAATAAACTACTTATGCTTAAGAATTCTGCACAGAGTACCATGAGTAGAGATTGTCAAAGTATTTGCTTTGGACATAGAAGACAAAGAATTAGTAATCAAATGACTTTTTAAAAACTCTGAAAACAGTCAGCAGAAAATCCACAAAAAAGGAAATAAGAAAGATGATAAACATACATATGAAAAAAAGCTCGACTTCACTAGTAATAGAGAAGATACAAGTTAAAATGAAATACTCTACACATGTAAATCATTCATTGATAAACCAACAAGTTGGAGGCTTTGTCTTCCTAGAAACTCTTCTGAGGAATCTGGGGGCCTAAGCCATCACCATCATCTCATCATCATCACCACCACCATCATGACCACCACCACTGCTACCATCAACATCACCACCATCAACATCATCATGACCACCACATCATCACTACCATAATCACTGTCACCACCACCATCACCATCAGAGACACCACCACCATCATCTCATCACCGCTACCACCACTACCATCAACATCATCACTATCAAAATCACCATCACTGTCACTACCATCATCATCACCATCACATCACCATCACCATCACACCACTATCACCATCACCATCATCATCATCATCACATCACCATCACCATCACACCACTATCACCATCATCATCACCACCATCACATCACCATCACCATCACACCACTATCACCATCACCACTACCATCACCATCATCATCACCATCCAAAGCAGTTTGCTTTTTTATGCTCTTTCTCTCTCAAGTACACAACAGTGCCTCAGCCAATGCTGTATCACATGTGACATCCCAACACACCAAACACTGAAGCAGACAGAGCAACTCAGTCATATTCGGAGAAGCCAGCCACTTAAGAGATTTTGAAAATCTAAAGCAATGTCATTTTTCTGATTTTTTTCTTTGCTTTGAAAAACTTTGCTATGTTACTGTTATAGAAAATATTAATTTTTTTAACATAAAATGAATCATTAGTCTAAACAAAAATCATTTTGAAATTTCTTTCTAATTAGGTAAATATAGAGAGATATCAACAGATTAAAAAAAATAAAACTCTTTGGAGAGCCGTACTAAGGTTCAAAAGTGTAAGAGGATCCTGAGAACAAAACATTCGGCTGTCAAAAAACAATGCAGACAGAGAACCCTCACACTCAACTGGGGTGAGCTTGAACTGGAACAAGTAGTCTAGACAGCACTTTAGCACTGGCTACTGTAGCAACCCAGCACTTCCACCCTGAGGTTTATACCCCAAAGAATGGCTCACATTCACTCTGCCCAGTTTTCTCAGTAGCAGTCTTTTCACTTTGGATTCTTTTTAACTCAGATATGAAGTAAGAATCTACTATCTGCCGAGTGCCACTGTACATCCCATAAGTAGAAGAGTATGCAAGAAACCCTTCCCCCAGCTTACCTTCATGGAGAACATTGATACACTGTATCTTATAAAATAAAGCCAACATAAGAAGACAGACGGAGAGGATACCAGATGTGGTGGGCGGGAAAAGCTTATCTGTAAAGGAGTTATCTAGGAAGAACTTAATGAACTGAGTCTGAAATATCCATAGGAAGGACATTTGGAGAAAAAAAGATGAAATAGCAAGCACAAAGACCAGAGATGAAAGTGCTCTTGGAAGGCTTTGGCAAACCAGTGTGTCTGAGGCAGAACGAACAAAGGGAAAGGAAGTGAGAGATGTGACAAGACAGCTGGCTAGTACACAGACCTGACATGGCCTTCAGGTCACGATAAGACTTTGGAACTCATTTTTGAGAATGGAGGTGATTAAACAGTTGTGGGCAAAGGAAGGACACAGGCAAACTTGTATAATGCATCACTCTAGCTGCTATCAAATGATTACAGACTTGGTAAAACAAAAACAGAATCAGAATGAAGAGCCAGAAGAATATTCCAGCAACCTAGATGAATGATGAACATGTTCAAGGCAAATAAAGGGGCGGCAACGGAGCATGGACTGACATAGTTTATTAAGAGATTGCATACAAAATCCAGTGGCGAGTCGAGGATGACTCCAAGTCTACTGATTAAGGACTGTTAGATTCAGCTAAATTTAAAAGTGTTGATAGTCACAGCTGATCACAGCTTAAGAAGAGAGTTCTGAGGATCACTGCACAATCATGGAGTCCAATAACACACATGGGTTTAAAGGAATCAATTCAAACTGCACACATCAAAATGTATGTCAAAGGGAATGATCCAATAGAGGAGGAGCAAGAAAAGAAAAAATGTAGAGAAGTGCAAGAGGAGGATCTGTCCTAGAGAGGAAGTGTGCTGAGACTGCATGCGTGCAGATGGAAGAGCACCTTTTGACATAGGCTTTTGTTTCCTTTTAAAGATGAGATGAGTTTACAATCCCAGGAATGATGTAAAGGATTCCTTTATCCCTGGACCTGTAAACTAGTATAATCACTATGGAGATTCCTGGGAAAACTAAAAATAGAAATTCTATTTGAGCCAACTGCTCCCTTTCTAGGCATCTTGCACACGGAGCTGAAGTCATATTACAGCATTACGTGATACCCACGTTTACAGCAGCACAATTCATAATAGCTAAACCTGGAAGCAGCCAGTAGGTCCATCAATAGATGGGAAAAAAAAAAGAAAAGAAAATGTGATATTTATATACAACCGAGTACTATTCTGTCATAAAGAAAGATAAACTTGAGGCTTTGGTAGGTAAATAAAGACACCCTAAAAACCATGATGTTAAGGTAAAAAATCAGGCACACGCTTGTATTTCACATGGACTCTCTTAGGTGAGAATCACAAAGTATAAAGGAAGAGCGAAAAAAGGTAATAAGTAGGGATAGCGCTTTCAAATGGAAAGAGGAATAAGAGATAGAGGAGGAGAGAAGAAAAAGGGAAAAAGAAATGGAAAAGGGACGCTAAGAAAAAAAATTGAGGAAAACAGAGCTTTTGCAAATGAGAAGAAGACCAAGAGTCAGAAGGAGCTGAGAGGGACAGGAGAGGAAGGGGACAAAAATAATAATCATTACGATGCATTATGTACAGGGACAAACTCCACACGGTAAGTGTGATCATTATGTATTACAATCATGTACTAATACGATTTTTTTAACTAAATAAGGTCATTATTAGAGAAGCAGCAAGATGTACTCAGGAGAAGGGCTGTAGTATCCTCTACCAGTTCTTATGCCCATTCGAGTTGGAGGACCATAGCGTTGGAAGGAGTAAAGCCAGAAAGAAGCAGATATGGATAAGCCTCATTAATATGCTAATTGGAAGAAGTGTTTTATGATTCCTTCTCATGAAATGTCCAAATGGACAAAATCCACAGCGAGGGAATGCAGACTGGCGGTTGCCAGGAGTTGGAGAGGCAGGAATGAGGAGAAACCGTTACTGAGTAAGAGTTTTGACTTCACAGTGATGGGAATACTTTAGAACTAGATGGAGGTGAGTGCTCTAGATTGCACAGAACCCTTCACTGTACAGTGACTGATTTTATCTTTATTATCATTTAAAAAAAGGAAAAGCTAAATTAAAACACTGTATAGGTGGAGTGGGAAGCACTGAGATTAGCCTCATGACTATCTTGCAGAGTGAAGCACCAATGTAATGGAAAGTGTACTCTTGTCAGCTTTTCACGCCTCTACTATTATTCAAACTTCCCTGATCCTTTGCTATAATGATGTTAAGAAAGTAAAACAACCAATTTCTATTTTATAAAATGCATCGAATCCCTCTCTCACAGTACAGAAGGAAGCATGCATTTAAAAGCAGTAAATAGTGAAGTGCTTTGGACAGTAACCAAGAAAACCAGTCAGGTTCCAGGTATTCCTTTCGCAAGGCATTGGGCCATACACGTAACACAAAACATAAACTTGACCTTTATTCGGGGTGAGAGGGGCACTGGGCACCATAATTTCTGCCAAAAGGAAGGACAGAGGCCAGGGAGGCAAATAAGGATCCTGTAATCTCAATATAAAGAGAAAAACAAAATAATCTTGTCATGTGTCACTGCTTTAGGCTCCTTAGGAGGAGGAGGAAAAGAAAAACAAAAGGAAGAAGAGAAATAAAAAGATGAAGATTTAGGGAGGTAGAGGTACCGGAGAAGATACCAGGTGAGTTGTGGAAGTGGAAGAGGAGGTGGAAGAGGAGGAATAATCGCAGAAGGTACAAGGCGGGTGTTTGAGGTTCAGCACATTTGAGGTTTTGCCAGGTGACTCAACAGAGGGCAGCAGAGTGGTCAAGAGTGCTTATTAGCTAGTGGTGACAGTGGCTATGGGACAGTAACCTCCAGTCTCATTTGGACAAAGACAGAAGGAAACCCTTCCAAGTTCCATCTCTGATCCACTTTGAAGAACATGGAAATCTTCTCTCATCAGGCACAATCCGTCCTAACACACATACCAAGCGCATGCCAGACTACAAAGCAATGCCTAATGGACTGAGAAGCCGTATGGATCCACGACACATCCTTATTTGCCTCCCTGGCCTCTGTCCTTCCTTTCGGCAGAAACTAAGGTGCCCTGTGCCCCTCTCACCCAGAGAAAAGCAAGTCTCATGGGCCTCAGGAGTAAATGCATCACCCACACCATGCAGTCAAATAAACCACAGGCTTAAAGAAGTTGTTCTTTTCTAATAACTAAAAGTAGAATAACATAGTTGCCTGATGCTTTTAAATGTCTTCATAATTTGTACATGATGCTCATATTAGATATTTTGCTACGTCACTTTAAAAACATGAGGCACAAGATGTATCTTACCAGCAATTCGTGTCTGTGAGACACAGCAGGGCTCCTGGGTAGTTTCCTTCAGCGTGCTGGGTACCTCTCTGCAGATCTATAGCAGCAGGCCAGACAGAAACAGATACTGTATGAATAAAGATGGCTGTATTTTCAAAGAGAGGTGTTTTTCTAAATGATAGCTGTGCTGCTTTTCTTCCTCTTAACAGCTAAGCTTTTGTCTCCAGCTTCACTATTCGGCTGCAACCTTGTTTGGGCCATGACTCCGCTGACTTTCCTGTCAAGAACACCGGCCAGCGCTTAGCTGCTGTGACTCCCGGACCCACATCCCTGTGCCTTCGGTTCCATCTACACCCTGAGATCCTCACTGTCTCCCTCCTCTCCAACTACGTCTTCTGAGTTTCCTCCACAGCTCATTTTCCTCTGCCCACCCACCAAATACCACTGCACTGCAAATCTTTTTTTTGGTCATCCCAGCCTTGACCTTGGACTCTCTCTGGGTTCTGATTTCCATGGGTCTCATCGACCCTCTGGAGTTTTCTAAGGCTGAATATTCCCAATACCTCCAGCTGTCTGCACTTGAGCTCTCTCAGTCAACTGGATATTCAGACACATTCAAATCTGAATTCACTGTCTATTTTCTCTGAATTTCTCTTCATAAACCTTTTTATAATGCTCTGATTTCCTCCAACCATTCATGAGATGACTCCGCTCAACTCCACTGTGTACTTCAAAAATGTAACCTTCCTCTTTAAAATACATTAGTAGCCGTCCACTACCCTTAAAGCAGTGGATTGTTTTCAAAAAGAAGTTCAGATTCCATGGAGCTCCACACATGTGGAGGCCTCCAGACCCCGAACTCTGCAAGCACCTCTCAGCCTCATATTCTGTACTGAGCTGTACCAGGGACCCAGGGGCACTGTGCTCAATCTCTGTCTCCATGCGACACTTTCTTGTTCTGCTACTTCTCCCCGAAATGAACCTTTCCTCTGCTCTTCATCTGACCAGCATTTACTCATCCTCCACAAATTAACCTGGGTGAGCCCTCCTGCCTGAAACATTCCATGCTTAACCCCCAAGCCAAGCTTGTATTATTCCAAAGGATGCTTCTATGCTACAATGGCTTGTCTGCCTGTCTCATCCATGATAAGCTCTCTGGGTGAGGAATGGCGCCACACCCTTTTCTGTACCCCTAGCTCTCTAAAATGATAGCTTGTGTAGGGTGTGAATCCAACGAAAACCCACTGAGTTAATGAAAGAAAAAATCAATAAAATATCCCACATTAGTGTTTCCTAAAGTGAGTTTTCACTTTTTTTCTTTTTTTTTTTTTGCATAATAAGCATTGCTTGGCCTTAGACATTGATAATTTCCCAACACGAGTGACATTAAAATCTGCATAAAAGACTGCAGTAATTAATGGAAGCTTCTGCACTGCCTAATATAATATCCCAAATTGGCACTGTGAATCCTTTGTGTCAACTAAGTATTGTGCTCAGGCTGAACACAGTGAACACACTCAGTGAACACACTGAGTCTGCAAGTGACACAGCAGCCAACATGTTTGGGAAGGAATATAAAGCAGAGAGCAGCAGATAAGACAGAGATAACAGCAAGCCAGACCGCAAGGGGCCTTATATATCACATATATGTTATCTGGTTTTTACTAGGAGTAAGATGGAAAACCTTTCAAGACTTCTATTAGTGGAGTGACTGGATCTGAATTATGTTTTAACAAATCACTCTGGCTGCTTCACTGAGACGAGATTGATAAAGATAAACAAGGAAGCTGGGAGGCCAGGGAGCAGGATTTTGAAGTAATCAAGACAAATAATGATGGTGACTGGAGACAACTCAGGAGCAATGAGGGCAATGAGATGTGGTCAAATTTATGATTTTCTTGAACCCAAGAAAAGTTGAAAGAATTATATAGAAAACATCCTGGGCCTGCCCACAGCTACAACTGTCAAAACCCTACTGTATTTGCCTTAGCCTTTTAGCCATTCATTAAACTGTCAATCAACTAGATAAAAGAAGTTGATGAGGGTGCCTCTGAGGGAGTGTTCTTGGTTTGGGGGGCTTTTGTCTCTTTTTGAGATACAATTCACACATGTTCTGTAAGATGGACTCCGAGGTTTCTGACCTAAGGATTGTAAGGCTGTAACTTTCACTAACTGGGCTGTGAGGCACATGATGGCACAGGAAGCAGGCGACAATCAGGAACCAAACTGTGTGTGTCTGTCTAAGGAGCCAATCAGATGTCCAAGCAAAGGTGTTGAGCAGGAAGCTTTATTCTCAACACTAGAGTACAGAGGTCTGACGTGTGAGAAACAGTGGTTACTCAGGGCAGCAATTCTCCACTAAAGAGGCTACATCAATGAAGTGCCTGCCTCATTAGCTACAGAATAATGGCTACTAGTTTTAAAAAGACCAAAAAGACAATGTGACTTTTATAAGAGGTCCATGCAGATGCAAAGGTGGTAAGACTATATCCATGCAACACCCTACACAGACCACCTACACTGATACTGCAAGAACCAGGCCAAAAGAAAAAGAAATCTGATTTCATCCCTACCTTTAATCATTTCCACTGCAAAAAAGAAATGGTATGAGATAAAGGACCTCATTTTAGTCATATTTGTGGTCACATCATTATATGCCACTGGAAATTAGCAAACATATACTGAATGAATAAAATCACTGCAAATAAACATATACATGCAACACTTGGAAGTTATGTTAAGGCCTTCCATTTCACAAAATTACTGGTATTTTATTGCCTAACTCTAATATATATTCATTATAATCCTCTCAGCCAAAAAATCTCATGTAAAGAGTATTCCTTAACATAGGATGCTTCTGGGCCAGGGATTTAGCTCAGTGGCATAAGCGCCTGCCTGGCAAGTGCGAGGTTGTGAGTTCAATCCCCAGGACCAAAAAACAAAAACAAAAAAACCACACAGAATGCTTCTGTCTATGACAGATGAAAATAGTATAAACACAAGTATTAGTAAAATGTGCCATATTGGATATAATTAAATGGTAAATCAGTTACAAAATCCCACTTTTTTGATCATAAAATCAGTGGCTAAAAAGGTGTTAGAGTAACTCCTCAAGCACACCTTATTCCACATTGTGTTTACGCTTCTTAAGCTTTCTGAAAGTTTATCTCTTTCATGGAAGCTCAGACTCTTATCTGCAAGCATTTCCAGTTCAGTTCTATTCAGCCACTTGAGTTTTTCTGCTTGAGTTTCCATATCTTGCCTTAAGTCCTAGAGAAATCAGAAGACAGATGCAGTTAACTGTTTGGCAGAGTAACGTTCAAAAGGTGTATTAGTAATCTCTTGGGAAAGCATTCCTATAAATGTACGATTTTAGTGTCTTATGCAGAACATGAGCTTTCAGAAAGCAGGCACCCAAGTTTACAAACCATAACTGATAGAGAATGGATACGCACTAATGTTCATCTGTGTGCACATATGCACAAATGTGTGCTGGCTGGCTGGCACTCTCCCTCTTCACAGCGTCCGACTAATTACTATATTTACACTGCTACGAACATTCTATTCTTACCTCCACTTTACCACTGTGCCTTAATACTCATACACTGTCCGACCCCACCCCTCTCTATCTCCTCCCAACCTGTTCACAAAAGGGACATTACTAAAACACTAAAAATTTTAGGTAAAACAAGGTATTCAATATATTCATATTTTGACAATAAAATCAATATTTGTCTCAACATAGTTCATTAGTATTAAAACTTTCTTCCTCAAAATGCCTTAATCATATTCCTTAAAGACCAAATCTTTTATAATATTGATAAGCACTTTCACACACATAGTTTTATACTTGAATGTGTATGTATACACAATACGACATTTTAATAAAAAACACAAGCACATCATGCTGAGTAGTCTGCGATATGTATTTAAATCATTAACACAAAATATAACTACTTCTAGATATAAGATGTATCTTTGAATGCATTTACATATCTTTGTGTATCATTTACATTATACACAAGTACAACTGTAAATTACTGTTGGCTACAAATTGACAAAGAAACTATAACTAAAGCAACCATGACACTCAATCCGAGGTAAACCCTGGTGAGTTACTCTGCATGTCACTCAAGAGTTTTGTTGTAAAACTCAGTTCTATAGATCATCATCACTCAGTATCTTCTGAATCTAAAAGCACAAAATTCTACTTTACGGTCCTATTACTTTCTAAAAATGACAAGGTCCATTTAAAATCCTAAAAGTTTTTGGTTTACTACTGAGCAAATGATGGTTTAGCCTTTTTATATGAATTAAGCTTTATCTTCATAAGGTCAAAGTTATAGATGCTCCTTAAACAAAACAATGCATCTTTCAAGTTTGCCTCGCTTATCACAAAGTGCAAAGTTTCTTTCCCTTTTCTTCTGCAGTCATCCAAATCTTATGCTCAGGAGGGAATGTTCTTGCCTCAAAAGGCACCAGCAAGTATGGACACAGAGAAGCCACTTACTTGTAATTCTTGCAGGTTTTCTCCCATCTCAGTGGTTGGCTTCTTTTGCACAGCGTTCTCCGCCTTGGCTAACCAACAGAGAATCTCATCTAGCTTCCTTCTGTATTCCAGCACCTGCTTACTTTCTCCTTTCAGCCTAAAAGAAAGTATATATAAGAATATTAAGGACAATTATCTAATTAAGCACGTTTGCTGTGGATATCCTGAGTAAAGACTCCTCCCCCAAAATAATTCCTAATAGTGACTTTTAATATGTACTTTGACTATTAATAGTAATGTATACATCTTACCAGACTAAACATAACTTAATAATGACAAAAAGAAATCTCTAATTAAATTAAAAACCACTGAAACTAAAGAATATTATCTTCTTGCATCATAAAAATTATCTAGAAGTTTAATATATATTTTTGTTTGTTTCACTGTGCTGGGAATTGAACCCAGGGCCTTGCATGTAGTAGGCAAATACTCAACTATTGAACTAAACTTCCAGCACCGTAATACAAAAAACTTCATAAAAGTTAGATAATACCACATAACATAATAGAAGCTTTTTTAAAAAAAAAACAGGAAATATATTTTTATCTAAAATAATAAGAGAAAAAGAATAATCTTCTTTTTGTCCTCCAGGAGATAGAAAGTCATCATTATGTAGCAGGTTATTTATATCAAATGGCAACAATCACTTTATTCACAGAACAGAAACAGTAAGACAAGGTATCAAGAACTGAAAATTTTTTCAAGTATTAGGAAAGGTGAGAAATGTAAATCTGATTGAATCATTAAAATAAGTATTATATTTGAATATGATACAAATTTATAAAAAGAGATTGAGGGAAAATACAGTAAAAGCTTTAAAAGATCCAAAGAAAACAGTCAGATGAACATAAAAATGGAACAGCCTTAATTAGCTCTTATAAAGTGCAGTAAGAATAACATTTATAAGAATATAAACTGTCTGTCAGAAGATGAGAATACAATTAGAACTCATATGACAAATAAGGTGATATATATTTTAAAAGGGTTTGAAATCTGAGAGCTTTACAACACCATGACTTTTGAAACTGCTATAATTAGGACCTGGTTGAAAAACTGAACATAATTTTTTCATGAATTATACTGTGTCATCTCTAATAATGATTTACATTCCATAGATATGCTTTTTTTAATCACAAAAGGATTAACATAATGATGTAATACATATAAAAAGGCTTGATACATATTTAGTTGTCAATACTATTTGAAGCGGAGTATTAGAATGCTTAAAAAACTAATGAATGTCACTATAAAACCACAATTCTCAATATCCATCAAAAGAAAATACTACCTGATTAAAAATGTAATGCAAGTGACAACACAAATTGTTAAGATTATCAACAGTAAAACAGGTTATGTGCTCTCTATATTGAAAAGCTTTTAACTTTGGAAACCTACAAAATACTAAGATGAATTATTCATTTCCAAAAAAAGACTGGAACTCAATTTCCAATATTTCATTATCATGACTAATTTAATACTTTGAAAATAGAAGCATGAGGTAAAATTTCACTATCAAGTGATTTCAATAAGCCATTTTTGAGTCACCTGTTTTCATCAGCAAAACCAGCTAGATATAATCTACATGATAAATGTCATCCATAACAGTAAAAACAAATTATAAATTCTGCTCAAACAGTAGATAACAACTGCTCGTTAGGAAATAACACCATTAAGTTGCTACACTGTGCAAACAGCTAGCTACACAAAAGCAAATTGAGCTGTGTGATGCTTCTCCGTCACACTGATGAGAGTACGCATAAAAGCTCTCAAAGTTCCATAGTGCTTCAGATGGAAGACAGGGGACAAACCTGGAGCTAAGTCAGATATGAATTTAGGAAAACAAAATTGCTTTAGACAAACTACAAGATATTGGGGAAGAGGTTTATTACCCATTTCACTTCAAAAAAAAATGAGTGAAATACGTATTAATTTAACGTTGCTAGCTTCAGGAGCAGAAATTTCCACACACTACAGAGATCTGTTTAAACATCTTTAGGGTAACTTCCACATTTATTGTTAATACCCTGCCAGCCATCGGTGTATGCTTTTCATCAAGAAAGCCTAAGAGTCAGATAATTACAAGCAAGAAGGCCCCTCTATGCACAGGCACATGCTGGGCTTAGAATCACCCACAGCACCTCCCCTTCCAGCCCTGCCTGGTGCCCTGAGCCCGCCTCTGTGCTCATTTCTAGTAAACCTCTCATGCAGTCATGGTCCTCATGCCTCCCACCTCTGCTCCACCTTTTCCCTAGAAGGTTGCTACAGTTTGTACCTGGACTTGAAGACAACTTAATAACAACTGGGTCATTTTAGTATAATCAGAATAAAAATAAATGATAAGATAGTAATCACATTATAAAGGTGAGGAGCTCCATGATTTACAGGTAACTGGAATAGAAGGGTGCAACACAGCCTTTGATGCAACCTAGACTAATGTAGACTCAGTCAGGAAATGAGAGTGGGGAAATCCTGACCCTAAACTCAGGCGGAGACTTGAGGTCTAATGTGTTCTTTCAACCAAATCAAGTCACTGGATCATCATCGTATCATAACAAACAGAAGCAAAAAGAATCAAGCCTTATTTTTTTCTTTTTTGCATTTATGTAATCTGAGTGGGAAGGTGAGACTTTATGTTCAGCGTGAAAATCCTCATGTTTGCAGAAGCACAAGTCCTAACAGGTCAATCTTGGCCGTGGCCTACATGTCCATCAGATGAATGGATACAGCAAATGTGCTACTCACACGCAATGGAGAACTACTCTGCTATAAAGAAAGATAAACTTGAGGCATTTGCAGGAAAATAGATGTACCTTGAGACCACAATGATAAGAGAAATAAATCAGAGACACAAGTTTAAATAGTACATGATTTCTCTTACACGAGAAACCCCAAATATAAATAAAGGTCAAAGTAAAAAAAAACATGTAAGAGGAAATAGGGGATAGATCTCTTGCAAATGGAAAGGGGACCAAGAAAGATGGAGGGAAGAAGGGAAAAGAGAATGAAAAAAAAATCAACTAAAACATTATGCAATATATATATATATATATATATATATATATATATATATATATATATATAATTAAAAACAATAGTGAACAAAGAACAAGGCCAGGAGAAGTTTACAAACAATTTCAGACATGATATCAGATGACAAAGGAACTTTGAACTTATGGGTAGAATCTGGACCTCAGATTCTATCCAAAACGCATCAACTCTCCGCCCCCAGCAACAGCAGCGGACTCACCGGGGCTGCCGCGCCTTCACGTGGGCCAGGACCGCGCTCCAGCGCTGGTTCAGAGCCGCCAGCTTGTCTCTCAGGAAGCGCCCGTCCGCGGGGGGCAGCTGCTGCACAATCCCATCCCCCAGCCGGTTGACCGCTGCCAGGCTGAGCTGGTGACTGCTGATGCCCTCCTCAAGCTCCTAGGATGCAGCACAACTCAGGACTCATCTCAGCACTAGGCGGCACCGTTCTGATAGCACAAGGCCACCCAGATCTGGGGTCACCCATGAAAGCCTTAGAGAAACAAATTCTTGGAAGGATATTTTGTGTTCATGGAAAAGGCTTTCTACTTAATTGCATTTCAAGGAGCAACACCTTGAATGAATTCTATCTTGAAATCGAACCCACCACTCTCATGAATGCCACCAAGTGAAACTGGAGCGTCGAAAATATAAAACAAGTGACAGTTTGTACAGAAGCCAAAGCATCAATCATGTTTGATGAATGTGAATTGATCATCTTCTTCTAAAACAAGTGCTTAAAAGCAGCTCTTAAAAAAAATTTTCTCCCATATACTCTTATGTCTAGCCATATATTAATAAGCCTCAATGTACATTTTACTGAGACATTGTGTTGTGGTTTGTTTGAATGTCCCCCCAAAGCCTCCTGCAGTCGTGAAGGCAGCTGAGTCTAGCGTTTGTGATTGGTTCGTTGTCCAGCGCTGGGATTGGTGGTGTGAGTGCTGCACCCGCCCAGGGGCAGAGCCAGTATACAATATAAGGGAGGGAAGGGGGCAAGCTCTCCCCTTTTTGCCCTTTTGGCTCCTGTTGCTTGGGGCCATCATTAAGGCTGCCCCCACAGCCATGCCACCCTACCTTGGAGCCAGCTGAGTATGGACTGAAACCTCCAAAACCTGTAAGCTACATAAACTTTTCCTTGCTTCCTTTCCTGGGACAACATGTGGGGTATTTTGTCCCAGCAATGAGAGAAAAAGTTTAAGGCACATTGTTTCACTGGCCTGCAAATTTTTAAGTAACAGAGTAAAGGGATATTTAAAGTCAAATTTAAGCATTGATCTGTGACTCTAAAACACATGGAAAACGTGTTAATGTGTTTATGAAAAAAATAAAAGCGTTCTCTCTTAATTCCACATGAGGCTCCTATGGGTAACACATTTTAAAATTTTAATAAAAAGAAATATTTTTAACAGTACAATTGAAATCTTGCTTTCTTTCTATCATTAGTTTTAAAGACTTAATGTTACCAGAAGAATTTATTTGGCTACTATGTTAGACTTTTCTAGACTGAATTACACTTACATGAGTAGCTGCCCTGCTGTAATTCAAGAATAACTTGCTTTTATGATAATTAATTATGATATAAGGAAAAATGAGATGCCTATGTATTGAAGGACAGAAAACAAAGGTAAGGTATGCATGTATTTTTCTGGCCTTGATAAGATCTTGGGTAGAAAATTTTACAAATGCCATTTTCAATATAAAATTTCAAAAGAGGAAATTGTTAGCATGGCCTGGCAATGCACACTTGTAATTCCAGCTACTAGGGAAACTGAGGCAGAAGGATCTCAAGTTCAAGGACAGTCTGGGTGATTTACCAAGAATCTGTTTCAAAACAAAACAAAATGAAACCGGCCTGGGATGTAACCCAGTGAAAGACTCTAGGGTCGATGCCCAGTACCAAGAGAAAAGAAAAAGAAGGAAACTGTTCTTAAAGAACTTTAAAAATCAAACTGCTTCCCGCATTAGCTATTAAACAGTACTTTGTATTTAAACTTCTTTAAATTCCCTACTGGAAATTGTACATGACCAATTTCTCCTAAAACTTTCAAGTCAAAAACTAGACCCAAAATTATAAATTATCTATCTGCTCCTGAAACACCAGTATATGTGGTTCCCATTTCTGAAATCTGTGTTGAGTGTGGTAACACACCTGCGGTCTCTGTGACGGCTCCCTTGCCTGTAACAAGCACACTCACCCGCTGATGTGTCCTGGCCTTCTCCAGATCCAGGCTGCCGTCAGGAGCACAAGTATCCACCAGGACCTCTTCCGCTTCCGTTATCCACTGTGAGAGGTCATTAAGGTCACAGTGGAACTGTCTCCATTCTTCTACGGCCCTATCAAAGTGACTGCAGGACCAAAAGGAAAGTAAAACTCTCAGGAATGCCTACAAGCATTTTTTTCCTAAAAAGAAAACTCAAATCTCATTTAAACTGACATTTCCCAAATGTGGTAAACTCACAGCTCTTCTCTCAACACGACCAATGTTCACAGTAGGACAGAGTTAATTCCTCTCCAAGCATCATATCAAGAGCAAAGCAATGTGCACACACCACCATTCTACCCTCCACCCAGGTACATGCATGTGCACACGTACACACACACACACACACACACATACACACACATATCCCAGGGCATCTTTTCATTAAAAAAAGATTTAGAGTCCTCTGCTTGCAAAATCAAGCTTCATTAGTTACAGACATGTTAATTCACTTGACTTTATACACTGATCATTTCAATATGGTAAAATATATGGTGAATTTTCTTAGAAAAAATATGTTATTACACCTATAAAAATTCCAAAGATCTAACCAACTTCTAAGCTTCCTTGCACACTATTGACTCTGTTAGGAACTTAACTCTGTCCAGCGGAAATTCATCTGTTGAAACCCTCACTCACATGGTGACAATGTATTGAGAGATGGGGCTTTTAAGGAAATAATTTGGCACACGCCTGTAATTCCAGCACTCAGGAGGCTGAGACAGGAGGATCACTGTGAGTTCCAAGGCCACCCTGGGCTGCAAAGTGAGTTCAAGAACAGCCTGAATCATAAAATGAAAACCTGTCTAAAAAAAAAAAGTAATTACATGACACTGGAGCCCTAATCTGAAAGAACTAGTGACTTCTGAGAAAAGCAAGAGACCACAAAGCATGCTCATTAATGAACACAGCAAGAAGGTGGCTATCTGGAAGCCTGGAAGAAAAGCCTCAGAAACTAACCCTGCTGCATCCTGCTCTCAGCTTCCAGCCTGCAGAATTGTGAGGAAATAAATGTCTCCTGTCCAAGCCAAACCACCCACCCTGCACCTTCTTGGGGCAACCAACCAGACGAATATGCTTTATGTAATGTGTAATCTTGAGTATTCCATTCACCTAAAGACAGTAGAACAAAGTACATGCAGAGCACAGATTAGACAATGAGACAAAAGACTGTGGAGGTACTGTGTAAACCTCTCTCAGAGAAGATAAAGTAAAAACTATAGTACTTGCATATTCAGAATACACAAATGAAAAGAAAAAGGAAAAGCATTGTTGGATAAGGATCTAAGGAAATTTTATTCATTCATTCAATCATTCATTCAATCACTCATTCATTCATTCACTTATATTTAGAGTGGTGGAGAGAGGAGAGGTTTAAAAGATTTCTGAAGAAGACTGTGGTGGTGCACACATGCAATCCCAGTACTCCAGAGGCTGAGGAAGGAGGATGACACTGAGTTTGAGGCCAGCCTGCGATATACAGTGTATTCAAAGGCAGCCTGATGTGTGTAGTAAGACCCTGTCTCAAAACAACAGAAACAAAACCTTCTGAAGTTCTAATAATACTAATAAAATTTAGATTTTATATAATAAAAAAGTACCATCATTATTTAAGAAATAATAAAATGTTCACATTGACATCATTAACCACTAATGTTTATATTGTCTTCCTGGGTAAGAAATTATTTTTAAAATTCAGCTAATATTTGTCAACTAAACTCTCTATTGGGCTTGAGGAAAACAACTTTTCAAACAAAGTACGAGATGATATTGCAGTGATCTTGGTGTGATCGGTAAGCCTATGTATTAACAACCACAACTTCCAATTTTTAAGATATTATAATATTGAATAGGTAATCTTGCTAATAAGGTTGCTCCAAAGATCTAAAGGCTTTGAAAATATAAACATTAAACTTACAGACCAATATCACTATTCACAGAACATTAAATTTCAAACAACTCTAAGCATTGTAACTACAGATTAAATGGAGAAGAGTTCCAACAGCAGGATCCTCAGGCCAGCTTTGCAAAGCCATAACCTCCTCTCTACTCCAGCCTGCAAAGATGGGAGGCACCAGCAAACCATGAAGGCCCAAGGACTTCCAAGGAGTAGAGAATCTCGGAAGTCCAAGCCTTGATAATCTTACCCAAACTTTATTTGGCTTCGAAGTAGAAAACAGTTCACTATCTCTAACAAGCCAACTGGCCTTGCTGTCCTCTCCATGAGCTCATCTCGCTATGGATTCCCCTAGCTAAAGATGGTGCCATCGCCTACAGAGGTCCTTGAGCCAAAGACAAGGGGTCGCTTTTTAGTCGTCCCCCTTCCCTACTCCAAACCCCCCATCAAACACTATATTCTATGGATTCAACCACTTATTCTTCCTATAATCTCTTAGCTGTCACTTCCATAACTACTTTCTTGTCAAACTAACATTGTCTGACAGTCACAACTGATCTCTCAGCCTTGTTTTCCACCAATCTATGCTGTAATCAATAAACTGTCAACCCATTGGTAAAATACTGCAAATATTGCTCCCTCCTGGTTAATACAATATGCAAGGTCCTTCTGATTTGGGCCCTTTACACTTTTCTGGCTTCATCTCATTGCAAAGAGTTCTAGGTCTACTGGACTATTTTCTTCCACTCAAACACATCACACTGCTCTTACCTATGCCCTTATGCACTTTTGAATTTTTCCCATCCCTTCACCTACCTCCACAGTACCAGGCAATCTGATCAGTTCTACTAGGATCTTCAACATGACCTCATATACTGCCCTTTCATAACCCTGTTCACTGACTAGTAATAATCTTTTTATACCATTTATTATACCATTTATTCTTAGGCTCTGAGAAAAAGAACATATCTGTTGTAATCCTTTTTATGTGCCTTTCATTAGATGCAAAAAATCTTCACCAAACTCACAATGCATGAATAAATGGATAGAAAGGTAGTTAGAGAGGCAAAGTCTTTCTACAACAAAATAGACCTCCAAAAACTTTTTAAATGATGTAAAAAGAATGACTGATGGAACGAAGAAAGGAAACTGTTACTGGTAAAGGATGAAATTCTGAGTATAAATTAGAAAAAGGAAAAGTAAAGAAAGTGAAGAAAAATTTAAACACTGCCAACTAAGCCAAAAAAAACCCACAAAACTTCACTTACTTTGAATAATATGTAACATATTAAACTTAAGGTCCACTGAAAACACTGTTACAAAGTTTCTATACTCAAGAAAAGTCTAGACTTAGTTTATACAGGAATGAATGCCACAAAAAAACATAAAGAGGGTAACTATCTGAGAAGAGATTTCTTAGAGAAGACACACAAGGGCCCTGGGGTTCAAGACGGGCAGGAAGAAATATCTGAGTGTAAGGGATGAACTATGTCAGATAAAAGAGCACCCCATCTGCCTGTTTTTAAAGTTCCAGTTGCTGGAAATCAGAATGTGGACACCTCCAATCACCACAAAGCAGCCACAGCCTCTGAAAGAGGAGTTGCTTTCTTTTCACAGTACCTGCCTTTTTTTGCCTGCAGGCCAACAACCAGCCTGAACAATAGGAGACAAAGCAGCTCAGAGACCTGGAACAGAGAGTGGCCTTGGTGGCCTCCCTGGCACGCTAATGACTAAGTACTGAAATGCGAGGCAAACTGCCATGGAGTTTAATCAAGAGGATGGAAAAGTGGAAGGAAGCGCTCATTTGTTGCTTGCAACAGGTGATTAAATAGAGGAGAGCAAAAGAGAAATGTTAGGATATTTTATCAAAGTAAGGAGAGGAAAAGCAAAGCAATACTTGGAAATAAAAGTAAGAACACGATCAATGCATCCAAGCACTTGGGCAAATAAAATAAGACAGACAGCCCTCTAGCAAATATAGCCAACTAAACAAAGAAAATGAAATAATAAAAGATATAATCAGGGGGGCTTTTCCAACATAAAGGAAGATAGTTCTGTGGTTAAAATCTTGAAGTTTTTCAGGGACTGAACTATTTTCTCAAAGGAACATTTTTAAAGAGAAAATACCATGCGTGTCTGCAATCAGCACAGTTCTTGAGGTTCCACCACCTTAGCCAGTTGCATAAATGCAAACAGAATAATTGAAAAAAAGAAAAGTTCACACAGATGGTATCTCCATATAATGAAAAAGCCCAGCAAAAGCAATTTTATATCCATACACACACAGAGTGTAGAAAGCAACCCAACACCAACACTGCCAAAACCAAGAAAAGCACAACTTTTTTGTAATGATCTCGATAAAAAAGTTTCAACAACCTTCAAATTTTTCTGAGGTCATACAGTAAAGAGCCCAAAATGGTGAAACAAAACTACATTTTCAATTAATCATTGCCCATAAATTGACTGTTAAAATTTTACTAGAAAAAGAACGCTGACTACAGAATAATTGTGAGGAAAGGAATATGGATCTTACTTTATTAAGTGGAAAAAAATATCCTTTAAAAATGAAAATATGGTAGTAGCTGACTAACACTATTGGTTCAAGAAAGCAAAATTAAACAGGCATTAGAAATGTATTTTAAATTACAATAAATGAAACAGCAATGACAAAAGGGATAAGTTTATTTAATATAAAATACTGAGAGCCAGCAATATAGATAGTTCAACGGCAAAATGCCAGCCTGGCAAGCACAAGGTCCTACATTCAATTCCTGATACAAAAAAAAAAAACAAAAAAAAAACATTTAAACTAGTTGTTCATTTAAAAAAATGAAACAAACTACAGCTGATTAGTGCTTAATAGGCTGCACCAAATGTTAGCTGAGGAGTGTTTAGAAAGTAGACCTGCATGTTTTACAGCATGTATTCATGCTGTATAACACAAGTTCAAGGCCAGCCTAAACTAAATCCTGAAACCCTGTAGCAAAAACAAAACGAAAATCAGATGGTTTAGATTATTAAATATAAATTATAAATCAAGCACTAAAAATTGTTTTTAAAATGTATGTATTTATGCTCATAGTGAAAAACTAACATTTATGTGTACTGTCTCACAATTTTAATTAATGAAATCACAAGGAACAACACTGTAAGATATAGTTATATAAAACTGACTTTTCTGTATCTCAAAAACTCCATTACCAAATCAAACAGCATATGGAGAGCTGTACACAATAAATAAAAATTATAATTGATTAATATCCTTAACAAAGAGAAAAGCTTTTGCAAAAGCAAAAAAAAAGTAATACATGTTTTAAAAATAAGCAGTACCATGTCCAATATACATATATGAGAATATTCAAATCTCACTGATAAAGAAATGAAAATAAAATTGAGATGCAACCTATGAATACAATATTGGCAGCAATCCTTTTAAAAATTCCTGCCAATTTTAACCAGGGCTCAAAACGGACATGTTTACAAATATTGTTGGTAGCAGGCATTCAGTAACTAATTTTATGATGCTACCTGGAGCCTTAAAATGTTATTACTTTTCAGCAAATCTGTCTTCCTCTAACAATCAAGCTTGACAAAATTTGTGAGGATATGGTATTTATAAAAAGATATTCTCCAAATGTAAAAAGAGATGATTTTTTTTAAATCTATACAAAGAAAAGCCATGAAAAATATCTTTTCAAGGACTCAACAGTGACATGAAATATACCAGCTGACATTTTTTAAAAAGATGAAAAATATGAAGCCTGGATTTTGTGTCTCTAAAATTTCCCAGGGTGTTAAGCCTGCTAACTTCCCTTTTGTATAGACTATTTTATATCTCATTTGCATTCCCACTACATTCAGATCTACTGGCAAAAATCATACCAGTTTCTATTTCTACCTATTAATAACCCTAACCAAAATCTAGAAGAAGGCTCAAAAAGATCCTGTAAAACAGAAGGCTGTAAAAAAGGACTCACTATTATATACAGACCCCCATTATCTATAGCTGGCTCTATCCTTCAGTCACATGAATCATCAAGGATATAGAAAAAGTGAACATTAATGAAAATTCTTTTTCAAATTTTTAAGACTAGGACATTATTTAGATATTAACAATTAAAGGTGTTTCCATTTTGGATACCATGCTATAAATAAGTCATCTCTATGTGATCAATTCCTCTTCAGTAGAACTAGTCTCATCACGGTGTAGTAGGCAGAGCACATTATAAGGATGGGAAACACACTGTCAGTAAGCGTCACGTTCACATCAACCTCTCTATGACCCATGTACCTGAAGGCATGTTTTTAGAAATTAAATAGGAATGTGGTGCGCACGTACCCTTTCCGATCATTGTACATTCTGTTAACTCTGTCCCACTTGGCGTTCAGCTGAGACAACATATCCCTGATCTGGATGGCCTCAGGTCCAGGGGCTTCCAGGATGACATCCGGCTGCTTTTCATGAACAACAGCGATCTGCTCTCCAAGTCTGTCCAGTTGGTCTTTGATGGTCTAAAGAGACATTGCCATCCATTAGCAAAATCCAACAAAGGACCAAAAGATCACAGATGACTGAAAATTTACACTGGGCAATACCATGTTAAGACAACAATAAAACATCATTATTTTCCTTGTAAAAACTTGCCACATTTTTTTTAAAATCCTGTATTGACCAACAGAGAGGAATAAAACAATACTAACAAAAGGGAGGGGGGGAAAGTCCTTGCTGATGCCACGTGGCTTTTAGATAGGATATATGAAAAACTTTGATAACATTCTATCAAGGCCGGCAAGTGCTTGAAGTAGAATTACTTGTATTTTCAAATATCTAATAATACTACTTTCAATGACAAAAATGAGTTATCAAACCTAGAGAATCCATCAATGACTTTATATAAAGGCAATCAAAGTATATGAAAAGGCTTGAAAAATTAAATACTTTTAACTCACAATCAAAGATGTCATTCCATACCTTAACAACCAGACAAGTTTTAAATCAATATACATGGCCTGATACATGTTGCATTTTATGCAAATCAAAATCAAGATTGTAAAGTAGGAATATGGCCTCTGTGTATGTTGAGTATAAAAAAGTTTAATATTGCAAATTATTAATATCCATGCATACATAAAAATCCATACCAACTTTTAAAAATTAAAATTGCTTGTTACATTTGTTCAATGAGTACAGGAAAAGTTTTATTATTATTCATATATATTATTAATTCCTTGGTACAAATTTTAAAGAATGCACACCATCTAATAAAATTTAAGATAAATGTCTGGTTTCACTTCTATGTTAACTGTAGCTATTCCAAAACAATGCCTGGAGATGTACCTTCAGAGAGTCTTCCTGAAAAGAGAAATCCTCATAGACAGTGGTACTTAGTTCAGGAACATTAAGGGCTAATTCAACACCATCCATGGAAAGTAATATTTTGTTAATTTCAACCAGATAATCCGCAGGGAGAGATGACGATCTAACTCCAGAGGTGAGTAAACTTGTTTTCCTCTGTTGAACAGGGATTGCCTACCAAAAAAAAAAAAAAAAAAATCGAAGATTTTTTTTTAAGTAATGCAAATACTTTAAAACATCCTCAAAATGAGTTAACAACAAAATGGAAAAAAAGGGCTGTAACATTAAAGACCATGAATCAAAGTTAAGAATTTTAATTATAATTTTGTGTATTTTAAACCTGTTCTGCTTCAGAAACCCTGAACAATTTTTATTTTAATTTTTATCTTCAGCCTGGTATTAAGTACTATAAATAAGTTGATGAAAGAAATTTTTGTTATTTGTTTTTTGTAATTCTAGAGTACTCAATAAGTACTCAACCTCTGAGGTACGTCTCCAGCATTTTTTCCAAAGATTTTATTTGATTTTTATTTGTTTTACACATTTCTGGATAGCCAAATTTGAAGCAAGCCCATAGGTATCCTGATTTTTATCAACAGATTAATTATACTTACTGCTAATAATAATTTATCTTAAAGTCACACATTCCAATTTTAGCCAGAAAGCACTTCTAGACATAACATGCATATGTCTAAAACAGAAAATTCTATTTTTAAGCAAACATAAAAGACTGCTGAAATAAATAATATAACCACCCAAGTACCAGTTTTGAATAAAAAGATGCTAAATGCTAATTTCTTTTCAAATGAACAGAAATTTTTCTTTTAACTTTTCAAGTCCTTATTTTTAAAAATAGATCTCTTGTGGAAGAGCACAAAATTACACTCAACTCTTCTTCCACTTAACTGTAAGGAAAAAGGAAATAAGCCACGGAAAGCCTGTGTGGGCTGAACCATCATCCCAGAGGAGTAGAACAGCAACTGAGTCCTGCCCGGCTAGGTGGCCTGTCTTCCATTCTCCAGATCTGGCTGACTCTTCTGCTTCGCCAAGTCCAGGGATGGCTCCGAACAGCCCACTGCTTGATTATGTCTCTCAGTCATTGAACGCTGCGGTGCTTTTCCACTTTTGCATTACTAGATGTTCCTGTGGCCAGACTTTTACTTCCAATCTGCTCTACTGGGTTCTGCTGAGAGCCACTTTTATACTTCAGCAACTGTGGCAAACCAGGGCTCCCATGCGGCTCCCTCGTCACATCACAGGGCCCGTCTTTCGGCAAGGCCAAGCAGGCCAGGGCTTTGCACTGAACCAGAGAGGTCAGTAGGTATCATAAATATAAAGTGTCTAATTAAAAAAAAAGTCACATTCATCAAGACTGTCTCTTTTTCCTCTCAGAAAATAAAGACAGCCAGGGAATCTTCTGAATCTTCATACCCTTGTAGAAGCAGGAAGGTGGTTCAAAATGTGCTTTCTACACTCCCAAAATAGATTTTTCCCCCCAAAGAGTGATTAATCAAAACAGCCTAGAAGGAAAAAATCTGTCCTCAAAAATCTGACCTAGACTTTACTTCTGGGTGATTTTATTTTTTATGAATTTTTATTAAAACACAGTAACACATACAGACTGCAGGTTAGTGCTGAAAAAGCAATAGTGTTACAAGATAAGGCTCATCTTCTCCAGTAAACTAAACTCCAAATAGATAAAGAAATTTAAACGAGCACCTTATAAAGCTGTCTGAGCTTTGTTGTTATTAAACTATAGGAAAAAACCAGAACGGAACAGAATTAACTATTCACCAACTCTCTGAGGTTAAGGGCATTTTAGGTCCCAGAACAGATTTATAAGAAACAATGAAAGAAGGACTGGGGATACCCTTGAGGGCTAGATCATGCCCAGCATGCACAAGGCCCTGGGATTAATCCCCGGCACACAGTAAGAAAATTACAAAGGAAAAACATAGTCTGATGTGGCCTAACAAGAACTCTAAATGGTTGCATGTTAAAGGTAAAAATAATTAGAACATAAAAGTCATTAGGAAAATACTGTAAACATGCCAAGAGGTTAATACATTTTTTATAATGAATGCATATATATTTAAGAATAACAATAACCTAATAAAGAAACAGAAAGGGGGCATTTTAAAAATATTTCAAATAAGAAAATGAGTCCTGTAAACTGGTGGTTCCCAATTCTGATTGCCTGCTTGTGATGGGTTATAGCTAGATGTCCCACCAAAGCCTCATGACCCATAGGTGGGGCTTTTCAGAGCAGGCTGGATCTAGGGTGTGTGAAGATGGATTAAAAGGGTGTGATAACTGGATCAGTCTACTGATTGGTATGGCATGGCTCTGAGTGTGGGTAATGGGTATGTGCCACTCACATCCCACCCTGGATCCCACATCCCATTCACATCCCACCCTGGATCCCACATGCCACTCACATCCCATCCTGGATGTGAGTGGCACCATCCAATGGGTGGAATAAAAGGAAAAGTAGATGAAAGACTGCTGTCTCCTGCCTCCCCTGCCATAGACTGTTTCTCTTCTGCCAGGTCCCTCCTGCCATGCTGCTCTGCTGTGGAGCCAGCCAACCACAGACTGAACCTCTATAAACTGTCAATCAAAACAAACCTTTCCTCCTTTAACTGGCAGGGGTCAGGTGTTTTGTCACAGCAATAAGACACCATTAGAATCATTTAGAAAGTTTGTAGTTTTTTTTTTTTTCTTTAAATGACCTCATCTAGTCCAACCTGATTTAATTGGTTTGAGGGGTAGATTTTTTTTAAAGGAATATTTGTTTGTTTGTTTATTTATTTATTTATTTATTGGTACTAGGGATCAAACTCACGACCTTGCATTTGCCAGGCAGGTGCTATGCCACTGAGCTATATCCCCAGCCCAAGGGGTAGATTTGAGCATTACTATTTTTTAAGCTGCCCCAATGATTCTAATACTCATAGTTAAGAACAATATTAGTTTTGAAAACTACAGATTTGGAAAATAATGTATTTGTTCTCAAAAAATAGACTAAAATACATTAACTGCAATGAATAACACTACTAAAATCATCTAATGTACTTCTAATAGTAAATATTAATACTTTCAAAAAACAAATTCATATGTGTAATTCATGCTTTAAAATTATTCTATTTTGAGTAAGTAATGACTTCTGTTTTGAGACTTACAGTTGAATAAGATATAGCCTGAATTCTTAAAGAAGTATTAAAGATGATAGGCACTTTTAGAAGTAGTTTAAAAAGCATTAAGTATAATATGTTCCGACAAATATTAGAAGTAAAAGAATGGAGGAAAAGTCTTAAAACATAATATATTTTTCGGGTAAGTAAGACAAAATCCACTGCAGGGAACAAGAATGAAATTAGCAAGATCCCAGAGACATTAAAGTATATGTATGTTTGGGAAAATGTGAAGCAAACCAGTGTAGTTTTGCTATGTTGTAAGAAACAGTGGTCTAAAGAATCAGTAGCCAGGGGTCAGATTTAAACCTTGGTGTAATACAATAATGATAACTCATGTACTCAAAGCTCCTTTACTTCACAATCTTTTTCTGGAAAGTTTCTCAGGAAAAGGAATGACACAGTCAGCTATAACTCTGATGAAAAATTCTGAGGAACATATGGAGGAAGTGCCATAGTAAAAAACTGGACATAAGAAAATGAATTGCAAATAATTGCAAAAACTAACAGAATATTGTAAGTCTGAATTATGGGAACTACCATGAATTAAGAGATATTAAGTCACTTAGCTGTTATGGTTTGTGTCTGGATGTCCCCCCAAAGTCTCATGCAGTTGTTGGGAGGAGGGTGTCCGGAAGTAGCTGAATCTAGTTTGAGATTGGTTCATTTCCTATTGCTGGGATTAGTGATATGAGTGCTACACTCACCCCAGGGCAGGTAGCCTGCATGCAGTAAAATGGAGGAAGGGAGGCTTGCCCTGCCTCCCTTTCACTCTTGTTGCTTTTGCTGACTTCTGCCACCCCAAACGGTTGCTCCTCAGTGGTTACCACTCTGCCTTGGAGCTAGCTGATTAAGAGGGAAACCACTACAAACTGAGGTAAATAAACCTTTCCTCCCTTAGTTTTGCGTGTTGGGTATTTTGTCTCAGCAATGAGAAAACAACAAGCCATTGGCAGAATAATATCTAACTTCAATCTCAGACTGTATCTTGCTTTACTTAGCCTGGAGGTTTTAATTCCTGCCTTCAATCTCAGACTGTATTTTGCTTTACTTAGCCTGGAAGTTTTAATTCCTGCATGACATGGTACAAGGAATAAGGAATGGGAGGTACAACAGAAGTCAAGAATGAAGCTAGAGTTTCTGCTGGAGATACTATCTGATTGTTAAAGTATTTAATGATGTTGGGAAATAAAGCAGGAAACAGAGATTGCAAGGACAGAGGTGGCAGGTCCAGTTGGGAACATCTCAGAAAGGTGCCCCCCATGGGGTTGGAGGCATCCAATTGGCAGTAAAAACACTGCACTCTCAAACTCCAAAATGATCAAATAAAACTGATCCTAGAAGACGCTGCAAAAGGTCAGAGTCCTGGGGAGTGTCACTACCACCTAAAATATAGCTAGGAAGCCAGGCATGGTGGCACGCACCTATCATCCCAGCTACCTGGGAAGATGAGGCAGGAGGATTGCAAGTTGGAGACCAGCCTGGGAAACTTTGTGAGACCTTGTTGCAGAATAAAATAGAAAGGGCTGAGATGTAGCTCAGTGGTAGAGAACTTGCTTGGCATGTGAAGGCCCTGGGTTCAATCCTCAGCATTACACATAGTGAGAGGATACAGTTGAGAAGACTGCTATTGAAAAGGGAGTTTGTAATGAATCCTGTTCTAGAATATAAATTGTATCAGCCTCAAGAATTTAGTTATTTGTGAACCTCCATATATAAAAAAGTAGAACTGCAGGAAGTCACATCTGAAAGGGATAGATTTTTTCTAGGTTTCATATAAGATTAGAAATCCAGGGGCCAAGGATTTATAAGTGCCTGCCTGGCAAGCACAAGGCTGTGAGTTTGATTCCTGGTACTGCAAAAAAAAAAAAAAAAAGAGAAATCCAAGGGATGATTATATATTACAATTTCTTTGAGTTTTATCATAGCCAAAAATACAAAACTCTAGTAAGACACATTAGAAAGGAGGAGATAGTACCTTAGCTGGTTTTGTTTAAGCTGTGACAAATATACCACCAAATATCTAAATGCCACAAGCTGAATAATTCATTTAAATGCAGCAGCTTCCCCATCAATATACCTTAATTTTGTGGTATCTTGTGTGCAAAAGTAACAGCTGCAAACGGATCTTTTCTTTCTTATTATCCTCCATAGGCTGATGTAACATTTGTTCTCCTCTTTGTAGAACTTCCTCAATCTGGGCTCTCTCCTCATCCATCTGAATGTTGAAAGGAAAAATATTAATCAAAAGATCAGTACAGAGTCACCATTATAGGCTGCCAAGAAGGAGAACTAACCTATGAAGTGCAGGTGGAAGTCAAGAGATGTTAATCTGAATGATGAAACAGTTCACGGTTCTCTTCAAGTACTTTATATTTGAAGTTAAAATATTGCAAAGCTAAGTAAGCCTAAAGTTAGCTGAAGAATTACTTTTAGGCAGAAAGCATGGGGGGGGGAGAGAGAGAGAGAGAGAGAGAGAGAGAGAGAGAGAGAGAGAGAGAGAGAGAGAGAGAGGGTGTGTGGGTGTGTGTGTGTGTGTGTGTGTGTGTGTGTGTGTAAGGATCACATAAATCACTTAAAAATCTATTACTGACAGTCAGAAAATCACCTTTGGATGCCTTGAAAGGTTACATGAGTAAACAATATTGACATAAAAATGTAATTAAATGAAATGAAAACTGAGAACACTGTAGTTTTTGCAAATCTCCTTGAACAAACCTCTTCGTTGCCATCACTGTGCTCCAGGTGTTTCTCCACAACTTTTAACACACTTTCGATGTCTTTTTCTAGTTTATCCAAGTCAGAGAAAGGCATAGAAGCTCGGAATGCTTCAGTGGTGACCACACATGGGTGTGACGTGGGTTCCTGGCCAATTAGCAACTGTTGAAGGAAAAGAGGTCTCTGAAATATATTTTCCACTGGACTCTTTGTAACTCATTGGAGAACAGGAGCCAAGCGAGAAAGGAGCATTTATTTGAATTAACTTTAATCTCCCTCATTCACATAATGATGATTTCATGGATCTGGGCGTCCCTAAATTTTCCATTTCCTACACTCTAAACAGAAGTATGAGGACAAGGAGACTCCAGTCTGCTGTTTCCCAGTTAAGCATCCCCAGAAAAACCCTCACTGGATTTTGATGCCTGAACTTCAAAAAAACATGCAGTTCCCAACACACTATTTTCAGATAATGTCCATATAGAAAAACTTCACATTTGTGTAGGACAAATCTTGCTGACATGGCCAATTTTAATAAAACTAAATGTAGGAAAAGAATACCTAGTGTTGGCTAAATATGAGAAACTAGCACTCTTGCATCCCAATTATGAAAGTAGGAATTGGCACAAATTTTCTATTGGGCTATTTAAACATCTATTCAACAACCTTTGTTTGCACAACATTTTGCAAAAGTTGTGAACTAAGAACTGAGAACTGACCTGCAGGCCACATTAAAAGTTGAACAAATAGATATGCATAAGACGACTCTAACAAATATTCACAGAAGATCAATGAAAGTGGAAAATTAACTTAGGAAATAACCCATCACCTAACAAGAGTACTCTACTTCCATTAAAAACCATGTCAAACAATTATATACAAAACCATGTCAAATAATTATATACAAAATTATAAATATTTTGATTATCACATACATATGGAAAAAATAGCCATGCATGGCAAAACAGTTACAGAAGTTATTTATGGGGACGATGGTAACTTCATGTATACTTCCTCTCACCTCACCCTTATGTCTTGTGCATTAATTCTTATACCACAAAAAATTACTCATGTGTCTATGAATATACAATAAAATGAACTTGGGGCAGAAAATAAGGAGATACGGTCAAGGTTAAGGAAGGCAAAGCTAAAGCAGAGTTTTTGCTTATTTTCTGTAAGTTGTAAACAAAGTAAGGCGATGAGGGATCACTTGGCCTACCATATTAGTTACTTCTCTCTCTCTTTTACTAAAGCAAAATCGGGCAATATTTACTCCCTGCAAAAAAAGAGGATCTTTCTTCCTCAACAATTTCAATATACAACTCTCAAGGAATTAACTGAATAGTCAAAAAAAAAAAAATTGTCACCCACAAGTAAGATCCATAAAAACTCAGAATTCTCTGATTCCTCAGAATGAACACCTGGTTTCAATGACCTGGAAGCATAAAGTCAGCTATGGTTTTCATCCCCCACTAAACTATCGAAATGTTTTGCTCTTTGAGATGTAATACACTGATCACCCTCCCAAGCCAAGGCCTGAGAATACTAGGTAAGATGTTTCCTCTCTTCATAAAACAAGGAAGGAGAAGGAGGGCAGGAGGAGGGGATTGTAACAAGATAGCATAAATCAATACCTTTTTTTAGAAAAGAAAATTCTTATCTATTATCTTCTTTTTCAGTTCATAGAATCAAGAAGGAATCTCTCCCTGAAGTCTAAATTGTGAACTTTGGCATTTGTAAACATTAAGCTCAAAAAAAAAAAAGTGTGTAGTGTGAACACATATATTCACATAGGACCATAAGATGATGTGTCTAATACACATGTCTAGCTTGGGAATTAAGCATCACTTCACAGCCAATTCTAAGCTTCACTTGAGTCTTTGAAACCTTTTCTCAAGTGGGTTGTTTCAACTGTAATTCTTTGCTGTATCTACATTCACAGTTTAAAATAGGTAAGGTCAAATATTCCATTCAAACAAAAGAGAGATTAAAATTATTTTAACTTTTAAAATTTTATGTATGCACTGTCTTACCATCCATCACCAGGCACATGCCTGGGAAATCCTAAACAGTTTTTCATAAAAATATGATTACTTACTTTGGCACTTTTGATGTGCTGAGATACTTTTTCAAAGTTTCTATCCAATTCAGCTAATTTGGGTTCTACAAGCTCCCTGTTTGAGCTTCCACGTGTATTCATCAAGATAACGGCCTGATCACGGGCATTTTCAACCTGGAGGCTGGCGTCATCCAGCTCAGATATTAGACGCTAATTGTAGGGGGAAAAAAAACGCAAAGTTATCCTGCAGGAAACATCAAAATCAAACACAGTTCTGTGATGCTTACACAGAACTAAAGGAAGTAAATAAAATGTCTGGGATGCTTAGACATCTCTTCTTAGGAAGAGATTTCAGCATAACCAAAGACTGAAAGATGTTCATTTAAAACTCACTGGTGGATCTTGGTTTCTCCCAACAAAATAAATGCGACTCAGTCAAGAGCAAGAGAAGAAGATAGACACAGGTAACTGAGGGCACCACACAGAGAAAAAACGACAGGAAAACATCCCACTTTCCAAAGCGCTACTGATCCCTCCAGTTTGCTACCTTCACAATTTCTTCCCGTTTACTTGCTGGTTTTTTTTCAATCTCATCCAACAGAGCTTCAGCTTGATAAAGCCAGGTACTTATGTGAGCAACATTTCCATCAAACATTTCCAGCTGGTTCTGATGGTTCTACAAAGAAATTAATAAAACACAGACACAATCATATGAAATATTTAAGATGATAATCTTAGAAGAGGTTTAAAAAAGACCTTCAAAGAGCAGTTTGTATGCTGAATTTAAAGAAGGGTTTTTGCCTTCTTGCAAAGCTCTTCTGTAGTGAATAAATCTCTGTCCAATAAATGGACAGCTGTGCCTAAGCCCATTTTAAGTTTATTTGATTTAGACCTCAATGTCATAAAAAGTGGAAGGAGAATAAAAGACACAAGTTTCCTTTCCAATTTCAAGTTTGTTTCTCATTTTGCATTCTTGTATTACAAGTGATCTCATTTGTCCCATTTAATTATATTTTTAAAGATTCATTTATTATGCATAAGAACATAATATTAATAAATGATGAAAATATGAATTGGATAAGATTCTGCCTGTGCAACAGATACTATCCACTGGAAGGACAGGGCCTGTTTTCTTGTCAGTGTTGACACCTCTCGGTATTGCATGGGACACAAACCCCAGGGACACTCCTGGAGCAAGATGTAAAATGTAAATGAGAGCAAGGACTGGAGAGCACTGAATGAACACTTGAGCAGATTAAAACCTAAATGGTTCTGTAGGGTACAAGAAGTTAGAACTTGACTAAAAGGGCGGTGGGGAGGTCTGGTGAAATTGGCAATTGGCAGAAATGATACTTTGTAACATGAAGGAAACAAGAAAAATTATAGAATTAATAAAAGGATACATCATTAACCCAGAATACAGGAAGATGATGGAGAAAGAAAATATTAATTAACAAGTAACACGAAAAAAATGAGACCGTGATCTAGAGACTAAGCAAGAAGTGGTGAGCACCAGAATTCTTTACTCCTATGAAGTACAGAAATCAAACACTGTAATAGCAATAGAAATATAATACCTGAAAGGGGACTCTGGAAAGGACAGACTAAAAAGTACAGAAGCAAGTACTCAGAGAACGTGGAATAAAGGTAAAAAGAACAAAAATGAACATACATAAGCCTTGGAGATCAAGATCTAAGCCCTGATCTTCACGGAGCAACACGTCTTTGCTGATTTCAATAAATGCTCAAACAGACAATTTCCTCTGTGTCTACTCATAACCTAGTAATTCTATGAATTTTATAAGAATCCTATCAGAGATGTCAGAATCTAAAAATTATGAAAGACCATTTCCTTTTTGGAGGGAAGAATGGGGTTACCATATGTAACATTGTGTCAACTTGAGAAGTTTGGAAGTTTAACAAAGCAACTCAGCAGAGAGCCCAGTTCCTCACTATGTGAACATCCTCATCCTGTACAAGAGGAGGGCAGAGAGATGGTGAAGTATTACACCTGCCCTCGAGGGTGGATAGCCTGCTTACAATATAAGGGAGGAAGTGAGGTTGGCTCCCCCTACTTTTGCTCTTGTTGCTTTTGCTGTCTTCTGCCCCCTTGAACTGTTGCCTCTCTGTCATGCCACCCTGCCTTGGAGCCAACTGATTAGAAACTGAAACCTCCACAAACTGTGAACAAAATAAACTTTTCTTCCTTAATTTTGAATGTCAGGTATTTTGTCCCAGCAACAAAAGAAAAGTAACTAAGACACCATATATTCCTTTTTTTAGTATAAAAGACACAGGAAACCACTATGAAAATTAAATGGTCAAATTTCCATGTAATAACAATATAATGGCATAAATAGAAAACTACCATATTTAAAACCTTTAACAATCATCATCATTACAATAACATTTAAAATTGGTTGTTTTGCATATAGTTATATGAGACTAGTTTAATTAAATATAAAAACCATCAGGTTAAAAAAAAAATTGCATGACAAAAAATAAAAATAAAAAAAAAAAACCCAGTGGTCATTTTACCAATGAGAAAACTGAGGCTTAGAAAGTAGTTTAGTAACTTGACCAAGTCATTCAGTTAGCGTCAAAATTTTTAGTCAAATGCTAGAACGTATGCTCTTATCTATTATTGCACTATTATTAGAATATTATAATGACACATATATATAAATAGCCTATAGTAATATGAAAATTCAATTCTATGACATTTACAAAATAAAAACTATACTTTCTATCTGTATCATGAATATTGTACTCTTTGAGAGACACAGAGAATTCCTTCCAATTACTACCTTTTCAAAGAGGTAAATGCAAGTTACTATGGGAAAGTAAAATGGATTTTTAGTGACATTAACTCACAAGCAGACTTTTACTGGGACATACAGAAGAACAGGATTGGGAAATCTTATCAAAACTGTAAGCACATAAGAATAATTAAAGGAGAGAAGTGACTTCATGATGAAATTTCTCTTGCAACATACCATCAAAGTATTGCACCAATCCTCCGTCCAGGTGCGAACTCGACTCCACCCAGCATTGAGGACACACAGCCTCTCTTCTAACACAGGCTCGCTGCCCACGATTAAGTTCTGGAGAGCAGCACTGTTCTCTGTGATGGCATTTAAGTCAGCTTTTCTCTTTTCCAGATCCTTTAGAACACTCTAGAAAATAACATCATGACCCACTTGAGCTTTTGAGAATTATAAAATGTATGCATGTCACCTTACTTTTTAAGAATTTTTCTTGAACACATGCACATTAGTCCATGACTTCCCAGATAATATATAATATTTCAAAGGGCTACAACTCCTCCTCAACTAATCAGTATGGTAAGAATTCTTCAGTTTATAATGCAAATTTAAATGTTTAATTAAATAATATCAAGAAGTACAAGATATTCAAAATATGTAATTATTTCATTTAAGTATGAATTCCATATTTTTACAAACATCATAGCACTACAAACACAGAATCAATTTCATTCTCAGTAACTGTACATTGGCAAAACAAAAGGATTTCAGAAATCATAACTGTAAAATATTCACAATAAATTTATCTTCTAGCCAGGCGTGGGGACACAAGCCTGTAATCCCAGCGCTTGAGTTGAGGCAGGAGGATCCCTGTGAGCGAGTTTCAGGCCAGCCCTGACTACACAGTGAGTTCAGGCTACACTGAACTACATACAAGACCCTGTCTCCTAAAAAAAAAATAATAATAAAAATCAATAAAAATATTTTCAAAATAAAGTTATCTTCTAGATTAGGAGAGGAAATTATTGGATATAGAATAATTACTTGACAGGAGACTATCCTGTATCTAGGTTGCTTACTATATGGTCTGGCATACAAACTTTACAAAAAATACTTTATATCAAGTAAATCATAGGAGAACTAACAAGCCTAAACTTTGGTCTTAAAACTGTGGCAACACCCAAAGGTAGCAGGATGGTGTGAGACAATTAGACTGGTACAATTTTAAGTTGACTGATTCAAGGGTACATTCACAGTGATGGAAGTCACAAATTCAGTCAAATAGCAACATGTGTATAAACCTATCCTACTGCTACTGATTCCCTTGTGCCATTTCTAAACTGTTGCACTTTCTGAAAATAATATTTAAACCAAGTACTATTTCAGAGAGTTCAAGCTGTCATGTGAACATCATTCAGTCATATTTTGGAAAGCAAACAAACTGCAAATTCACAACAAAGTTGAGATTTAAACAGGCATTCGACCATGTCGATTATTAGAATACTTACCGGTGTACTACAATATTTCTTTCATGTATTGTTCCCCAGCAAGGAGAAAAGGAGGAGGAGGAGGAGAAGGAAGAGACAGGGAGGGGGCGAAGGAGAGGGAGGGGGACGGAAGGGGGGGAGGAAGGGAGTAAGCATCACCCACACTCTTCTAGAGTTTTTTAACAAATAACTGGAACAGACTGTTTGAACTAGGAGAAAAAATGATCTACAGGCAATAAAATTTCAACAGCAAACATACTATGATAATAGATTTCATAATAAAGAAAATATGCTCAAAATGATACTTAGGATATGAAATAAAAGCATTACTTAAGTTCAAACATGAAAATGTCATTTAGGCTTTACATCAAAAATAATTTCACATAATCTTTAAGTGCAAAAGCACTTAAAGTGCTGTGGAATATGTGTATTTCTTAAATCTAAAGTCAGAATGTTTAAAAAGATCAGTGATTATATTTCACATTGATGTTTGTTGCACTCCAGTGAACAGAATGTGTTATGGGATTTATATATTCTATCTTCATTATTTCAAATCTATAATAAAATTAAGTGGAAACTTAAGAATGTGAAATTCCTTGAGAGAAAAATTTTTTATTTAGTCTTTAAAAAAAATGATAAGTATCAACTTTCAAAAATGAATTTGAGTACAGACACAGATGATTAAACATTAAATATACAATATTTAATATCACATACTAACCATAAGTAATTAATAAAAAATAAAACTCATATATTCACATAGCAATAAAATCTGTAAAGTCTAGAAGAAATGGATCAATGACTAGACACATATATCAGTTACCAAAACTGAATCAAAAAGATATTAAAAAAAATTTTGAATAGCATAGTAATAGGCAGTAATAAAAATTGAGACAGTGATAAAAACCTACAATTTATGAAATGCCCAGGACCCTACAGATTCATCAGTGAATTCTACAAGAATTTCAGGGAAGATCTAACACCAATAATCCTCAAAGTCTTTAATGTAATTGAGAGGGAAGGTGTACTTCCAAACTCATTCTAGGATGCTAGTATTACCTTGATTCCAAAATCAGACAAAGACCAACTGAAAAAGGAAACTACAGATCAATCCTTTTGATAAATATATATGCAACAATCCTCAACAAGATCCCGCCAAAGAGAATACAACAAATTAAAAAGACCATCCATCATAACTAAGTAGGCTGCACAGTCATTGTTTAGTAAAGAAACAAATTTAATGCAGGATATACAAATATATGAGGATTTACAAGAGAGGCTTACAAGGCCTGCCCACAGAGTTGGGTGTGGAAAGTGCCAAAGGACTGACTGTGTGCTGCAAATCTGAAGGAGCCCGACACAGGCCTAGAGCTTACTGTAGTGACCCATGCAAGTTCCTATCAGGAGATCAAAGGGTCTGCGATGGCTGATGGGTCCCTGAGGGAAGCCAGGAGACCCTGTCCAGGGTGAAGGTGAAGACTAGAGCTCCTCTGAAGAAACAGAAGGGAGCTTTCCTTCTTTGTTTCCCTTTTATTCCATTCCAGAGCAAGCCTATTGGCTGCTGTCACTCACACCCAGGATGAAACTCCTGTGTTCAGTAAAGCCATTCACCCATCCCCAGAACTATGCTGATCCAATTTAGTTGGACATTTCTCACTCAAGTTGACACAGTTACCTGTCACATAGACTTTATCCTAGGATGGAAGCATGGTTCAACATACACAAATCAATAAATGTCAAACAGAAGCAGGAATGCCCAGTGCTTGGTAGTCTGAGGTAAAGGATCACTGTAAGTTCCAGGCAGCCTGAGCTACACAGTGAGTTCAAGACCAATCCACGCTACAAAGTGAGAGATCCTGTCTCACAAAACCAGGGAAAAAAAAAAAAAAGGACAAGGAAAAGCAAAAAAGAAGTGAAGACAAAAATCATAGGATCATCTCAACAGATGCAGAAAAAAGACTTTGACAAAATCAACCACCATTCATGATTTAAAAAAAAAAACAAAACTACAGAATCTTATCTCACTCTGGTAAAAGCCATTTATGACAAACCTACTGCCAACATCATATTAACTGGGGAAAGCTGAAAGTCATTCCTCTAAAATCAGAAATAAGACAAGGATATCCACTATCACCACTCCTGAATATGATATTCAAAAGTTTAACCAGAGCAATCAGGCAAGAGAAGGATATACAAGTAATTTTATATGTATGGGAAAGAAAAACTCAAATTATTATTATTCACAGATGACATGATCCTTTACATAGAAGATTTCACCAAAAGATACTTAGAACTAGTAATTAATTCAACAATATAGCAGGATGTAATATCAACACACAAAAATCAATAGTGTTCTTGTACAATAATAATGAACCCACCAAAAAAAAAATTAGGAAAATAGTATCATTCACTATGTATGAAGAAAGATTCTTCAACAAATGTTGCTGGGAAAATGGCTTATACACATTGATAAGACTGAATCTAGACCCATTTCACTTACCACGTAATAAAATAAGATCAAAATGGATCAAATACCTAACTGTTAAATACAATCTGCTGAAAAATATTAATAAGAAAAACTCTTGAAGATGTAGGCATAAGTAAAGACTTCCAAGAAGAATACAAATTACACAATACACAACATCAAGAATCAGCAAATGGAACAACACCAAACTTAGAAAGCTCTGCACAGCACAGGGAACAACCAATGGACTGAAGAAAATCTACAGTATGAGAAAAACTCACCAGTCATTCATCAGACAGAGGACTAATACTTTAAATACATAAAGAATTCAAAAAACTTAGACACCGCCCCACCAAAAATAAGGGACTCAATCAAAAATTGGTCAACTGAAATGAATAGAGATTTCTCAGAAGAAGAAATACAAATGGCTTAAAATAAATAAAAATTTTAAAAAACATTTTTTTAAAAAAAGTTCAACATCACTGGCCAAAGAGGAATGCAAATTAAAACAACACTGAGATATCATCCAGAAAAAATGGGCATCATCAAGAAATCAAGCAACAACAAATGCTGGCAAGGCTGTGGGGCAATGGAACCTTTTTACAATGTTGGTGAGAATGTAAACTCATAAGCCACTAAGGAAATCATTATGGATTTTCCTCAAACAACTAAAAATTGAAATTCCATTACACCCAGCTAGTCACTTTCTAAGTATTTTCCTGAAAGAACTGAAGACATGGAGACTTCCTGGAAGATGGTGGGGTGGTGAACAACAGAGAAAGCACCTCTCCGAGATGTGACAGCAACAGGAGGAAGAGAAGAAGGAAGGAAGTGGGTCCCCTGGGCCCAGGAAGGATCTGAAGTTAGACTTGAATCCCACGGAGAGAGATAATGAAGGAATTCAGCAAAAATAAGAAACCCAGGCCTGCCACTGGGGGTCCAGAAGAGGCCATGCCTTGGTGCCTCTCTGCTACCTCAGGAGCCTCGTATCAGAGGAACCAGGCCTGGCCAAATCCCCTGCACTGCAGGGTGGGCAGCCAGTGTGCACAGTGTCCAGGACTTGGTGGCCGGCTGGTTCCCAGGAACACAGGAAAGTGTCAAGATGAAGGAACAAGGTGCAGTCACAAACCTCCAGCCCACCCAAAACAAATCCAGGAGACACAGACACAAAGCAAATCAAAAGTCACATACCTGAAATTTCTGAGATGATAGCAACCGAAGTAAAGAAACAGCTTAGTGCTTACATTGATTAATTTTGCATGCCTGTATCTCACCCAGAGCAAGTTGAGGAAACATAGAAGACACAGAAGAAATTAGAAGCCACACAACTGAAATTTCTGAGATGATGGCAACTGGAGTAAAGAAACAACAACTTAGGGCTTGCATTGTTTGATAAACTCTGTATGCTTCTATCTGGTAGTCTGAGCTACTATTTAGAGGATAACAATAAATAATACAGTAATTATTGTTGACTTCCTACTGTCTTGTTTTTGAAATTCAAGATCATTCTCATTATTTGGTTTTATTTCATTTTACTGTTTTGTTTTGTTATATGCTCTTTAAAATAAATTTAAAAAAAAAGAATTGAGGATATAAGAGTGATACATGCATATGCATGTTTATAGCAGCATAATCCATAATAGTTAAATCTTGGAAGCAGCCTATCTGTCCATCAAGAGATGAATAGACACACAAAATGTTTTGTATTTATATAATGGAGTGTGATGCTTGCCATAAATGATGATACATTTGAGTCTTTTGTAGAAAAATGGATGGATCTCGAGACCATAATGTTTAATGAAACAAATCCTACATACAAGCATAAATATCGCATGGTTTCTCTTATATGAAAAACCCAAAATATAAATAATTTAAAGAGCAAAATAAAAGACAGAGCATGAAATAAGGAGATAAATCCTCCTCAAACTGGAAGGGAAACCAGAGATGGAGGGAAGTAGAGAAAGGACAGAACAAAAGGAATTTAAAACCTAGGATGTGTTACATGTATATACCACCTCCCACAATTAATGTCATCATTGCAGACACCAAATACATAAATAAACAAACATGTTACAGTTGCGTATGTAAGTGTAGGAAAGCGTATGATACAGGGAACATATCCCCAGTGCAAAGGGGGAGAATAAACTACACGATACAAGTCATGTTATGAACAAGAAAATGACAACTTTCAAGTGTACTGTCCAAAGAAGGTAATGTTTCCTGAAAAATCTGAATTTAAGGCAAACGGCTTGGTTCTTCTGTATTGGACTCATGCATAGGACACAGATGACCTGTGTGCGATCTTGTTCATTTCCTTCCTATGGCCCTTGCTCCACCTCGTCACTCATGAAGCTCACGGTATATTCACACCTTTCATGAATTAGTTTCTTAAACTGAGTCTATCCCTTCCAGTGCCTAATATCCTGGCTCCCTCAGCGTCACCAAGGGAAGCGGCCTGCTCTTCCCAGAACTGCTCTCCACAGCAGGCATCCTGGAGGACACCGCAGTGACAGATGAGCCTTTGCATAACCACCAGTTTCTGTATGCATCATTTACCTTCAGCACTCTCCCTGGCATACCTGCTTGTTTCTTAGGGTAGGAACTGAAAACAGCAGGCACTGGGGAAAGAACTCCTTTGTGGGCTTTGTCTGCCTCAGAAGAAAGAATTCCCAAATCAACCCTCTAATCTCTGCAATTTCAACTAACTATACAGCTAAAGAGAACTCTTGCATTGATTTTCAAAAATTCTGTCCCTAGGTTTGTGAAAGAAGCATTACAAAAATTATTAAAGAAGAATTAAAATCAGCACAATGCTTCATAAAGACTGAATTTAAAAAACTGCCACAGATTTTGAAAGTGGCTGATTAAAAAATGTTTTCAAGTACCCCATAAGCAATCATGCTTCCAAAGACCTTGATGTTCCCTGAAAGTCTAATGCTTTGGAATCCAGATAAAAATATCTTATTAAAACAGCTGCTTTTAAATTGTTCCAGGACAGAGAAATGGATAAAATAATGGAACAAAGAAAAAGCTCTGTCTAATATGAAATGGAGGGAAACAGTGTCTATCCAGATTGCAAATGTCACAGCCACGGTGTCAGAGGCCACCTGAACTGCCACTCACCTTCGCCCAGGAGATTTCTGTGTCCAAGTCGCCGAGCACGCCTTCCGAGGCGGACTTCTGCACCAACTCAGCCTCAGTAGTAGAGAGCCACTCGGAGAGAGAGGAAGCCTCCTTCCTCACCTTCCGGGCCAGCTGAGACGCTCTCTCCAGGTCCTGCTTCCCTTCTGTCACCTGCAGGCAACAGGAGGTGAGCCTGAGACGCGAACAACATGCACGGGAATCAGAGCGCCAACTAAACATGCAACCTGATGTTTACCTCACATCGAGAAAAGCACAGTCCACATCAGCGGCACCTCAGAACCCTCCTCCAGTCCTGCTGGTCTACAGGGGGTCACCACACCATGGCAGCTGGGCACTAAGCTCCCTGAGTTGCAATCCCAGCCCCATCACTCGTGTCCTGTCCCCAGGAAAGGCACAGCCTTCATGGGGCTGTTATGAGAACTAAATGAGAAAATTCATACGCAAAGGACTAACTGTGCTTTTCAAGTTAAAGAATCGCTAATTATCACTGGACAGAAGGTGGCCTAGAATCTTCTCAAGGAAGGACTCCCTTTAGGAAAAGGAACTCTATTACCACAATCTGAGGGGGAAACAGCAGCTGTTCACAAGTCTATGTTTTACAATTAAAACACATTACCCAACTCTGCAACATAAACCTTACTCTTGTTTTGTTCTGACTGCTGATTAAGGGCAAAAGGAATTGAACATCTGGGGTGTGCTGAGGAATGTTAATGGCAATGCATCTTTTGCTACAATAATTTTAATTTGCAATTTAAACATCCACTGCATTTTTTAAAATCACACCTCATACATGTTTACACAATAAAATCCACAGCAGCCCCAGTGATAGGTCCTGCTGTTCTTTCTACTTCAGACCTAAGGAAAGTGAAACTTAAAGAGGTTAAGATCAAGACAAGAGTAGCACAGCTTACAAGTACCCATAGGTGCATGGATACTGATGTCAACAGAAGCAAAATTTAAACAGCTCGACCTCAGAAATGGCGTATGTGTCCATCAGCAGATGAAGGGATAAAGAAAATACGGTATCTGTACCCAATGGAGTACTAGTCTGCCATAAAGAAACTTCAACTTGGGGCATTTATAGGCAAATGGATACAACCTGAGAACTCAGCATTGCATGAGGCAAGTCTAACCCTTCACATGACACAACACAACTGTATTCTCAAACTAAGAGCTGCCATTCACCGCATAAAGTTGACAAGGTACCTCCTTAAGGGATTTTGTAACTCAGTACCTAAACAAAGTGATTTCTTATTCTGATGTGTGCACATACATGGCAGCAACATCGAAGGAGAAGTGTGACAAGCCAGCTCAGCATAGGAATGGGACTTCCTTGCATAATGTAGAGTGACACAAAGATCAAAGTTTGTTAATAAGTAACATGGGACTGTGCTTGGTTTTTCTGGCCCCCTAGGTTCAATTTTATTATTTCATGCCTCAAAGACTGATTATTAGTAAATGCCTTCCTAAGGGTGAAATATTTTTGCCACATAGTTTAATTAAAATTCAAGACTCTAAATTAACCACATCTCTGCAAACTAAATGTAAGAGACAAACACTTGTACTATATTAAAAGGTATTATGTATTCAAATGACACTTATCTGACTTTGACATGTCCAGACAACTACACAAACATTACAAAATTTAATACCACCAAAGATTTGTGTAATCAGGAGGAAAACGATTTATAGTTCATCTGATAACAATTTACACCTTTTCAGTTTAATCAATATTTTTTAGGATGTACTGCATATCGAATTAGGCCATAGGAAGCTATAAATTTTTAACCTAACTATTTATCCTTTCTTTCTCTTGGATAGTCAACCATTCCTTCTCAAGAGCATTATTTCCATCACTTATTAAACTTTACTCTTCTCTCATACACATAAAATAATTAAAAATAAATCCCTTCTTTGACCACACCACCCCTGAAGATATTTCCCATATAAATCCTCAAAACCATTTACTTATATAGGGCTGGCTCCATTTCCTTATCTCTCATACATACCCAGAACCATGCCATTCTAGCTTATACCCCCCTCATGCCACAGAAATTATTTTTTGCTAAGTTCAATTATAAGCCCAATGGCAATGGATTTAAGGGCACTTCCATGTGGCCATCATATTTAACTGTTGATAATATTCAGGCAGAAGCTTACACTCTTTCTCAAAATACCACCTTCCCCTGTCTTACCAGACCTAATATTTTCATGGTATGCCTATCATTTCTTGCTACTTATTTTACTTTCTTTTATAAACTCATCTGTCTCAAATTTCTTGCTAGATGATATAATTGCTGAGACATGGTCAGAGCTCTCTTCTCTTTTCGCTATATCCTCTCCCTAAACAATCTCACCTTTCCTGAAAATTTTAATCACCACCTCTATGTCCATGACTCCTAAAATCATCTCTTCAGCCTAGATAATTCCCTCACCCTGAACAACCATGTGAGTGGCTGACATTTCCAATTAATTCCCTCTGAGATGCTTAAAATGGCAACATTTTCACCATGTTCCTATGGCTGCTGCATGACCCTACTTTTCATTCCAGCACCCTAAGTACGCATGTAATCCAGGTCTAAAGCCCAGGAGTCAGACTCTAGCTCTCCCTCTCCTCTGCCCCATAGCTAGTCCATCACAAGGTGTTTACTACTGGTCCCACTTCCTGCGTGTGTCTGGCATAGCCCACTCCATCTCCGCTGTCTATCCTAGCTCAAGTCACCATCGTATATCACTGGAGACCAGGACTTCCTCACTGGCCTCCACATATCCACCCTTGCTTCTATCCAATTCTGCCTCCAAACTGCAGTGAATGACAGTGTAAAAACACATGACAGGGCTTATCACCTTCCTACTAAATAAAAGCCCCATAATAGCTGCCTATTGCTCTTAACCCAGAGATTTAAACACAAATTCTGTGACCTTCATAGGGAACATCTCATCCCATCTTTCTGACACTATGCTCCCCACACTGGTTGGCTCTATCTGTCTGCCTGTCTTTTTGTCCATCTCTTCCCTACCCCTTCCACGCAAATGCACAAATATCACAGACCTTTTTCCGTGTGCTGCTCCTCCCCTGGTTTTACCCAGATGACTCTTACCTGTCCTTCAAATCTCAGCTCATGCATCACTTCCTGGCAAAGCTTTCCTAACCAAGTCCTCTTTTAGCCGTTCTCTGAAAGTATCACACCTGTTCCTTCAGAGCACTTCAGAGGGACGATCCAAAATCACTTCATGCAGCTATGTAACTAATGCTTTCCCCTTTGCCTCTCCTAAGCTCCACTAGATAACATGATAGCTTCCTTCAGGATCGCTCATGCCTATATAACTCCTGACAACCAGTGAAGTCACAATTATATCTAGTGAGAAAACTAATTAATGTGAAAACCAGAGTCACGACTAGAGAATGAATGCAAAAACCAGCAAATTCACTCCTGTGCATCACACACCCAGCCAGTGAACATGTAACAAATAACCTCAGCTCTGTAAGACAAAAACAAGCTCAAAGGTCTGTGCTCCAGATGCACCAGGCACCAAACTATTTCACACCACAACAGAAACCTTGCACAGGAGAAATCAAAACTGCCTAGAGAAAGTATGTTTGGTCTTATTAATTTTCAACTAATAATAAAATCTCAGCTATTTTTCTCTGGGATTATGCAAAAACCTCCCAAGTTCCTTTGAAACAAGGATCCAAAACTTTACGTAGCAGTTTTCAGGAAGGCCACCCTTCTACGTGTGCTTTTGCCCTCCTGGGTTCACAGCAAACATTCTCTAAGAGAGGGGAAGATGCCAGCTAGATCTGGTCAATCACAGTAAATGGCCCTGCCACTCCCACATGGATTCACCAAAAAGCCCAGACTGTGGGTGTTGCTTGGAAGGTTTTTAAGTCCTGATGGAGGAATATGAACTTCTGGTCAAATAATATAATAAGAGTCCTGAGATTTCAACATCCCTCAATACAATATCCAAGTTAGAAATCCAAGAATCCAGAACTTGCATTTACATAAAGTACCTTATTTGTAGAGTTTCTTGAAAATGATTTATGAAATATTGGTCGCCATTGAAGGTGTGAACATTAATCTGGATTAAAACTTTTAATATACATTTCTATATGAATATTGATCACTACAATCTTAATGCATCCACTTAAGGAAATGTAGCAGTCATGGCTGGAACAAAAATTCATACCAAAAATTTCAAATATGCATTTTCCAAGAAGTGAAATTTAAAATACCAGTCAAAGTTCCATGGTAGAGACTGTGCCTAGCAAATACAAGGCAGAGGGCTCAATCCTCAGCATGGGAAAAAATAGCTAGAAATGAGAGAGAGACAGACAGACAGACAGACAGACAGAGAGACAGACAGGCAGAGACACAGACAGACTCAATGACGGTGGCCCTGCCACGCCCACCTGTGCACCTAGTTCATTGTAGAGGACCTTCAGGGAGGTCAGCTGCTCGTCCATGCCTTTGGGGTTGTCGGTCTGCTGCTTCTGGACAATGTGCCGCCCTGTTTTGATCACGGTCTCCACTTCAAGTTTGACTTCACTCAGAGTTTTATACAGTTTCTTTACCAAAAAAAAAAAAGACACATTTCACATGGTACTAAAACCTTGTCAACTGCAATTAGTTCAAAATACAATATACACCAGTTGACAGCTAAGAGCTAACAAGAAAGATCAAAGGGCAAAACCTTTCTCAAATGCTGGTCTAAGGTCAAGTGAAAGGAAGCCAAGATTGTGATAACTTTTTCAAGTCAGGCAAGAAAATTAACAGAAGTTATGCTTGTTTAAAAAAACTCAGATATGACTATTCCATGTTTATGAAAGTACTCAGCATAAATATTTTTCCACATAAAACAAGAAAAATATTAGGACTAAAACACAGATGTGTAACATGTATAAAATGACATTTTAGGCCTCAGGGTGTGGCTCAGAGTAAATAGCAATGCAAAAGGCTTGGGCTAAATCCCCAGCCCACACACACACACACACACACACACAAACATGAACATACGTTGTACTTTAAAATGTCCTAAGTACAATGACTAGAAAACAAATCAATGATGACTATTTCTGACTGTTGGGATTTGGAATTATTTATTTCTATTTCTTTAAAGAAGCAAGCCTACCACAATGAGTGTATAATATTTACATCATGTAAATATGTATAAAATTCCATATATCAAGATAGCTATAACTACACAAAACAAGAGTTCTGTGGGTGAAGTTCAGAGATGTCCTCACCCCAACTGCCTCAGATCCCAAACCTCTGGACACCTTCTCTTGATGCTACACACCATCAGCCAAACCTAAGACGTCTGACAGAACACTGTCACCTAATAGGTCACTGGAAAACTGACATGAGACCAGACATAGTGCTCTATTAGGTGCTCTAGTCCAAGAGGGGAGGAGCTGCCTGTTTCGAGGCAGACATAAGTTAAAGTTCCCCTTATTCATGCACTCTTCTCCCACCTAAGAAACAGATACATAGAAAATACTGTTTTCTATGTATTGAAAACATTGAAAAGCACAAAGAATCGTCCCCAGACTTTTACCCAACAAAGAACACCATGATTTTTCATGGTTTCCAGGCAGAACACCAAGGCTAAGATCATACTGTCCCAGCCACAGTATTTTAAAATTCCTATTTGATTGAATTAGAAAGTTTAAGACTAAAGTAGTAATAAGGCCTTATAAATCATTTCTTCTTTCCTATCTTAGGTTTCAACTTGTATTTAAACTTTTAATTTCCTAGAAAAATGCATTATACCATAATAATCTGGTTTTCAATTCTGTGTATTATTTTCATCTTTTTTATCTTAGGCTTAAACTTTATAAATCAGAAGTTAACATTTTGCATCATTTCGTATTATTTGAACGGTTATACACTAGCAGTTCCAGTAGGAGGAATTCTTTTTAATATGGTAAAATTCCTGACATCTCTTCTAAGCATGATTTGTCTGGCTATCTCCTGTTCATCCCTGAAGGCTCGGTGGCAAAGCATTTGCCTAGCATGCACGAGGCCCTAGGTTAAAAAAAAAAAATCTTTGCAAAAAAGATGTACCCTCAAGAGTTCAGCTGATCTGCCCCACGCTACTGAAGTCTTCCCTAACTTCATGCTGTGGTTTATTTATTTATCTATGCTACTGTAATCATTAAATTACTCTCTCTTATCTCTTCTGAATTTCTTTGGAAGGACAACACACTTTTTTTCATGTGTTTTCCCCCATCAGCCCCTGCGTTCAGCACATCCTAGACCAATGCCACAGGTCCCCAGCATCCTCACCATGCACTTCTCCAGGTGGCTCTGCACGACCTCAGGGTCCGTATCCTTCACCTCCAGCACGTGGAGTTCTGTTTGCACGCCTTCCAGCACACGCTTGCAGTCAAGCATGCGCTGCTCAAAGTTAGCAGGTTTCTGAAAGAGCTGGAATTTTGTGGACACCTCTCGAAGTTTGCGCTGTTGACCGAAATGAAAATAACAAGTGACTCACATCAGAATAACACTCTTTCTCTCCAGACAGTATTACAACACATACAGCCAAAATGCTATGAAAGAAGCCACCAGGGAAGACACTCAGCAACATCACTCAAAGAAGAACCCCTAAAGGAACCAGGTAAGCTTACCCAGTTATCTGAGCAAATACACAGCCCAGTGTCACAAAGTACACAACAGGGCGTGTCTTGATCTCAGATATAATTAAGTTTGGAAAATAAATTCGGACAAAGCTGACCTGACTGGAGCTAAAACTTCATTGATTAATTTTCTCACCTGTTCAGAAAATACAGTTCAGGAACCCAGAACTCAAGTGTCCTTTATCACAAGTTCAGAGTGAAAGTCAATTTCAAAGAAACAAGTAAGGAACTAAGCGATGCTTCATCCCAGGTTCACCGGTCCCAGCAGGGTCTGGAGAACAAGCTACAGAGTGCTTACTTCTAACTCCAGCTCACTCTCTCTCTCCTCAGTTATAAAAATCGAAGTCAGTATTATCCCACTCTGGCAACCCTGTGTCAATGTGCCATCAATACATCACCCCCATCCCTCCACTTACAACCCAAAGAATACTGAGGTTCCCAAGTAACCAGATCGTCCTCCTCCTCTTTTCTCCCTAGCACACTGAAAATGAAAAAGAAACCCCTTCCTACCTGAAGCACATCCACCTGGCTTCCTCCTCTAGCTGTCCTGCCCTCCGGGGAGGCAGGAGGCTGAGAGCGCAGTGTCCTTCTCAACTCCTCTAGAGTGAGCTCATGGGCTGAGATCTCTGCTTGGATTTTCTACCAAGAGGTTTGAAAGGGGAGAGGAAGTGGTCTTTTTGTAAAAAGTATACAAAGAAACAATACAGAAAGTTGTATATAGTTCTGTGATGCATGATATTGTATTTCCCGAGCTTTCAAAAGCTTCAGTAAATTTGTCATACAACTTATAATAATATGGGCCACCATACTGGACAACTACTGTGTGCTCTGTGTAGGAGGTGATTTATTTAGTTAGCTTATGACCAAGGCAGCTAGTTAGTGCCAGGACCCGAGACAGAAGTGGAGTGACCAGCCACATGGATAAAAATTAAGAACAGACAATGCACTAGGACTTTGGAAAAGAAGGAATTTCCTTAGGCAGCATGGAAGCCAGCCCACTGTCTACTGAGATCCTGAATTTCAAGGAAGTTATCATGCAAATTAGCCAGATCCATCGGAGATCCAGATTTGCTGTAAACACTGTGAGAGAGATGGGGACTACCGAGAACCAGAGTCCCAAATGGTCATTTTAAATCCACAGCACCACCCGTGACAGGGGAGCTCTAAACAATAAAGCAACCCCTGTCTCCTACTCTCCTGTAAGTAATTCTAAACTGAGGGGCCATGTGGTCACCCCATTCGGGACCCTGCTGGAACTCCAGGAACTATTCTTCTCCTTTTTGCCATCTCTTTATTGCCAATAAAACTTTCCTAACCTCCTTGTTTGTTTCTTTACTTCACTCTTCAAAGTCTGTGGAACCAGGAGCCTGGAACACAGGGTCGCTAGAAACGTGCTAAAGTCTTTGCATTGGTCATTTCTAATGTTCGTGACTTTATTTATAAAGAAGAAATCCTTCCAACTCTGTAGCTAAGAAAATCTCAAGTTAAAAATGCTGGATAGTTGCCAGTGTCTCCCAGAAAGAGCATGAGAACTCGGAAGCCTAAGAGCTGCTTCGCTTCATGAGAAAAGTCAAACATTCTCACGAGCACTGGCAGGAAGGATTCCCTGGCTTCTTTCCAACTAAAAGCACTCAAATGCATGTCAATACCTGAGCCTCTTGTGGCACCTGGAAGGCATCTACCCTGTCTGTCAGGTAGGAGGTGAGTTGCTCATCTAGCTCCCCCAAGCTCTCCTGCAACACTTGAAGCATGTGGTCAGTTTCCCGCAGGACCTGCAGTTGCTTCTCCAAAGAAATCTGCTTGTTCTCCGCCTATACATGGGAGAAATTTAATCATGAGTTGTTCAGCACAAACATAAATAGCAGAATGTGGCTACTGAGAAAAACTTGTAAAAGCACTAGTTCAAACCTTCAACTTCCTTACAAATAAACAATGTCATTATGACATGGAAATGTCCTTCTAATACGCTATGGACCTTGTGATTAATACTTTCTACTTCTTTCTATATGCTATCACAAAATACAAAAAAGGAATGATTTCTTACAGAACACACTCAACAGAATCCAATTTGTAATTTATTACAAATTTAGAGCATTTTAAGGAATCACTAGTGTCTATCAATAAAAAGATATAAATATAATAAAAACATAAATATAATAGAAATGTATGTCAATAAAATAAACATTTTAATCTCTCTTTTCCAAAATCTAACATAAATTCTATAAATGCACTTAATATGTTTCACTATTTACTGAACTTTGAAATGTGGTATAATTCATGGTCTAAACATCAACATTACAAAGCAGGTGTTTGAAAGCATTTAATATCTTCCCAGCTTTCCTAGTGAAAAAAAAAGTGTTCTTTCTCTACATATCTGAACTTGCATATCAAGAATGGATATGAATCAAGAAATGATGTATTTCTTAACAGTTTATGCCAAATTCTCGTGGCCTTGCCAGGTGCAGTGGCACACACCTGTCATCCCGACTACTAAGAAGGCTGAGGTAGGAGGATCTCAAGTATAAAGTCAGCCCAGGCAATTGAGCAACCACCTGTCTCAAAATAAAATAAAAACAGCTGGGATAAAGCTAAGTGACAGACCACTTGCCCAGCATGTGCAAGGCCCTGGGTTCAGTCTCTACAAGTAAAAAAAGTAATTCTGATGGCCCTAATATTTTGTATGATAACAAGTTATTATTCTTACATAAAATTATCATATGATTCTTAACGAAAATTAAGTGTTTCACAAAGAAATAACCCCAACTACTAAATTTTTGTAATCATCAAGTTCTGTCAGCCTTATAAATGATAGATTCATTCTGTCCTGCTTAGTACTTCAAAACCCTGGTGTCCCTATTAATGTTGCTGAGAACTTCAACCAACATCAAAGCTCCAACCAAGCTTCTAGGCATGGTGCTGCATGCCTGGAATCCTAGCATCCTAAGAGGAGCCCGAGTTGAAGTCCTGCCTGGACAACTCAATAAAAATTAAATATGAGAAAAGGTTGGGTGGGATGTAGCTCAATGGAAAAAGTAACTGTGGGTCCAATCTCAGACGCCTACAAAAATAATAATAATAATAATAATAATAATGCTTGAACTGATATGAGCCAAGAATAGAGGTGACCAACTTTCACCAACAGGACAGCTCCACACAGTGTGGAACTTAGCGTCAGTTCCATATCATAAACACCCAGTGTCTCTCCTGCGTGTCCTCATTCTTACCAGGTGACTCAGGTCTTCATAGCGGCTATTGAAAGCCTCCAGCTTCTCACTGATTATCTCGTCAAGGATGCCTCCGTCAATCAAAGTCTGGCCAAGCTCCCGGATCTGGGTCCGGTTATCCGCCGGGTGGCGCAAAACAGATTCCAGAGCCTGGACCATGGGGTGGGGGGGGATAAATAGGCTTACTAAGATAAATGTAATAGGATCCTAAAAATATCATGTTTAAACAAAGTAATTTCATTTTCTAGAAAACAACCTGAAAAACAATACCAGGAATCAGATAAATGACTAACTCACAAAATTTGCCATCAAGGTACTAAGAAATTCATGAGGGGCTGGAGATTTAGCTTAGTGGCATAAGCACCTGCCTTGTAAGTGCACGGTCATGAGTTCGATCCCTGATACCAAAAAAAAAAAAAAAAAAGGAAATTCATGAAATGGAGAAATTGGCATGAAAAATTATGATGATTTCATAAAAATATTTCCAATAATAAGCAATCATCTGAGGAATTCTAATGAGATGATACAAAGCTTAAAAGTAGAAAAGTATTACAGAAAAGAATTTTCTCAACTGTTATAAATTGTATCACGAAAACGAGGTACTCATTTTTCTACATACATTCTATAAGAATACTTGAATATATTAATACAAATCTTATTAACCACATGGGCTAAAATTTATCCCCATTTTACAGATGGGAAAACTGAACCTAAGAAGTAAATAACTCGCCTGTGCATAGTCAGTACTTGGCTCTTGTACAATCAAAAGCCTTTTATCCAATGGACTACCTGCCATTGTGTACAGAACAATACTAAGTGGGAGAAATACACAAAATGTTTAAAATGTTTATTTTGGAGTGTGCTTTACAATTCTGTCTGCTTCCATGTATCTGCACTGTGTGTGGGATGGCTCTCATGGTAGAAAGCCATGGTTTGATAGCAAGCTTTGCATCACTTTCCTTCTCCGGCCTCTCCCTCTGGACACCCACGTCCTAGAACATGAGGTCTACAGGGCACTGATTTCTGACCTTGAAGTCAGTCACCCACTCTGTCTCCTGCCACTGCATCTTCCAAGAGCACATCTCCCCTGAAGTCAATCTTGAGTGAATTATTTCATGATTCACTTAAGAAAAAGCTGACAAGACACCACATGCCATACGTGCACAGGTAACTGCAGAATGTAAAGCACCAAGGACATTTCTTGGCCCCAGAAGCTCCAAGTCCAGGTTTGCGGATGCCCAACCTCTCCCACAGCAGTGCTGGCCTCCTCACGCACTGCAGGTGTGTGAAAACAACAGACTAAGCCGCTGTGAGCAGTCTTTTCTCTGCTTCGGGCACGAAAATGACTTTATGCAAAAGCAAGAGAGAGCTTTGCCCAGGGACAGGTGAAATAAACTGGAAACCCACAAGAGCCCCACTGTTTACAAGAGGCACAAATCGCCAAATAGCTCAGCCTGTCACCAGAATAGGTCCCCAACTGTATAAATGCACCTGACTACAGAAATACCTCAGGCTACTGAAGAAAAGGAGATACAGTGGAAACGACTAAGGAAGCAAATACACTTGTCTGCACAAAGCTCTGGGATCCCCAATTTAACGCGTATTTGACTGTGACAAAAAATAAATGCCACCCAGGGCTCAGGTTCCAACCTCCAGGGCTTCGCTGACTGCCTCAGTCTTCTCAGGCAGGACCTCTGTGCTCCTGACTCGCTCTTCCAAAGTGTTTAGCCAGGTAGTTTCAAGATCCAAGTAATGAAGCAGCTCGATCCAGCAAGACCAGACCTCCTACGAGGCACAAAGATAAAATTTAAGGTAGGCAAGGAACTATTTCTGTGCATCGTAGCTGCAGTGAGGCACAGTCTCTTCAATAAGCAGTAATTTCACTTGAACATGAGTCCAGGTAGGAATTTAGGAACAGATTTTAGTTGGAATTTCAAATAAATGAAATAAAAACCAAATTTGTCAATAGATCCTGTTAGACCAAGGAAGGCAGATGGACAGGGAGATGGGCAAGAAGCTGTCTCACTCTGAAACGAACCGCAAGGACTCCCTGGCTGTCAGAAGTATAATTATAATTAATGGGGAAAATATGAGGAAAAGCTGACTAGTTTTTTAATAGAACATAAAAATCACTCATAATTATAGCATTTTTAATAACGTTGAAGGAAATTAAACATCTCCTGGGTCAACCTGAATGACAACTGAGAGCTAATTGATGTAAACAACTGGCTGCTGCACAAATATCCCAACTTTTATCTTAATTCCAGGACAGAGGGCAGCAATGTTTCCTACAAAGAACCAGACAGAAAAGATTTTAGGTTTGGGGGGCCCTATCTGGCCTCTATCACAGATAATTCTCTGCTGGGTGTGAGTGGGTGGGAGGGTGGGTAACTGTATTTGTTTTTTAACGCTTTCAAAATATAGTACCCACTCTTAGTTAACTTCAAGTGTACAAAACAAGTCACAAGTTCAATTTGAGCCCTCAACTCTAACATGCCTATCTTTGGCTTAGATGGAGCAAAAAAAAAAGGAAGTTTCTAGTCCCCCAAATTTCCACAAGCAAAAAAACAGACAGAGAGATCTGTGCATATTTAAGGATGACCTCCTTTCCTGTGGCAAAGAAGGTCACAGAGAATTGCTCCCAAGAGGCCGAACTGATCCCTGATCAACTGCCTTCCTTATTAACTGGTCTAAATTATCATAATTTATCTCACTGCAAAATAGATTCAGAATGAACAAGAATGTGCACATTTAGCTTACATATTGCCCTTGGCATTTTTTAATCATTTTAGTATTGAATACAATATATTCCACTTGTCCTACCTGTCACTGAATTTAAATAAAATCGCTATAAATAAATCTTCAATCTTTCCACAAGATATTACAAAAGTCATACTCACATGCAAATAAGCACCAATTGGTTTCATTAAGATTTTTATTATTAAAATCTCATGGAATCATTTACCTACTAACATGACATTTTATCTAACGCTCAGCAAAATAGCAGCATATTTAAGTTCTTTTTTTCCTTCAGGTAACTCTGTACCTCTGAATACTACACAGAATCAAAAACCTTCAACTCACCTCTATATATTCTTCAAGGCAAAACAAAGCAAAGGGGGTGCTTACAATATGTTCTGAAATCTGGGGACTAGACCAAATCCTACAAATCATATGTCACATGGAAACCTTGATGCAAATACAAAAAAACTGAAGTCTAAAGATATTAAATGATTTGCTAAAGAACTGGCTGATAACTGCAGACAGATTATTTTATTTAAAAAAAAAAAAACTTGTTTCTATCAGCATATCTCCTGAAAACTAGCTTCCCTTTATGATCCAATATTTGAAAAAAATTATTTTTGAGATTTTTTTTCTCCCCAAGATTTAAGAGTGGTCAGCATATCAGAGAGTTTGGATCTCACAAATGTGTCACTGCATAAAAACAAATCATACCTCTAGTGTGTGGCACTTTCCCCGGATTCTATTGCAAAGAAGTTGGTAATTCTCCAGCACCACGTTCAGCTCAGATGTCAACTCCTGGCCACCAGAGGGCACCTTGGCAGCTAATAATTTGATGTTGTCCCTCAGAATCTTCACTCTGACCTCCTTCTGTAACACGTCCTCCTTCGCCCTCTGCTCCAAGAAAGGATGAACTTGAAAAAACACTGCCCTATCTCCATAACAAATTTCTTCTTTGTATTAAAAAAATAAAATAACTAAACCAAAATTTAAACGCCTTGATGATCCGAACTGCCTAACTGGACACATTATTTGGATAATCAATATTGTGAGTGTTTTTTAAAATAGAAATACAAAGTATAAACCCTCATTCATCCTATGTTCCATTGTGCATGTCCCCAGCCAGAGTTTTCCTTCAATAACACCAGGGTTAACATTCCAAGTTATCCTAAACGGTGTTTACTGACATGAAATATTGTCAAGTTCTGGGTCTAGGACGAGAATCTAAACACATTCATTTCAACTGACTTCTGGAGGCCTGAACGCATTGGACTAAAATAAATGAATCTGCACAGACATCGAGGGGCACTGTAGTAGAGGCGCCCTTGGAAAAGTCCTATAAATAACAGGATCGCGTTTCCCGCCTGGGATACGGTGCAGCTCTCCTTCTGATAATGAACAGCACTTCAAAGATGACAAAGTTACACTGCGAAAACCTGGTCTGGAAAGAGCTGCTTCCAGGACAACGAGAAATCTCACGTTCACAGAAATCAACCCGCCTTTCACCTTCACCTGCCGCTTTCTTTACTGCTTCATGATTTTCAGTACTTGTCCTGGCTTTTCAGTTCCTAATGGCTGTTTAGAAGAATAAAAATATACTGACCATCACCCAATCAAAGATCTTAATCTTATTATTCTTAACTCTCAACTGCAATGACTTTAAAAACCTCACAGAACTATGACATTAGTGTAACACAGCGATTAAATAAATGAGATAAGAGAATTTAGGGGGGCGTGATGGAGCACACCTGTAACCCCAGCACTCAGGAGGCTGAGGCAAGAGGACTGCTGTGAGTCTGAGGCCAGCCTGGGTTACAAAGTGGGATCAAGGGCAGCCTGAACTGCATAGAAAAACCCTGTCTCCAAAAGACAATAATAATAATAATAATAATAATAATAATAATAAATTAATATAGAAGACAACCTCTAAACTTACCCCCAAACAAGCTTTAATACATTAAATGTTAAGTTCTAGTTTTTAATATTTAAAGACACACCAATAACTTTCCACAAAGAGTCTCATGTTTTAACATTTAGGTAAAACCTTTCACACATTTTTGGGCTGATACCAATTAGTATTTATATACTAATATTGTAAAAATCTTTCAAAAAGAACTACAATAAAAAGGTGTTTCAGTACTATTACAGCTTCGGTAATAGTCTTGTCACATTTGCTTTGACTCTTACACAACATGTATGCATGTCATCGGATCCTTTTTTAAAAAATATCTGCAGGGATTTCTGCTTTCATTATACTTTTAGGCAAGTTCACTTTGAGGCAAAATATGGCCCATGTTGTTTAACTTTATAGAAAAAAATAGCTTTTAAGACACTATCTCCTTTGGCTTGAATACTCAAGGACAACTGAAGCAGTGTTAGACGTTTGGGAATGATGCCCAGTTCTTCTATTGTATATAAAAAAAAGAGAGTACACAAGACTATTCCATTACAGGAAATATATCCCATGAATCCAACTGATAGCCTCACCCTTGGCTTCTTCCTACTACTCCCCTTACCTGTTCTATGGACATGCTGGGGTGCAGATGTACCCCCATGTACTTGGGGAAATAAAGATGATCTCCAACCAACTTGAGAAGTCTTTGTTTCTTACAAAAAAATAATAATAATAATTCTTCCATCCAAGTACTAACCAGGCCCGATCCTGCTTAGCTTCCGAGATCAGACAAGATCGAGCACATTCAGGGTGGTATGGCCGGGGACTCAGCTCAGTGGCACAAGCTGAGCCCGGCAAGTGCGAGGTCATGAGTTCGAGCCCCAGTACCAAAAAATTATAATAATAATAATTCTCCCTGCAAACTTTTGTAAACTGATAGTGGGGGTGGTTACACAACATCATGAATGCATTTAAAAACTGCTGCTTTTTGTTATATATAAAACTAAAACACAAAAATAAAATAAAATATATACAAAAATAAAATTAAATTAAGTTAAATTAAATGCAGTCCTCCTTGACATCCACTACCAGAAGTTTTGAAATCATTCTCGATGGTTCCCCAGGTTCCAACCTAAGATTTTCTCCAGGACCCTCGCGGGCTCAGCCCATAGATTAGGTTGAACCAGTGGACTAGTAGCTTCCTTTCCTCACTGAAATGATCACCTTCCCCCTCCCTTTTTCTTCTTTTTTAAATTTAAAATCTTTGACTAAGGAAACATACAGGTCTTCACGGCTAGGATCGAAAATTGGCCAGTTGGCGAGTTGTTTGGTTAGCTGGTTGACAAACTAACTACAGTTAGTGGTTTGCTGGTTTTAGAAGAAATAGAGGAGGTACAGAGGCCACTGACCCTGAGTGTCCCAGCCTCACCTTCATCTCCTCCACAGCACCCTCTAGCTCTTCTGGGGACTTGTACTCGAAGTCTCTCTCCAGGTATTCCTCTTCAGCCTGGGACATCCACTCCTGCATCTCTGCCAAGTCTTTTTTCAGGTTCATTGCTTTTTCCTGACTTTCAGACAACCTATTTTTTTGAACAGCAATCTAGAAAGGAAAAGCCATTCCCCCAAACAAGTTTTAATACATTAACTGTTAAGTTCAAGTTTTCAATATTTAAAGACACATCAATAACTTTCCAAAGAGTCTCATGTTTTAACATTTAGGCAAAACCTTTCATACATTTTGGGCTGATACCATAGAATATGCGTAATAATGAAAACAACTTCATAACAGGATTCTTGGGCTTGGAGGACAGCTTGGTGGTAGAACGGTTGCCTAGAATGTGCAGGCCCTGAGTTTGATTCCCAGAACTGGGAAAAAAATTCATAACTGCCATTCTATACATTCTGAGTACAAATTTAATCTACACATAACATTATGATTTTGTAAAAGTATAATTTTCAACAGAGTAGTCCCAGCAACAGAAATCTAACCTACAGACCCATACAAATAAATCTGTTGTAGCACTGCTGGCTATGGGAGCAATCAAAGTGCTCATTTCTCCCTTTTAAATAGGACTCCCATTCAGATTTCACTTTTAAAAAACAGGAAGGACAAGGTTACTATTCAGATCACAATGAAACCTTGTTCTACAAAATTTTGTTTTTGAAAATTTACTAAGACAGGTACAAAAAAATTGTATTACAAAACAGATCCCTGTCTGAATCCAGTTCCATGGCTGAGTTAAATATTTCAGAGCTGTCTGGAAGTGTTTTCAGCGTGCTCCCTGGTCTTCACCACACACCAACCTCCGCTGAGGGAGGAGATGAAGGTCACAGTTCTGGCAACCTCACCACAGCTCTCTTGGCTGCCAGGCTGACAATAACCAAAGGCCAGTATAGGGACAGGATGGCACTTGCAAGACTAAGGGTCAAGTAAGAGGTAGTGGCTTTCCTGTTCCTGCCTCCAAACAGAATCAATACTAAAAATAGAGTGCTTCTGTCACTGCCTCCTACGGTACTCTAGAAAAAGTGTCAGCAACACACAGTCCGGTTCCCATGCCTGGCTCATTAGGGGTTCAGCTGGTGACCTCTCTGTAAAATGAAGTACATGATCGATTGATGGATAGAGAGATGGATGGATAAATAGATGGATGGATAGATACACACATACATACATAAACACATACATACATGCATGCATAGATACACAGATACACAGAAGATAGAAGACAGAGGCGGTAGATACACAGAACAGATAGATGATATATAGTAGGCAGGGAGATGACACCTGCACAGATGATAGATAATGGATTGACAGATGATAGAGAGAGAAAGGGAGATAAATGATAGACAGGCAGACAGCTAACAGATGATAAATAGATAGTTGATAGATGATAGGCGACTGGTAGATGGACAGACAGATAAATAGATGTAGAGATACATAAATACATGTATACATAGATATAGATTCTTGGGCTCCATTTAAAGAAAATTCTATTAGTCCTTTCTGAACAGTAGTTAGTTTTGCTATTTTCAAGGACCCACAAAGAAATGTAAAAAATACACTATTGTAGTGAGATTTCCAAAACAAAAACAAAAAAATCCTCAAAAGGATTTATTTTATCGCACTAATTTGTGCTTTTACTCATTATAACATGAATGTGATGAGACAGTTTCTGTTAGTTGATTGCTTTATATGCTTATCTTTTCTTACTGGTGTAAAAAAAAAGTCCAAAACTGTAACATTTTCACTAGTCAATGAAGTCCAATGCCTGGAACTAATATAATAATTACTCATACAAAATGCAGATGGTTCCTTGCTAAGGAAACTTGTGATTTTTCTGCATTTATTCCCAAACTTTTGGACAAAATAAATCACAATGATTTATATTTGTAGTATTTGGATAGGTGGGTGGATGGATGGATGGGTGGATGGGTGGATGGAAGGATGGATATCACCTTCCTTGCTCCTCAATGCCACTTTCAACCCATTTTCCCTGTTTACTTTTTCAAAAACTCCAGTTCCTGTAAAGCTATGCCATCTGATTATAGTGTATATGGAGAAATGCAAATTTGAACAGAATATTACATGCTATCACCTAAGACTATTTACTTAAGTATGGTAACAACATTCATGGTAATTTTATAGACCATAATCCCTGTTCTTGGGAGAAGCACATAAAAATAGGAGTGGCATGTCATGGTATTTCTGGTTCCTGTCAAAAATATATTTATAGAAAAAAGAAAAGGAACAGAGAGACAGACAGAAAAAATATAGTAAAACAGAAACAATTGGCAAATCCCAGAATGGGCATATGGGTTCTATATCAACTTTTCTTCACATCTCATCTGAAGATATCTAAAAGTTGGGAAGAAAACAACAGAAACAAAACAAAATAAATTCAATGACGCCAATGTAATTTCTTCCTACATAAACAGTAGCCAAAAAGCACTGTATTAAGAGACATGCTTTTCCTGGATGGTCTGTGGAATATGCCTGTGTTTCACCTTTTTTCTTCTACTTTTCACTTCTTTTTTCATCGCTCACTCAGCTACATATAGCGTCACCATCATTTCGCTCACAAAACTCAAGCAATCAGAAGGAAGCTCTTGCAGGTGACCCCAAGAGTGTCCAAACAACAGCCTTCCCTTCTCCTCCTGCTGAGGACACAGCTCACAGCAACGCCTTCCCTTCATGCAGGCACACATCACTTCAGGAAGTATCTCTGCCTCTGCCTGAATTATCTTCTCCTGCACCACAAGGTCACCCCTTTCCCGTGACACAGTCTCTAATACATCTCGTTATTAAAAGTAACGAAAAACCTGTTAGGTCTTCCATCCAGCGCAATTTCATTCCTCCAGTCCCTTGAAGATAGCAATTTCTCAAAGTTGGCCATACTTGTCCCTGTTGACCATTTCCCACTTCTTCCCCGACACTCTCTAACATCATCCTTCCCTGCCACTCCGGGAACACAGCCTTTTTCGAGGTTAAAGTTCAATTCTGTTCTGATGCTGTAGCAATGCTCAGCCTGGGGCAATATGGAAAACTGCTTCTGCTGGCTGCTGGGCCCCCAAGTTCCCTGGGCTACTCACCTGTCTTCCTGCCCTTTCCTTCTTAGCATCCTTCTGCTTCCAAGACTGTAAGTGCCTCTCGCTGCATGTCTAAGAACGTGGTAAACATAACCCTTCCGGAAGGGAAAGCATCCTTTCCCATGTGCCCACGTACACTTCTCCTCACTGAGTCCTCATTATCTTAGACAAGGGCACTAAAAGTCACACAAAACAGAAGCTTTATGGAGGTCCTGAGCTGTCCTTGATGGTTCGTTTTTCTATCACATAGAGACTTGTCTCTATTTTCAAAATACAGTCTTGAGCCTAGTGACTCTTCCACACAACCTCCACCACTGCCTCCCCAGTATCAGGTTCACCCTCTTCCTGAGAGGTCACAGTCAGAGCATACGTACTCCTTGCTCCCATCCTCACCTTCCTAGAGCACATCACCCGTGTGAAAACCAGAGCGACCTTGAAAGATCAATCATACGTCACTTCCCTGTGCAAAACTCTCGAATGGCTTGTCACACTTGAAAAATAATCCAAAGTCTTCCTCTCCACGAGCACACCTAATCAATCTTCTGTCTGCCCTCTGACCTCAAATATTCCCATTTTCCAGCCCACTAACTCCTCCTCCCGTTTCAGCTACACTGCCCTTGGCTCTTTACTAAAAGAACACTCCAGCTCAGTTCTTCTGCAGAGCTTTAAAACACGCCCTTCCCCAGGTCAGCATCCCCTTATATCTGCACCTCTCATGCTCGTTCCCTTACTCTTCTCTGTTTTCTATTCAAATTTCCCAGTGTCCGAAAGTCCTATATGAAAGAATCCACCGAACTCTTTAATTCTTTGCTATCCCTTCCTGCTAGTACTCATCACTCATCCACCTTGCTAGAATGCAAGCTCTAGGAGGGTTTTTCTCTGTGCATCGCTAGATCCTCAGTGCTTAGAATGATGCCCCATGGGAGGTATTAATTAATATTAATCATACGTTGACTAATAAATACCTGATTAATTGAAACACACCGGAATGAAAGGCAAGGGAAACAAATGTATGTGTAAAGCTGGAAGGAAAAGAAAACCTAAGGCCTGAGTCAAACTGCATGATTAATGGAGAAGACTAAGAAAGAGGAGGAGGAGAGGGAAGGGAAGAGGACAGAGGAGGGAGAGGAAGGAAAAGGAAAAGGGAGACTTCTTGTTCCACTGGTCACCCATGCTGTAGTTATTCTGAATCAGTGTTTTTCACACTAGACAGGTCACAAAATCGATTTTGTTCCTCAAAAGAGGATGCTGTCTTCCCTTCTTCAAAACCACAGACAGTGAAGTTAAAAGCTCACCTCCTTGCTGTATTTCTCCAGCTGGGATTGACAGTTCACCAGCCTTGTCTGCACCCAGGTCTGCATCCCAGCAACTGGACAGCTTCGAAAGTGGGTCTCAATTTCTTTCATGTTTTTCAGAGATGATTCAATTGTTTCTATTTCACTAACGAACACCTGAACACATAAAATAAGCTCATGTTGAATTCATTCCTACAGAAGTAGATGCAGTAATTACAGTTTATCTGCCCAGATCCCTGTAAAAATCATAATAACAGACTGCTTTGGACTTTTAACTACTTAAGAAATACTGTGCCTTAAGAAATTCATTTCACCTGGGTGCTTCGTAGAGCCATCTGCTAACTTAGACTGGAAATACTTGATGCTCAGTGGGAAACATAGCTTTTAATTAGTTTAGAGAAGGCTAATGATTTTACCAAGTATAAATTACATGCAGTGAACTAGCAAATTTCATTTGTTAAATACGTTTTTCTTAAAGCCTCACCATGTGGCAGAGTAACAGCAGTATACAATGGGTAATTATTACATGAAAGGCGTCCTTGTAACACAAGACAGCAGCCCCTGGGGAACTAAAGTTCCTCTTGTTTTCTCTGCCCAAAATTCAATAACAATGGCCAAAAATTTAAAAACCAGCAATCTGCCACCCTTTTACTAGCAATCAACTCAAAAGAGGTTCACTTTATCTAGTTTTAATGCTACGTCATAGTCTTATGATTTTAATAAGGGCAGCTGTAACAGAAAAAGAAGAAAATGTTATTTATTCCAGCAGGTTTTGCAGAACTCACAGAGCACTGGTCCAGCTGCCTCTGTAGACCAGCGTCGTCACCTTGGTCAGCCTGCTCTTCCGTTAAGAAGTCTTTCACATCATCCATCCACTTCTCAATGACTTTTGAATTGGCCTAAGTCAAACCCAATAACAGAAGCGGATATTATTCAGGGCCATTCAACCCAGCACAGCTCAAGATCTATCGCTACTGGGGAGAAAAGCAACTTTTCAAAATCTCTGATAGCATCATTTTCATTTATTTGATTTCTTTGTTTAACCTTCCAGCTTTAAGAACTTTTTTTTCACTCCAGACTTAAATCTTTATGAGACAGCAGTTTGGTAATCATTCTAAGAAATCTCAAAACCCTCTTCATTGAACTAAGCTATTCTGCTTAAATGTGAACAATAACTTTGATTCAAAATTCAAAGCACAAAGAAAAAAAATACCCTCCTAGGTAGAATCAGCTAAACAGTCTCTTGCTCTCATATAACTTAGAAGAATTTTTCTCCTAGCATTAGCTACTTAGAGAGGCAATAAAGACAAAAAGATGTTGCATAATGAAAGGAACCCAATAGTTTTTCCTTAGTTCTACTGTTGGATGCCTCCTCTTCTAGAACCCAGAATGGCATGCTGTCTAATTCTGTTCTTTCATCCAACACTTACTAAGTATGCACTGTGCTCCAATTACTATATATGATATAGAGATGCAGAGACAAATGAAAACAAATATTCCATAGGGAAAGAGATACCAGAAGATAGGATATAGCTTTTAGCAGAGCACTTGCCTAGCACGAAGCCCCAGTTTCAGTCCTCAGAGAGAGAGAGGGACAGACAGAGACAGGGAGACTTCAGAGACTTTGGAACTGGGTTTTAAAGAACGCAGAGCAAATCAGCCTTAAGTTCTAACGTAATGGTCATGTATTTGAACCAAGGCCTCCCATTCCATCACTGGTTAGTCTGCCTTGTTTTGATAATTTCCCTAGTGTTGAGCTATCCATATCTTTGTATTTTCTTCAAGTTTTTACTTCTTGTTCATTCCTAGAAGTGAAAATAAACGTACTAGCCTGTTCAAAAAAGTCCATTATATTTGAAGGCAGGTCTCGTTTATTTCTGTAGTCTTCTAATGTCAGGCATTCCCATTTCCTTGGAGGCTGCCTCTTAAACATACGAAGCATTGCTACTTGGGATGCAGATTTATTGCACTAACTGGTTTCCTATCTTTCCCTTAGAAGGTTATAAGAAATTATCTCAAATATTTTTCTGAAGTCAGGACTTGCCAAGAATGATGGCATGTGAATGTGATTTGAACTCTGTGAGTGTGTGTGCCTTTTGAAGTGTAAAATTCTATTGCTCTCTATATCTAACAATCTATTATGCTGACTCTGAAGGAGAGAGATTGAGATAGAGACAGACAGACAGATGAGCGAGGGACAGAGAGAGTCTTAAAGAAATGGCTTTGGGTAAGGCACATTAGGGTGTCCTCACTGATTTCTGGTGGCCACAAATTCTTTCTCAAACACACGTAAGATCCCTCATTGGTCATTTGTCTCACAGTTCTGCCAGAAACTAACAACAAGTTTCCTTTAGGTCTTCAGCTTTTAGAAATTAATGTTCCTCCTTAATTAGGACATTCATCTCCATTTGTCTGATCCTGTTCTCAAAAAGTCAGGTTGTGACCCCGAGTTTATGGGTAAAAATTCTACTACTATTTGGGATGCAACTAGAGGAACAGAGCGATTTTGCCATGTGCGCCACAGTTCAGGCTCCAATGGACTTCGACAGGGCCTATTCCACACTTCCTACTTCAGAGGGCTACTGATGAAGGGGAAAGCAAAAGTGCTGAGACAGCGCGACCTCTCCACCTCCTCTGTCGGTACACATCATGGTGCCAACCACTCCTGCGGCCCCTGTCTTCCAATCATAGCTGGGAAAGCTCTGCTGGTCCCCTCTGCACTCTGCCCACTCGTCTTTCCCTCCGTTCTTAACCCTGTCTGTCACTCCACACACAGGTACTTTGCACATCAATTCAATCTAGTTTTGAAAAAGGAAAAATGACAGCTTCATTCACCAAGGATTTTCTGAGTGTCTATGCAAGCATTATACTCCAAGGAGGGTTCTAATCACAATAAGCTTGGACTAACATATGCAGCCTGAACTCCTGTCATTGCAAATGACAAGTTTTATGGCACCCACCACCTCTTTCCCTCCTTCCTCCTCTCCCACCTCTGAGACTCACTTGGTCTCACACAATTCACACACACTCATGCCTTCTCCGGCTCTTATACTTTGACATGGAAAGAAAGAAAAAAGACAGCAACAGATAAGGACAGCCATATGTAACTGGTCATCCCAGCAGTGACAAAAGCAACAGATGGGAATCTGAAAGCCATACTATTTCACTATAAAAACTGTGTGCATGAATCTGACCTCGCTGAGTTCTATGAAAGGCTGTGTCACCAGGCTCAGTGCCTGACAAGTCACATGGCTTTGAGAAACTAACTTGTGCTCACTGAGTCAAAGTTGGAAAAATGACAGCCTTGCTTGGTTGTTCTGGAAAACTTAGGTAAGTGTGGACAGAGATGGCCACAGAGATGCAAGTAATAAATGGCAAGATTTACAAAACCAACTGCTTTATTACTACCAAGATGAACCTCCTAAAAAGACTGATCACTTCTAAGTTTTAGAGTCCACGCCCCACGAGAGACGCCATAAGTATGAGCAGCCAGAATTGGGATGTTTGCATAAGATGGGTTTGATTTTTTTTAAACTGCTCCCAATATGAACACTTGTTCTATCTTAAACTGTTCAAGGGAAATTATTTGAAAGCAATCATTTGAAAGAGCCGCTGCTTTCACCTCTAACCAGATGTGGTCAAACATAGCTCACTGGAGGGAAGGTAGGTGAAGGTCCAAACTGAAGAAACGCCTGTAGCAGTAGATCCACTGGGCAGCCCCACCCCACAGCCACACCACAGAGCAAGGGCAAGGTCACCAACGTAAGACCAGCTGCCACCTGTGGGCAGGAAATCACAGGAGATGGGGCTCTGCTCCACACTCCCTTCTCCCACAGTATGTCCGCTTTTGCCCTAGGAAAAGTGTCCCTATCTACTTGTGGCAGACATTTCCTCTACTTTTGGAAAATAACCAAAGCCAGCTCATCAAAGTCAATTCTCCAGGAAGGAGGTAAAGAAAAACAAAGAATATGAAGGAGCTCAAAAGAAAAGGAAACCACATTGCTCTATCCATTTCAAAAGCATTCAGCTATACACTTCTGAGTCTTTCACCTAGGGTAAGTATTTAATTTTTCCTTACCTCCATCCACTTACAGAACAAATACATGAATATACAGGCATGCAAACATACACACACACACACACACACACACGCACACCCAGAGAGAGAGAGAGAAAGAGAGTTCTTTGGGGCATCTCATTTCTTACAAGGCAAAATGAAACAATAAAAATTAGTACTAAATTTCTAAAAAAAATGTCTGTAAAGTTTAAACTACAGATTCTACTATAGGGTAGCCACATCTTGTCCCTATTTTACTCACAAGTACTTCAGTAAAGATTAAAAATACCACCAGTGTGGTATTTTGGGACATCCAAATATCAAATTTTCTACTTTGGAATGATTAAACTTTTACACTGCCCACCCCTGATCAAAAGCAGTGATGTATGAGAACCCCAGCACAAAACCCTGTTTCTGGATCACAGAAAAGGAATCTTAGGCAGTAAACCAATCCCCACCGCCTCACCTCAGCCCCTCTCCCGAGCTGGGGCCTGTGGAGATAAAGCCTGGTAACTCAGGACTCAGAACACTGAGATTCCAAGGCATAGCAGCCTGAGGACCTGATCAGAGCTAAAATTCTTGGCATTTTATCTTTCTCCTCCCCCAGGTGTTGGAATGCCCACAGCTTATTAAGCTGCCAATTTCTACCCCATGACAGATAAAAAGAACTGTGAAATCAGAATTAGTATAGTCATCTAAAGTAGGATTCCTATTTTGTTTGGTTTTACAATACTCGTGAGCTTCAAAAAAATTACCCTGAAAGAATGTTCTCACTTAGTAGGAAGGACAAGGAATGGCATTGCCACTCCATTGATTTATCTAAAACCATGCTCTTAAATCTAAGAATGCACCAGTATTCCCTCTAGTAAAGTTAATGCATACTCAAAATGAGAAGAAAAAAAAAAACTTACACCATAATTAATTATATCACGTGTATGTTACCTAGAAAGAAGTGAATGCATTAAATATCTGGTTTATACTGCATCTTACTCGTAGAAAGCGTTTACCATTGCACTTTCTATCCTTCTACCCTGAAATTATGTCTTCCCCAAAAAATTTCAAACCCTGGCTCTGACAGGCAGAGAGCCACTGCCCGTTCCCTCCCAAATCCTAGCTGGCATGAGTCCATTTTGGGGTGTGCCTTTGCCTGCCCAGCAATTGAGGGGAGAGGAGTGACCACAAAGGTGTCCCGAAGTTGAGGATAACCAGGAATGCAGTTTGTACAGCTCCAGCTTCACCAGGAGGTACAGGTGGGCACAAAGGCACCTACAGAGCCATGAGGGACACAGCCGTGCCATCCACACACCCTGGCTGTGCACCGGACTTGCTTCCTACCTTCAACAGCTCCCACCCCTGGGGAAAGAAGGACACAGGAGGGTATAGAGGACACAAACAGAACCACAAGGAGGGAGGAATTCTCCTGCTGTGGATACGGTGGTGAGTGGCGCTGATGACAGCTCTCAGACAAACTCTGAAGAAACGGCAATACCAGGAGCACACGGAATCCCAACAAGTATAGTGTGTGACGTTTCCAGAGACAGATAAAGCCCAGGACGGTCCTTTGTGACCAGGAGAGATGCAAACAGGGCTTGGGCAAGGAAGGGACAGGGCTGTGAGAAGAACGTGAGCACTGTGTGGAAGACAAATTCCAGAGGTAAGAGATGGGAGGCAGGAGGGTGAGTTCCAGGGAAGAGAAATGGCCAGAGAGGGAGATTCCGGAGGAACCTGGCAGCAAGGCCAGGGTGGGGAGCTCTGTGTGCGCCTGGGGAACCTGTTTATGACTCCCCAGCTTTATCACTCACTGCAGGGGGCCTCGAATGGGGGAGAGGAAATCAAGAGAAACACCAGGCGCCCCCAATCCTAAAATACCTCCACCAGGAATAAAGGACAGAAATCGGATTTCACCTTATCCCCACAATTCATAAGAAAATCCTGTCAGTCAAATGAAGAATGAAAAAAGAATTCCCTATTTCACTTCCTTTCAACCGTTTCGCTGCCTTGGTGGGGGCAGTGGATGATCTGTCAAAGCAGCAATTACCATGTTAGTTCTCAGGAACAGGGGTCCGGGTCATCAGGTGTGCGCAGCATAGAAACAAAGGAGGAATTCCAGACTGCACTTGAGCTTGACACTAACACCACAGAGGACCTCAGCCTCGACCTGTGCAGAGGAACAGGCCATGCAGACAAACAGAATGGAGCTACGGGCGCCAGCAATAACAGAAAGCTACAACTTGCCCACAGATAGGCGCCTTTTACTAGTACCATAGGATTGCTAGTGGATAAATAAATAAGTTTAAAAAAAAATAAGCAAAGAGGCAAGAAACCATTTTCAAGGTTTAAATGTGTTGAGCTGATGAAAGGCACTGTTGTTTTGAACTGTGAAATTCACATTCCAAGCTCTGTAGTAAACTAGCTATTAACACAACCCTCAACAAACTTCAATAACATCTGGTATATACCCTGGGGAAAAAAAACAGCAATATTTGTGGACTTCTGTTTTTTTGACTTTGAATATATTAATCTGCAGCAAGGAGCCATGGTTAATATTAGCTGCTTCTAGACAAGGAAAATGTTACTAAGGACACACAGGAACACTAAATGTTTGCTCCATGCATTTCTATGTCATTCAGTTCCTTCACAATGAGCAATTTTCATTCATCACTTACATAAATAAAAATTTATTTAAAAATTTATTGTGTCCCAAAGAAGCATCTTTATAAATAGCACTGAATCTTAAACTTACTGTGTCTCATACCTTAAAGACAACTAGAACTTAAATAACTAAAAAACTACACTTTGGACATTGAAATAGGACAGCAGTAGTAACCTGCAAATGAATATTTACTACAGTTGTCTCGTAACTTTTAGGGGGGAGGATATGAAGTTTTTTCAAGTGAATTGTGAGTAGCAGAGTAACAAACAACTCTTTCCAAGCAAATGAGGAAAGGAGAGTGTTCTTTAGAGTTAACACAGTCCGGCGTGGTGGCACACACCTGTAATCCCAACACTCAGGAGGCTAAGGCAGGTGCACTGTCACAAGTTGGAAGCCAGCCAAGGCCACATAGTAAGTTCAAGACCACCCTGGACTACAGTGAGAGGCTGCCTCAAAAAAAAAAAAAAAAAAAAGCTTAGCAACATAGTAAAATTCTGTCTCTGAATAAACAGTAAAAAAAGACTGAAGATGTAGCTTAGTGAAAAGGCCTTAGCTTCAATCCCCAATATCACAAACAAACAAGTATGCTCAAGGTCTCAGCTGTCTGCTACTCCCTGGCTTCTGCTGCCACTCCAAGCAGTTACCACCACAATCTAATTATCTCGTGTAACCACTCCCCGCCCCATGCTGAAACTCTATTTTGGCCATTTACAAGCAACTTTCTTTTATCTTCACTATACACCTCACCTTTACCAAGAAGACTTCTTCATAAGACAGAAAGAAATTCATGTGCTCACCAGCACAACAGAAGTATGTCTTTGATAAGGTATAAGCCCTAACTTCGGTACAGTAAGGCCCTGGCTGATGAGCATTCGAGTTGCGAACTTTCACAGATAGAAGCAGACCTCACATCATGAACATTCCTCTAGATGCGAACACATCGCGGAAGTAGCTCAGCCGTGTGTGGGACGTGGTCACAGCTGTGCTGCGCTGTGCCCCTGCATGGTGCAGTGGTACACAGCAGTGCAGGGCTCAGTCAGAGGCCGGGATGCCCAGAAGCAGGAAGAAAAGCAACGGTAATGAGGCAGGACTGCTAAAACGCACAAAGCAGTAACCATGGAAATAAGAGCTAAAATAACCAAAAGACTGGGCCAAGGCAAAACGATGGTAGATGTCACTTGTTCTTATAACATGAATCATTCCAACACTGGCACAGTCCTAAAGAACAAGGACAAGGTTACAGCACAGGTGAAGTCTGCTACCAATGAAGTCAACAAAAGTAGCCAAAAAGCATGGTCAAGTGATAGAGGAGAAGGAGAAATCTCTTAGCAAGTGGACGGAGGAGCAGGACCAGTACCAGCGTCCAGTCCCACTCAGCTTAATGCTTATTCAAGAACAAGTTAAAAGCCTGTTTGAAGACCTGAAGAAACAAACAGGGTGAACAGGTCCATCTTTTACCTAAGACTTACTCTGTCCAACTTACAACTCTCTACCAGAACAAAACTCGTCTGTAAATTGGGGACTTACTGTGTATAGTACACGTAGGGCCAGAAAGATTACTCAAGCCATAGACACTCAAGTCTTTTGCGACAATCACCTTTTGCCCCGCAGTACACGCAAACTCCTGATGGTACCTGAATTTACCTCAAAAGCTCTCAGTTTGGAGGCAGTTTCTTCAAGCAAACGTAGATCTTCAGAAACTGTGGCCTTGAGTTTGTTCCACTTTTCCTGGGCATCACTGAATTCTTGCTTATATGTGTTTTCTACATCCGGAAGCAGGTTTTTCTCCAAAGCCTTTGTTTCTTCAGCAAGCTTATGTAATGCAGGTTTTTGCTTCTCAAGGATTTCACCAAGGGACTAGAAAAAGTTAGGAAAGATGAAAAAGTCACATAGCAATGAATGCATCTATGCAGATGTGATAATGTGGGCTACATTCAGTGCCCTAAAACAAGCAACTTACCAAAAAGAAAAAAATGTGGATAATTTTATATAAATAAAATTAAAGCTTCACTTCATGAGTTTAGTGTGGGGAATGTAATATTCTCTGCCCTAAAAACCCCGAGAATACCATATCCATTATGGCCAGCAATGGGTCCTTATAGCTTCTCAACTAGATAATCAGGGAAGTATTTTTAATCAACACTGACTTTCTAAATAAAGTATCAATTCAACTAATATGCCTTTCCTTCTAAAAGATATTTCAGCCGATTGTGAAAAGGTTGATAATTTTGAGTTAATGATAATACAGGAAGAAAATGCACTTTCCTTCTATCAGTACCTCATAGCCATTTTTCCATTCATCTAAGGTCCCACAAGATAGCCACTGAGCCTTCAAATTACATGAAAATTTTGGCCAATTATGACCGAAAGTAACAAATTTTTCTAAATCATTCAAAAAATTTTGTTTGGAAGTGCGTCATACAACAGATCAGAAACGGTGCCGGCGCTCTGAGATGCACATTACCTTTCTGCCCTGCAGGGCCTTCTCCACCTCAGCAGGCTGGCCGAGGACACACAGAGAAGTCTGGGCCTTACGCTCTACATCACCGAGCACCTCTTTCAGCGTTTTCAGGGCTTCCAAATAGTCACGGCCAGGCTGGCTCTTCCGTTCTGTTCATTTAAAAACACCGACTTTTAGGTAAATGGATGCACCTCGATACCACACTTTTAAGTGAAACAGGCCGCACACGTTTAAATATCTCATTCTTTCTTGTGTGTGTGAGAAATTGAATGGGTAAATAAAAAACCAAAATGCATGATAGACGGTGAGAAATAGGAAAAAGATGTTCAAGGGAAGGGGAAAAAGAAAGGGAAGAAGGGAAAAAGCAACCCAAAAAAAGAGAATCGAAGGGGGAAATGGAAACGAAGCTTCTGTAAATAAGGCAGGGAGGAAGGGCTGAAGGGAGGGAGAGGACTGGGGAAAAGAAAACAATCAAGACGTATCATGCGGGGCTGGGGATTTAGCGCAGTGGCATAAGCGCCTGCCTGGCAAGCACAAGGTTGTGAGTTCAATCCTCAGTACTGCAAAAAAAAAAAAAAAGTATCATGTACAGGTACAAATTCCATCTGATGAATGTGATCGTGATCACTATGTATCAAAAGTGAACCCACAAAATTAATTTTATAAAATAAGAAATAAAAACACTGAAAAAATAATGCTAAGAATGTAAGTACTATATCACTATATATATATTATTAATTTTCAGTATGTAGGAAGTAAATTCCAATACATGGTAATTTAGACCTCATGAATAAAATTAAAATAGGTCCCCACTAGTTGATAAAATAGGTCAGCCCACTGGCATTTCCAAGAGTCAGACGGTGACTTCATTCCTGCGGATGTTGATGCTTGAAATACTGAGTAACTCACTATCATTTTTCTTTATTTCATCATGCTGAAATGTCTCTCTGAAGCTGGAAGGACAATGTTCTTTTTGTCCCACATAATCTCCTCCTCCTCAATTGCTACACAAAGCATAAAGGAAAACAAAGACCCTCCCACAGTATTTCAGATCAGGCATGTGGACAAAGCCATGATGCTGAGGGGTGGCTCTTAGCATCTGAGGAGCAGCGGTGGCAACGGCCAGCTGGCCTGGCATCCACTTCCATCTCTGAAGTAAAAGTCCCACATGAGCTATGCTGAGTGGAAGGAAGTGAGTGCATCCAAACCACAAAGAGATGCAACCAGTTCGCAAGAACAGTTAAACCACCGTCTGCTCCTTTTCACGAGGAAAGCAGAGTTTGCACCAGTGAGCTAACAAAGAGGTTCTCTCAGACATTTATCCCACACTCTAAGTTAACCATTTCTATGAACAAAGATGGAAAAGCCTGTCCGGGAGAAAGGCAACAAGACCCATTTGCCTAACATGCATACATGCACACTGTTCACACCCCACACAATCTGCTACAGCCAAAAGAGGGAGGTTACACGCATAGCTTCTGGAAATGCACTACCCAGATAAAACAACACAATGCAAGCCCGAACCTAAGGAGAGGGGGAGAGAGAGAGAGAGAGAGAGAGAGAGAGAGAGAGAGAGAAAGAGA
>PVLA01001206.1:0-274313 GCA_004027455.1 Hydrochoerus hydrochaeris | reverse complement strand
ATTAAAGTTTTTCAGATTCTGGAAAAAGAATATGCTGTCTTTTAATAAAGGGTTTGCACTGCTGAAACTTTAGCCATTTTGAGCAAACAAAAACTAGTGGTCAGATTTCAGTCTGAGAATGACCAAAGAAAGAAACAGCTCTGTTCTTCCTTTAAAAATGTCTTAGGAGCTGAGGCCAAGGAGGGGTAACTAGGTGATACAGTGCTGCCGAGCATGCGTGGAGCCCAGGTTCAATCCCCAGCACCACAAGAAACAGACAAAACAAAACAAAACAAAAAAAAACCCTTTTTAAGTCATATTCATAAGTGAAATAAATCAGACATGCATGTATAAACACCATATTTTCTCGCTAGTACAAAAAACTGAAAGCAAGTGAGACCCAAAAGTTACAATAGTTATAGTAAAAGAGAAAGACACTGCTGAGAGAGAAATTTTATTGTTTGATCAATCTTGCATGCCTGTATTGGTAGCCTGAGAAATTATTTTGAGGATAAAAATATGTAATATAACAACCATTGTTAAATTCCTATTATCTTGTTCTGAAATCCTATATTGCCACTGTTTTGTTGTCACTGTTGCTGTTGTCATCATTTTGCTTTGTTGCTGTTGTTTGTTTGCTTCTTTATTTTTGTTTTTTTCTCTTTAAAATAAAAAATTTTTAAATCATAATATTCTACTAATAGCAGTTTTACAGCGCTGTAAAGCTGTTTGTATTTTTAAAATCAAATGTGAGAGTCCAGGAAATAGACCGAACATACTTTAAGACCTTGATCCACATAGGTAGAGAGGAAAACAGAATGAAACTTGTGCAAAATTCAAGTACTTTCAGTATCAATTTGGGGAGTGATTTTTAGATTAAGGTGAACTGAGAGAGAGGAGGTATTAAAGTCATTGACCAAAAGAAACAAGGGAGCTGGTTTACCCTTGGCTAGCTGTTGCTGGTGACCCTGTAAAGCCATCATCACAGCCTGGAGGCGGCCCATAAAGCTATCGAAGTCTGCCTGGACGAACCTGGGGACAGAAGCTTCAGACTGCAGGGCGGAGCAGCTTATACGCACCATCTCAATTTTGGGCTGGAGGTCCAGGAGGCTCGTCAGCTCCCTCTACAGAAGAGAAAATACGGTCACATCACTCCGTGTGTATAGATGGACCTCCCACCTGAAAGTTCATCAAAGCAGTGTCCACCACAAGTGAGTCACCGGAGGGCAGGCTCCCTCCAGACAGGGCTGAGCAGAGGTGGCTGCATGATGGAACAAGTTGGCCTCTTACCTGACATGAGTCCTCCAAACTTGACAAGGGACGCTGGGGAGACTGAGATAAAGGTGTGTGCTGCACCCACTCCTCCTTCGTCTTTACAATCTTTTCAAGCTCATTAAGTTGCTTAAAATAAGCATTTATATCTTCCTGAAGCTTCACCTTTCTTGTCAGATCTTCCAGATGCTGAGATACATTTTTCCACTCCGATAAAATCTTCTCCAGGACGTGTTTTATTTCATCAGTCGAAAGACCTTCTGCACAGAAAAACATAAGCAGACCCTCCCTTTAGTGTTGCAAATCTCACATGGAACTGATTCTTAATATTTCTAACTTACTCAGAATAATGACCCGGTGTCACATATTATGATCAGCTTCTTAAGTCCCTTTTAGCACAACAAAAATAATGAGGCATCTGGAAATATTTAGGTTTATTTTAACTCCTTGATCTAAAAGGCAGGAGGCTGTCCTCGAAGGCTAGCTCCAGAGTGGCACAGCTATCTCCACGGCACGTTAGTGAGCAGCAGGACACCGCCCCAGCCAGGGATGTGGGCGTCCATCCTTGGCAGCTCCCCACTGTTACCCTTCACTCTGAGCCAGAGTAAAATCAACTGCCTGGATGCGCCTGCGGTTCTGCCATCAGAAGTTGGACCCTGGGTCATAAGAAACTGAAAAACTGCTGGCTAGTTAATTAAGCTCGAAGACAATTAAAGTCTGTGATGACCAAACCACAGTGTCCACTGAATTGCAAAATAAATGGCAAGAATTCTTTTTGCTGTCAAATGACCAGTTACACACAGGAATGTTAGGCCAGCAGCTGGGTGCAAGAAGCACCGGGAAGCCCACTGGTCACACTGTACGAAGATGAGCAAATGCCAAAAAATACCAGAGCAGGAGCTGGGGATGTAGCTCAGTGGTAGAGCACATGCAAGGCCCTGGGTTTGAGTCCCAGGCTACCAAAAAATAAAAACAAAAGCAGTGATAAGATCCACCTAGTTCCCTTATAGGTATCTTCTCCAAAGAATTAAAGACATCTTATTATAATGATACACACATACCTATGTTTATAGCAGCACAGTTCATAATAGTCAAATCTTGGAAGTGGCCTACAAGTCTATCAACACATGAATAGACAAAGACAATGTGGTGTTTATACACAATGGAGTGTTACTCTGCCATAAAGAAGAATAAATCTGAGTCATGTGTAGGAAACTAAATGTACCTTGAGACCACAGTGTCAAGTGAAATAAATAAAACCCACAAGCTTAAATATTGAGATTTCTCTTATATGAAAAACCCAAACTATAAATAAAAAGCAAAGTAAGTGATAATAAGAAGTAGGAAGATAGATCTTTCTCAAATGAGAAGGGATTCAAGAGATGGAAGAAGACAAGAGGGCAGCAGGCAACAGGGATGTGGAAGGAATTCAGGTGTGTTACGTGCATGTACAACCTCCACACAAGCAGTGTAAACATTACAGACTGCAAACGTGTCTTAATAAAAACACAAAAGATGAGCTACTTTAAGCACACATTAAAAACATTATGTGTATTATAAGAATCTTGTCATTTATAATTTATAATCTTAATAATGTATCACATTTTTGAAAGATAAAAATGTTCCTAGAGATGATAAAATTATGCACACAGATTGTGTATAAGATTGTGAAGGCACAATCTTTCTCTTAGTATAAAATACCATCAAAAGTATAAAAAATTATGGGAACCTGGCAATGCCGTCTTTATATTCAGAGCACATGTACAAAGGATGGGCTTAACATTTTCATTACTTGAGTAGGAAGACAATAAAACAATCCTGTTTTGTAAACATATGTAATCAAAACCCAGGGTATGAGAGCTGGAACTTAAAAAAAAAAAAAAAGCATAGAAAACAAAGGTCACTTATGAGCCACATACAGACAATATAACTTCAACATTTCTACAGCACACCATATCCCCTGAAAATTAAAAATACAAACATCATGACATTGCTTGAATACATCATTTCATGTCAGCTGCTTTGGAGCCAGGTCACCATGAACTGAATTCTCTGAAACAGGGAGCTAAATTAAACCTCTCCTCCTTTAAGCTGTGGGTGCCAGGTTTTTGGTCCCAGTGATGAGAAAGCTGACCAACAAAATCACCATCAGTTTTCATAAATTTCTCTACTTAGCCAGCCATAATAGGTGTCAATTCAAAAGCACCACTTTACGAAAGTCCATATTATCTTAGTCGAACATCTCCAGGAACAAGACAAGCTAAACCATAAAAATCGGGTGTTCCCACCTGGAGGATCAAATGAAATAATTTCTTTTTTTAAACATGCACGAGCTCTATGAGAGATCCTGAAGCTCAGTCAAACACATTTGTCAGAAAAATTGAACTTAGCAATGGGGAGATTTTTGGTGAAATTGATTTCAGGAAAACAGTGACATGATTATTTGAGTGCCTGCTTTACTAATGAATTTTATTTGCTTTGCTAATGAAACAAGAGTTATTTCTCTACATCCTTATCTAGGTAGAGGATGGCCATATTTCATTTTGTAAGTAAATACTCCAAGGCATTAGTTATTCATGCTCTAAGATTTACTTTAAATTTCCTGGAATGGGGAGTGGACAATTTCCCAGTTATGCCTTCACCTCTGTTCAACATTTCTGGAAGAGCAACATGACTATGCAAAGGTTCCAGCTTTAAGCCTCAGTTTCCCCACACTCTCCAAAATAAGCTAAACCAAAGAATGAATCAAAAAGACTAATTTTGAAACTCCTCTGAGTCATGGCCAAAAAAAAAAAGTTCTTTCATGCAAATAGAAATTTCAAATACAAGTAACATCAGATTTCACTATTTAAAAATTCCTAGAACATTATAATGCAATAGAAGTGATCAAATATGAAATTATATTAATGAATTCACCTTGACATAACTTCATTTCCCAAATGTCACCAAAGTACAGTTTTCCTTTGTTACCCAAACCCTGTGGGGGAAAAAAAATCCCAGTATATAACCCAAAGATGTGTTTACAATCTTCTGTGCCACTGGATTTTAACTGTTCTGCTGGGATTGCAGGGTTTCTGATTGCCAAAGCAAAAAAGACTTATCTATTTTTAATAATCAGCTCCAGCATGAGATTTTATTTTCAAAGATTGTGCTGCCTAAAATAGTTTTGAAAACCAGTTTTATAGCAAAAGAGTGTTAGGGAGTTACAATAACTGAGGAACACATCCAAGCACAAATACTACTCAACGTTACCATTTAAAAGAATTGGGGGGAAAAAAATATCAAAGGCCCTACCTTTTCCCATTTGCTCCAAAAGGGTTTGTCCAGTTTGCTTTAATTCACCCAGCCGGGGGCTTCTTTCTGTTTGTTCTTTTTCTAATTCCTGAAAATAAAGTCTCAGTGTAAGAATGAAGTATTCCAATCCTTCTACTCAATGTAACCTTAAGGTTATTTTCAATATTTATGTTTAAAGCTCTTCTTGAATTTTCTACAGATTATTTCTGTCCAAGTTTACCTAAGAGACTACCACACTATGAAAAAGACATGTAAATCCAGGCTGCCCACCAGCATGAGTAAGTCTGAAAAGGTAACTTAAAAAAAAAAAAAAAAAAAAAACGATGATAACAACTGCAAAATTTTCATTTCTCTCACCCTCCCCAAAAGTTCATTGTGAGTTCTTACCAAGAGCAAAAAATTAAAGTTTTAAATTCACAAACATAACCTGAATATTCCACATCATAAAAATAATGATTTAAGTCAAAAGAAATGAATGGCAGAGATCACTGAAGGAAAACTAATTAGAAAAAAAAGAGAGAAATATTCTGAGACTTAGTATTATTTGTTGATGGTCTTGTAAGTCCAACAGCGTAATGCAAACTTCAACCACAATTGTACTGCTTACAAATTTGTAAGTAAGGACACTAAGCTTAAGACCCAAGCTTTAGCACTTTGTCCTCCGTGCACAAGGAGGAATTCTTCTCTTCATTAACACGGTTCCTCAATAACTGTGGGGGTGGCTCCTGGACCCCTCTGGATACCAAACTCTAAGGTGCTCAAGCCCCTTAAGTAAAAGCTGTACTATGTGTGTTCAGCCTACACACATCCTCCTATATGTTTTAAAACATCTCCAGCCAGACAGCAGCACACACTTAGAATTTCAGCATTCAGGAGGCTGAGGCAAGAGGATCATAATGAAAGCCAACCTGGGTCACATAGTGAGTTCAAGGTTGGCCTGGACTACACAGTGAGACCTAGTCTTAAAAAAACAACAAAAACCCACGTTACTTATAATACCTAATATGACATAAACGCTAGATGAATAATCATTATCTTGTAGATACTGTAAGGAGAAAATGTGCAGTGCAGAGCCAGTCATCCCACATCTCACTCCAGGAACAACATGCGAAGTGGCCCCTGTGTCAAAAGCTGGGGGATGGCAGAGGCTACGGCAGGTCACACTGACACCGTATCTCATTCTCACGGCTTTGGCACACGGTTCCATGAAGTGCAATTTGCTTCATGATACTTCCTGGGAAACTTTTTCTCAACATTTTTGATCCACAGTTGGTTGAATCTATGCCCCATGGATCCAAAGGACTGACTGCATTTATTTTTTAAAAACTATGTTTCTTCTGTAAAGAAAATATATTGAAGAAATTTTGAGAGGTGAACTAATTTGCTATACTCAAAAGGAAAAACAGCTTAGGAATGCTGGGTGTGGTGGTGCACACCTGTAATTAATCCCAGCACTCAGAAGGCTGAGGCAGGAGGATCCTTGCAAGTTAGAGGGCAGCCTGGGCTACAAAATGAGCTCAAGGCCAGCCTGAACTGCATAACAAGACTCTGTCTCAAAAAGACAAAAAAAAAAAAAAAGAAAGAAAAAGAAAAAGCTTAGGAATAACAGGAAGTCTTAAGTTCTTAGATACCAGAGGGAACTTACAGGAGTGAAAAAATAGGAATGGTAACTGGATCACCTTAGGAAGTTTTGCCTACTGCATACCCTCGTGGTGAGTGAGGAAAAAGGAAAAATGATTCTCTTCCTTACAGGCACTGAAAGGACGTAGGAGCAGGGATTCAGACTGTACCTCCATGTTCTACAAGTCATCTGCAGGCCACGTTTTCCCCCCAGGAAGTTCCTGGCCCCCACCACATCTTCAAGACAATAGCAAACCTAGCCTGATGTTTTTATCCACTGGAATAATTTTTGTTTCATGTTTTACCTTCAACTTCTTTTTCATTTCTGAAGTCTCCTGCATCTTCTTAAACTCTTTTATCTCTGTGGCCTGAATGGCAGTCTTGGATTTCAAAATCCAGTTCAGCAGCTCCGCACTGACAGCATCAAACCTGATTTAAGATTCACGGGTTACCATCTACCATTTATTTTCTCCTGGTGTTTTATTTGGCTCAAGAAAGAATAACTCAGACATCCATCATGTTATGCGTTTTGAAATAGTACCCCAGAAACAGCAGCCGAGCAAAAGAAGATCATGCATTTAGTGAAGAGTGTGAGAAGAATAATATTACAGTGTTACTACATTATTCAAATAATTACATAAAAATTTTACTGGAATTGTTATAAGCTTTTGTAGATAACAAAAACTGGATTTGGTTAGATGACAGCACAAAAGTGCAAGTATAAACATTCCTGAATGTGACACCTTCTTTTGTTCAATAGGTAATGATAGAGCCTTAGGAAATGCCAGGCACACTGTCACAGGCAGCGTGGGCAGGGCTGCTGACAGCCAGGTGAATCAGACACACGAATCTCAGCCCTCACGCAGCTTCCGGTCACTAGGAAGCAATGCAAAGGTGCTAGGTGCTGACTCCCAAAGTGTATAGGAGCAGCTCATATTCCAAGCAGGGAAGGAAGGGATGGCTTCCTGGGGTAGAACTTGGCTATGCTTAGGAGTTTTCCTTGCAAAGGGAAAACAAAGAAAGGAAAAGGTACATTTAGCAAACTGCAAAACTAGGTGTGGCAGGAATAGACAGTACTTAGTAAGGAAGAATAACTGACAGCGTGGCCAAGAATCACAAGCTCCAGAGACACTAGAAGGCTCTGAGGTAGAATTTAAGGAGTTTGCACTCAACCATAGAACACTCTCGAGGCAGCAGGGCTTTCTGCTTAGGTAAGATTCTGTTCATACTTGTGTGTTCTCTGAGGAGCTGGAATGTTACCCTTTTTGGAGCTGAAGAAATTGAGCTCCCGGAGGCTGTAAGTATCTGTCCACACAAACACATGGTTAGAGCAGTTCAAACCAAGGCAGGCACAGCTCCCCATCCAGAGCATGTCAGAAGGGAAAGCAGCAACACAGGTTGTAGCCTCAACTCTTCTGGGAAACTGTGCTACACATATTTCTAGCGAAGTATGAGTAACTGTCCTCTCCTCCAGGTAAGTTTTTCTGGTAATACGTCATACAACAAAAATTCTGAGATGCCCTAAATTTATTCTAAAACACTGGAATGGGGAGAAGGGAAGAGTAAGAGAAGTTAATCAGTGAACAGCTACCAGCCAAAACCAACAAAAGACTGTTCCACATTCCTGGGTGTTTGTTGAAACTCTGACCGAACATGGCGGCCAGACTCCCCTCCCCCACCTCGGGTATCATCACCTGAGGTTCACATAAGATGTCCTGGACTCTACCTCCCATCGATCCAGAAGCCTAAGTAATTCCCCTTAAGGAGGCTCCCGGCCCAAAAGTTTTATAGCCTCAGACTGCCCTGCCCTCCTCATTACAGCCAGTGAGGTTCAAAGTTAACAATTTATGCTTTTCTTTCCCAAATGTTCTTAGGCCCAGCAGACATATTTCCAACTCCTAACTAGGCTCACTGCCGGGAGTTATCCCAGTACCTGGTCCTTTCCTGACTGCAATCTTTTACAGCTCAGCGAACTCTTTAGAGAACCCAGGCTGTACAGAGTTTTAATTTAGCACACATGTGGGATTTTATGCTGTTCCAGGCAAATAACCAGAAGTGAAGTTGTCAAGAAACAGCACCTAAGAGCAGATTTCTGTTTACTTTTTCAGGGAAAGGAAGGCCATCCAGAGACTAGCCATCAAAAATAGCTTTGGAGACTCAGTTAATCTCTGCCCTCCAAAGGATCAAAAGCGACACAATGATTTCAGGTCACAGTAACAAATGTCCACACTCTGGAAAAATTAATTATCCCCATCGTTGATAAAACAACACCAACAACAGTAAAACACAAGCAGCAGAATCAAGAGTCGAGAGACGATCAGAGGAAGTAAGCAGCCATGTGAAGATAGGCAGGGAGGCTCTCCCCTGCTGGGCAGCCCATTCCAAGACAAGGCAACAGCACAAGGAAGATATGAGCGTCTGGAAGCCACACACTGGGAATGACTGCAGTCTGGACTCTAGGACAATGAAAACTGGAACAGAACAGCCGTCTTCCCATGGACAAGGCTGAGGGTGAAAGCCACCATACAGAAAGGGCAGGCACTCAAGGCGCAGGGCTCCGAAGCCCATTAAGACTGCCCAGCCTCTGTACCTCCTGTAACGTGAAACAAGAGTGACTTCATCATTTAAGACACTTTGAGCAAAGGATTTCATTTCTTGCAGCAAAAATCTCCCTAAATATACACTGAGCATTCAAAGTGAGGCACTGTAGTCCTCCCCAAGCTTCCTTCCCTCCGAAGGCACAAAGTGGGCCATAGAAGGCATATGCAGCCTGATACACCTGGCCAGGCACAGGTACTCGGGAGAGGTAAGATTATGCCAACACTACTAACTGCACCTTCCTCTGGGGCCACCACAGCTCCCTAAGCACAGATTCTGCTGCCAGCACCTCAAAAGCTCACCCGTGCTGCAAGAAGAGGCGCTCCAGAGGCAGAAACAGGCTCATTAGAAAAGGAAACTAAATTATCTGGTAAAACCGGAATTTCACTTTTTCTAACCAAAGCTAAATTAGGAAAAGCGTATCATTTTTATTCAGGCTCCAGATAATTTCCTATTTTCCCCAGGCCCGAGCTCCTACTGTAAAGGGGCAGAATAACTGCGAGCTTCAAAGGCTGTTTTAAGGATTTGCCCTCATGGTGCATGAGGAGGGAGCAGTACCCAAGACACCCTGTGGTTTAACGGAAATCTGACACCAGCAAGTGCTCCATGTATATATGACAGCTCTGCCAAGGCTCCTGACAAAGGTCCTGAGTTTTCTCTTGAATCAGTAAAGCACAAAGAGGTATTTTAACTAAAGATGTACCATTTAAGCCAAACATGAAGGATCTTAACAAGTGTGCTAAAAGAATTAACAAAGGAATTTGAACCCTAGGTTTCATAAATGTGAGGCCAACACTCTGCCACTGAGCTACACCCCCAGCCCTTTTATCTTATTTTATTTTGAGAAAGTCTCACTAAGCTACCTATAGTCACCTTGCAATCCTCCTGCCTCAGCCTCTCAACAACTGCATTTAAATCCCTTGCCACCTCACTCAACTGAAATTAGGTGTTTTTTTAATGAAAAAAGGATAAAGGAGATTTATGAAGAATAAGAAAGCTACTTAACGCAAAATTGTCAGAGCTGTAAATGGTGAAAGAAAAAAACAAATGAGGAGTTTCAGGAAATCATATCCTTTCAGGGTAAGTAGAAAAAGAAGAAAGAAGGGCTCCATCACACAGTCGTGCTAACTGAACAAGGATTAGGAAAATCATCCAGGATAATTCCGATGCTTTGCTAGGGTGTAACGCAGAATGTTCAAAAGAGGAAAGGCTGGGAATGGTACAGGAGCAGAATTTCCATAATAATAATTATGTCTAGAATTTGCATTTGATTAATGATTAGTACTAAGTAAGTGCCAACTATCAAATACATTATGTGCAATTTGGGGGTTGGAAAATTCTTCTCTCTGTTCTCACTTTTTTTTAGCTTCAGTATCCACGTGGATTTGTCTCTTCTTGGGGGGAGGAGGAGGAGGCAGTTCCTGCTTAGACTTTTTGGTAGTCACTTGTTCTCTTACACAAACGGTCTCCAAAAGATCCTTCTGGGGTATCTGAGACATCCCCAGCTTTGCTACAGCCTGGGTCACCTGAAAGAAATCGCATACAGTTTAATCTTGCAGAAAGAGCTTTATGGAGATCCAATTCACATGTACTACTGTTCTCCCTTTGCAAATGTACCACTAATTAGCTATCAGTACGCTCACAACATCATGCAAGCATCCCCATCCCGATTCTCCATAAACTTCACAGCCATTAGCAGACAATTCCCCCTCCCTGCTCCCACAGCCCTGGCTACTACAACTCCACCTTCTAAACAAGGATTACCCGTGCTGGACACCTTGTATAAATGGAATCATAGCTTTTTTTACTTAGCATAATGTTTTCATGGTTTATACAGGTTGACACACAGGCCATTACTTCTTACCATTCCTTGTGGGGAATTGTATACATATACGTGTGTGTGTGTATGTGTGTACATACGTTATTTGTTTGGCATATATATGCCAATTCCCCACAAGGAATATATTTACCATTTACCATAAACATACGTTAATTTTACAAATCATACATAAAAAAGTAACATATGGAGTTCAGTGTATGGATACATCACACTTTGTGTAGTCATTTATCTTTTGATAGATATCTGGGCTGTTCCATTTTTTAACTGTTAGGAATAATGCTGCTATAAACATTCATGTATAAACCAAAGTTATATCTCAATTCACTAAAATATTTTTTGAGATTAAGATTTAAAGTAAGACTCTATAGTCTTCTTGGCTAGGTATTATCAGTAACTACAGATTAAACTATGGCTATGATTAGGACTTTTGTATCAATTCAAATGTACTTTAGAAATATGAAGATTTCCATACCAACCCATATCAATTATTCATCAAATACAAGGAACCATGTAGTATATTTACTTGTCTTTTATTTCACAAGAACCAATCTGAACATTTAAATTTTACTTCACTGCACAACAAACCATCCACATTAAAAGGTACCTGGTTGGAGGAATCTTCCAGTCTCTGAACCAAAGAATCCCATCTCTGAGTCAGTTCCTCTGAGTCACTGTTCATCTTCTTAGATGCCTTGGGGTTGTCAAGTAATTGCCCCACATCCTGGCCAATTTCACTCAGTTGATCCAAAGTTTGGCGTTTCATTTCCATGTCTTCCTTCAAAATCTAGTGTTTTAGATTACTCATTAGATGATTCTCTCTTAATAGGATTTTACCTTCCTGTTTCCCCATCAGGAAATGTGAACATGTATATTTTATAATACACTACGCAAAAACTTACAAACTATAAATGCAGATCAAAGCATGACAGTAGTTTAGTGTTTGAGAATGTTCCATAACCTACATTCACTAACCTCTACCTCTAGTCAATATCAGTACAAAACTCTAGGATACTGTAGGCTCACGTCACAGACAATGACAATATCACTTACAGCCAGTCGGCGAACACTGACACTTAATTCCTTCTGGTCTTTGAAATTGCTTGTCTGGACTTTATTCAAAGAATCTTCTTTTTCGGTGAGCCAGGCTTTCAGCAAGCACTACAAATAATAACAAAAATTGAGAACTAAATCTGGAAAACCATTTGGTAATTCATTGTAATCAAGTTCTCAAATTACTCACTTTTATTAGTTGTTTCACCTTTACCTGGGGATAAGAAGAACTTCAAACACCCAAATCGAAAGTTAAATGACTCAGCAAATATCTTTCTTTAAATATTCCTTCTCAGGTCATCCTGACATTTGAGTCTCACACTGGATAACTGCTCTAGTTTGGATATGGTTATGTGTCAGATGCTTACTTCCTGTGTGGTGAGGTGAAAAGAAGTGGGACCTAGTGTAGGTCCTTGAGGTCATTGCTGTCCTCACTCAGCAGGGACCAATACAGCTCTTGTGGTACCTCAGATAGTTCCTGAGAGAAGAATAACCCCTCCATTCTCTCTGGCTTCTGGTTTGATCTATTCCCCACCCCCACCCAGCCATGATATCATCTACCTCCATGTGACACAGAGGAACCCACACCAGAGCCAGCACCATGCTCTTTGGAGCTTAAGCCTCTGCAACCATGAGCTAGATAAGCTTTTACAAAGTACGCATCCCCAGATATTCTGTTATAGCAATAGCAAATGGACTAATACAGCAACTAAATCTAATTCTCTGGAGGAAGGATGGAAAACTCCAAATTTAACTATCTGAACTGCCAAAATAATCGTAACACTTGAGACAATAAAAAATCACAAACATTTTTTTTTGTCCTGGCCCCTCGTTTTAGAGAAGAGGGAGAAACAAGTTAAGTTACACATGTATGAAGAGCTGGCAGTTAGTGGCTCAGCTGAACCACGCTCCCTCATCCTCAAACCAGTAATCTTTCCACAACATCACGCAGGAAAACTACACTGGTGTTCAAAGATCACCAGCAATTATGTTTAGAGGAGGAAGTCTGATCATGGTGCAAAGCCAACTGGAAAGTATTTCAATTCATTGGTCAAAAATGCATGCTCTTTAAGAAGAAAATAGTAATGTTATGAAAGAGTAAGACTAGCGGTTAAAAAAAAAAAATACCAACAAAGAAAAACCCAGGCCTTAACAGATATACTGCTGAATTCTGCAAGAAATTTAGAGAAGACTTAATGTATGAAATTGAAAGGGACACAATATTTCCAAACTCATTCCTGGAAGTAAGCATTATCCTGATACCAAAACCAAAGAAGGACCCAACCAAAAAAGAAAACTACAGACCAATCTCCCTAATGAACACAGATGCAAAAAAATCTCAATAAGATACTGACAAAGAGAATGCAGAAAATCATCAAGATTATGCACTATGACCAAGGAGGAATCATTCCAGGGATGTAGGGATGCAAATCAATAAACGTAATACACCATATGCAAATCAAAAAGTGTAACGCAAGGTATTAACAGACCCAAGGAAAAAAGCATATGATCATATCAACAGACACAGAAAAAGCATTTGACAAAGTCCAACACCATTCATGATAAAAACCCTACAAAAATCGGAATAGACTGTGTTTCTCTCAATCTGATAAAAAAGCTGTCTATGACAAACCATCACCCAACATCAAAATAAATAGTCAAAATAGAAAGCTTCCACTCTAAAATCAGGAATAAGACAAGAATGCCTACTATCACTAGTCCTTTTCAATATAGTTCTAAAATGTCAGCCAGAGCAATTAGACAAAGAAAGAAATAAAAGGAATATATATAGGGAAAAAAGACATTAAATTATGATTATTTGCAGATAGCATGATACTCTACATATAAGACTCCAAAAACTTCACCATGAGACTTCTAGATTTAATAACTGAATTCAGCATCATAGAAGAAAATAAAGTTAACATTTAAAAATCAATACAAGTCCTATACACAAAAAATAAACTCATTGAGAGAGAATATAGAGAAATAACACATTTCACAATAGCATTAAGAAAAATGAAATAGTAATTAATCTAATGAAGGAAGTAAAAGACATTTACATTGAAAAGGTCTCCTAAAAAAGGAGATTGGAGAGGATATCAGAAAATAGAAAGATATCCCTCACAGAACTAGAGAAAATAATCCTAAAATTCATTAGGAACCAGAAGAGACACAGAATAGCAAAAGCAATCCTGGACAACAAAGGCAAGGCAGAGCATATTACAATACCTAACTTGAAATTATACTACAGGCTGGGGATATGGCTCAGTGGTAGAGTGCTAGCCTACCATGCACAAGGCCCTGAGTTCAAGCCCCAGTACCACCAAAAGGAAAGAAAGAAAGAACACTACAAAGCTACTGTGATAAAAACAATGTCCTACTGGCAAAAAGTAGTCCTGAAGATCAACGGAATAGATCAGAAGATGCAAAGCTGGGTGTGCTAGGGCACACATGTAATCTTAGTACTCAGGAGGCTGAGGCAAGAGTATCACAGCAAGTTTGAGGCCAGCCTGGGCTATACAGTGAGTTCAAGATCAGACTGGATTACACAGTGAGAACCTATCTCAAAAAAACCAACCCCCCAAAAAAAAAGCCTCCAAACACACTCAGCCACCTTATTTTTGACAAAGGGGCCAAACACCTCCCCACTGGAAGAAAGACAGCCTCTTTAATAAATGTTGCTGGAAAACTGACTTTCTACAAGTTGAAGATTAAACCTAGACCCATTATCTCTCACAAGGCACTAAATTAAAATCAAAATAGATTAAAGATTTAAATATCAAAACAAAAACACTTCACAATTTCATTTTATGCTGAAAAATAAAATAGGGAAAAGTCTTGAAGACATAGGTGTAGGCAAAGACTTGATAAACAAAACCTGAGTCACACAGGAAATAATTCAAATAATCAACAACTGGGACTTTATCATATTAAAAAACCTCTGCACCCCAAAAGAAACCACTAATAGAGTGAAGGGTCAACTCACAGAAGGGGAAAAAAGTTTCACAGCTATTCCTCAGACTAAGAACTAATATCTAGAACATAATAACTTAAAAAACTCAAAACTCTCAAATTTAAAGACTCAATCCCAAAATGGGCATTTGAGAGGAATACATGCTTCTCAAATGAAGAAGTACAAACAGCAAACCATATATGAAAAACTGTTCAGCATCATTGGTCATTTGAGAAATGCAAATTTAAACAACACTGAGATTCCATCTCATTCCAGAAAGAACAGCTATCATGAAGAGATCAACCAATAACAAATGCTGGCAGGGAGAGAAAGGGAAAAAGGAACACTTCTCCACTGTTGGTGGGAGTGTAAATTGGTGCAACCAACATGGGATTTACTACATGCCTTAAAAACTGAAACTAGAAGTTTCAGTTTGACCCAGCTAATCTTCTTCTTGGTATCTTCCCAAAAGAGTTAAAAGCAACATACCACAGTGATGTATGCACACTCATGCTTATAACAACACAATTTGTAATAGCTAAATCTTGGAATCAGCCCAAATGCCATCATTAGATGAATGGATAAAGAAGATATGTATTTTTTTTTTATAGAATGGAGTACTACTTGAGCGGTGGAGTAGAGAACAGCACTGGCTCGGAGATCTGCACTGGCTCACAGAAGTGCCAGGGACCCCCACTATCCACTTGTCTGGAAGAAACCAGAAACATGACAAGAGGAAGAAAAAAGGGAAGTCTCCAGCCTCCAACCCAAACAATACTAGCCCAGGAGAGGTAAACACAGAATAGATCAGTGTTTGCACACCTGCAGTATCTGAAGAAGCAGCATCTGACATACAGAAATATCTTCATGACATTATAAAAGAAGTCAAAACATAAATACTAATATAAGTAAAGGAAGATGTAAGAAAAATAATAAAAGAAATGCTAAGCACCTCTCAAGAAGACACAGATGGAAGACTAGAGGAGCAGAGAAAAAAGGAACCCTTCAATCAAGAATATAAAAAATCTAGAATATATGAAACAGATTCAAAGAGACTACCAGGAAATTTAAAACTCCACTGAAAGCTGGCAAAACTGCTTGAAAGAAACTAAAGATAGACTATCAAACCTTGAAGACAGGTTTACAACATATGATCGCAAAAGCAAAGATCTCTTAAAAATAACAAGGACCCATAAGTAACAATCAAAGGCAAGAAGACGACAAGAGGATCTATAACTTAAGAATAAAAAATGTGAATGAAGAAGCAGGGATAAATACAAATGAAATGCAAAGGCTATCTACAGAAATAATTAAAGAAAACTTCCCAAGCATAGGAAAAGGAAATGATATTCAGATATATGAGGCATACAGAACTCCAGCCAGCTATAACCAAAATAGATCTACACTCAGACATATAATAATGAGGATCCCAGAAAATCAAAACAAGAACAGAATATTAAAAGCTGTCAGAGAAAAGAAACAGATCACCTATAAAGGAAAACCCATCAGAATCATGACAGACTTCTCAACACAAACCATCAAATCAAGAAGAGCTTGGATAGAAGTATTCCAAGCTCTGAAAGAAAATAACTTCCAACCCAGATTGATGTTCCCTGCAAAACTATCTCTCACAATTAATGGAGAAACAAGATGCTTCCATGACAAAGAGGAACTGGGGGACTTTGTGACCACCAATCCAACCCTACAAAAAATACTGAAGGACAGAGAGAAAAAAGACCAGGGTTTCAGGAATAGTGGCAGAGGGGGCTCACTGAATGGAGCAGACAGTGGAATGAAGGGGAAAAGTAGACAACCAGTGGCAGAAAAATAGCATGGCAGAGATGAGGCAGAGAAGGTTTGCCATAGTCACTAACATAGATAGACTCGATACACTAATAAAAAGAAACACAGGCACAGTGGACCAGGAGATAGGGTCCATCAAGATGCTCTATATAAGAAATATAATTAAACTGAAAGAAGGTTTATAGACTGAAAGTCAAAGAGGAGAAAATAATGCTCTGTGTGACAGGGGAACAGAACAAAGTGGGGGTAGTTCGCCCATCAGCTGCAGATTGGTTGGAAAGATATAACACTGTTATACAATGGAGAACTACTCAGCCGTAAGGAAGGAAAACCTTGAGGCTCTTGTACGTAAATGGATACAACTTGAGATCAAGTTCAGGGGTAAAAAGGTTCAGAACCACTTAGGTAAATAGCAGGTTGCCTCCCTAATCTAAAAACTAAAGGAGTTAGTGGGATATAAAATGTACAGTGCAGCCTGTGAAAGTGAGAGGAGGAATTGTCTAAACAGGGAAGGCAATGGACATTGTTAATCTTATATCATGATTTGAAACTCATATTGTTTTCATTGCTTTGTTTAGTTTGGTTTTACTCTGTTCCAGTTTGTTTACTTGTACTAGATTTGAGGGCCTGGACAGCTATTCCCAAAGATAGCAGGATATATTATGGTAACCATTTTTGATTTCCTATTAACTTAATTTGAAGCCCTGTACTGCTTTCACTGTCTTGTCTTGACTGATTTTATTTGAATCTGTTATGTTTGATAGTATCAAGTCTGAGAGTATAGGCAACTACTATGAAGACAATAAAATTCACTAGGATACCCATTCTGGTTTGATTATTACCCTCTTTTGAAGTCCTATAATATCTCCAATATTTTGTTTTTACTGATTTTCTTCTGCACTGCTATGTTCAATTTTATTGTGCCTGATGATATGGGCAATTTTATCGAAGATAACAAGAGACATCATGGTAACCATTGTAGATCACCTTGTATTGTGGTGTTAAACCATATACTATGTCCATCCTCTTGTTTTGAATGACCCCATTTTGGTTTTTTCTCATTTGGTTTTATTCTTTTCCAAAAAACAAAAAAAGAATGGAGTACTACTCTGCCATAAAGAAAGATAACCTGAGACTTTCATAGGTAAATGGATGCACCTTGAGACTATAAACGTAGGTGAAATAAATCAAGCACACACGTCAATAACGGGTTGTTACTCTTGTGTGAAAAACCAAAAGTGCAAGAAGGACCAAAATGGATTACAGGTATTGGGAAGTAGGAAGAAAATATTCAAATGGAAAAAGGAAGGAGAGAGGTAGGAGAGGGAGGGAAGGAAGGGAAAAGGAAAAACAAGAAGATAAAAAGAAGGAAAGAGAAACAAAGATTCTATAAATAAAGAGGGAAAAAAGGGTAGAAGGGAGGGGAAGGAAATGGGGGGGGAAGAATCAAGACATATTGTGTAGGAATACAAATTCCATGATGAATGTGATCATTATGTATATCAAAAGTGTACCAATAAAATTAGTTTTTTTTAAAAAAAAGAGCAAAACTGATCCCTCCTGCTGTCTACCATCTTGAAAAGGAATGAAAAACAGCTACGTCTGCACTAGGGTAATTCTTCCTGAACACAGAGGCTACAGTGGAAACCCTTTTTATTATAGCGGGAGGAGAGGGCAGTGTTGGTTCTGTACCTGCAAAGGGACCGACGCTTTCTTAATTGCTTTATTAATCAACTCACTGAATAACTAGCCTTTACCTCTATCAAAAGAAGGAAAGGAGGGAAGGAAATGGAAGGGAAGAGACAGACAAGGACAGGGAAGGGAGGAGAGGAAAGACAAAACATTGGAAAATAAATGACAAATAGCCTGAGAAGCCCCTTGATAACTTCTCAAACTAGCAAGGCTGAGAAAGTATGTACATAAATAAGCATGACACAGGACAGAAGGTACAGACACGACACGCACAAACACACAGAGAGACAGCTACAAAGTCCTATCTCCAGTAAAAAGTGAGTTAAAGATCAATCTCAAACTTTAAGTCATAAAAGTGGGCAAAATATTAGCCACTTCTTCCATCGTGAATATTTTTTAAATTATAAAATTAAAATTACTTCCACATTTCAAATTATTTTACTCAGCAGAAAAGTAACATCACAGATTTGTCTGGCAATCAATGTCACCAACTATCACTACCACAGTAAAACTTTAAATAGTCTTGGCATCTTTCTGACCTGAAAACAAGGTCCCAAATAAATGTAAAGGTCTGAAAAGTGCAATATAAATATTTCAGGGAGCAGAATCAGGGCCCATTACGTGACTCTTAATAAGAAAATTCTGACCAAAGATTGGGGGAAGGGTGGTGATTAATAATTTATATTCTGACAAATTTTGCTACCTACTTCCCACTATGTACTATCTGCCACCATCTTTGGTAAACCACAAAATGTCCTTCCTGAGGTTCCTCCCTTCCTCCCCCCACCGTAGCAGAAGACAGTTGCTTTTTTGTGGGAGGAAATGCAGTGCATTTGAAAGAATCAAAGTAGACACCATGCGATGGGGGAATCCAGAGCATTTGCTGATATCCTAGACCACAAGCCATGCCGTTTGGAATCTGAGGAGAACAGGCTTTTGCTTCGTGTTGATGATCACTTTTCTGAAGGGAAAAGGCCACCCCCGGGACTGAAAAAGTAGGATGACAGCTTTGTTTACTAGTTTGATGATCAGTGGCGATTGATCCTTAGTAGAAAAAGCACACTGCTCAATGAAAGGGTTGCTGAAAGTATTTTCTCGTTAATCTCAGTAGTTATCCAGGTTAAAAGTCAAGAAAATGTCTTGTGATTTAAAATTCACTAAGTGTCACATCTACTCTTTATTTACTCAGCGCAAGTCGTAGGCGAGGAGCTGTGCTGACCTAAGTTCAAACCCACTGCCCGGGACACAAGTCCAGTAATATGTATAACGTCCACAGCACCAAGCAGCATATCTACGCACTAACATTACAAGTAATGAGCACAGAAAGATTCACTGCTATTACCACAAACCCATAAACATGCTCTTCATGAATAAGCTGCATGATCAGCTATAAAATGGATTTTTAAAAAAAACATTATTTTTATTAGTGTTTTGTTCTGTTGTGATAGGGTCTGACTGTAATGCCCAGGCTGGTCTCATACTCATGGGTTCAAACAGTCCTCCTGCCTCAGCTCTCAAGTAGCTGGGGATGCAGAAGTACACCGCCATACTTGGCTAAGAAATCTGATTTTGAAAATAATAAAGAACTAATTTGGCGAGCGTGGCAGTACATGCCTGCAATCCCAGCACTAGGGAGGCTGAGGCAGGAAAATCACCGTGAGTTTGAGGTCAATGAAGCCAGCCTGGGCTACACAGTGAGACCCTGTCTCAAAAAAATATTTAAAAAAAAAAAGTAACTACTTGCACATTTTCCTTTCAAGGAAAACAGGGCAGTTTTATTCCAATGCCATAGTAAAACAAGAATTGTTTTCCCCAATCTATTTTATTTGTGATGTATAACAGTTCACACCTGTTGTTCCAATAATTCTTGCCACAATATATTGATTTCTTGTAATCGGTTCCAGCGTTCCTCAGTCCACCGGCACACAGCTGTCCATCGTTCACCAAGTTTCTAGGGAGGGCAGAAGGGAAGAAACCAGCCTCCGTTAAACCAGCCAGAAGGGACTTAACAGGATCCTTCGAGAAACTGTGTGCTCCCTGTTCTTTATTATAGATCAGCAGGTCATAAAAAACACTTTTATAAAAGTGACTTTAAATTAATACAGGCTAATCCTATGCATACAGACTTATCCTGTTAATGTATAGATGAGAAAAAAATTTTCTACAGAATTTAACTATTGATTTCACATTCCTGAGCTAGAAAGTAGCGAAACTAGAACTGTACCCTATTCCTCCCATTTCACTGTGTTTTTTTAATGTGATTTGAAAATAAAGCAAATATATCTACTTTTTGTACTTCAGATTTTTTTAGGCTATAGCTATCTTTTTTAAAAAATATACATCAATTATATTTCTTAACCACCTTTCACATGTCAAAAATTTTTAGTTATAATAAAAAAATTTGGGAAAATGTCTAACTTATAAAAGCTATATTTGAAATAAAAGAATTTCTATAAAACAATAGAAGGTGACCAATTTGTTCTGTGCACTTTACCTGAGCCATTGAACACACCACATAAATTAGCAACAGAATGTTAGAAGTATAAGCAGCATCAAGTAAATAAATGTGATTAATTTTTAGAATCCTTTGTGATGGTTTTCCCAAGAATGTATTTTATACATAGTGAATAACAAGTGTTAAAAATTAATTTCCAAGTTACATATATGCAGGCAACAGTTAAGCAATGTGCATTTTACTACCTTAATGTTTAGCATCAGCCTAAGTTGTTTATGAGTACAAAGGGCAGAGATTTCGGGATGAGAAGGGAGCTCCCCCATTACTGCATGAACACTCATTGTCTATTTCACTCTTGGGCCATCACTTAACCTCTGTCACTTTCAGTGTCACCACTGTCAAACCAAAAAAGTGGAATATCTACCTCTCGGATTACTATAGTAAATAAATACTACTGCACTAAAGTCTCAGAACCACTGGGCAACTTTATATAACTTGAATGGGGATTTCACATAATGAGTTTACAGTCTGGAAGTTATTGGAAATCATAAACTGGCAGCATCATGCCAGGCAATCCAAGCATCATTCAAATGAAATACCAATAAATCATTTTTATAAAGTCCTATAAAGATATACTATGACTTTGTGCAAAAAGAAGCAATTTATTGTACTAAAGATGTTGAAACTTATCTATGATCTGCCAAAGAAACAAGGATATTAAATGCTAAATAGCAGAAACTCTCAAAATCTAATAATTATAGACACTTATTTTCCACTACACACATTCCCTATTCATCCCAACCTCCCCACACACGCACACACAGAGAATCAGGTCTGCATGGAGCTGGGATCTAGATTTTCACAAATTCTTTAACTGATTCTGAGCAAGAAAGTCTCTGGCCTGCTTGCTGCAAACAATTCCTGTGCTTTCAATTCATGTTAATCTTATGCTCCAGAAAACTGGGCAAGCAGCCCTGCACTCATCCACCCCAAAAATACCCCTATAATCTACTTGTTATGGAACCCCAACTGGGGCGGGGGAAGGTCGGTGTTAAGCACCATCCCTCCAAAATTCATGCAAGAGTTTGATCCTCAGAGCCTTATATCAATGGTATTTAGGGAATAAAAATTTAATCTTACTATGGTGTTTCCAGGTGGGGCCTCTGACAAGTCACTATGTTAGATTATTATGGTGAGGCCACTAGGACTGAATCTTAGCCCTCTAAGGAGAGGAGAGACCACACAGACCAAGATGCACTTGCACTGCCCATGATGTGATACAGCCAATAGGAACCCTCACAAAAGCTTGCACCACGATGGTTGGACTTCTGACTTCTAAAATAGGTAGCTAAACAAACCTCTTTTCCTCATAAGGAAGTCATAAAGAAAGACAAGCTTGAGTCATTTGTAGGAGAGTGGATGAACCTTAAGATCATAATGTTAAGTGAATTAAATCAGACACACAAGCTTAGATATTACACGGTTTCTCTTATATGAGAATCCCAAATTATAAATAAAAAGTGAAATAAAAGAGAGGTAATTAGGAAGTAGGGCAACAGATCCTTCTCAGATGGGAAGGGAATCAAGAAATAGAGGAAGGAGAGGGGAGAAAAAGGGGATTAAAAAAAAGTTAAGATGTGTTATGTGCATAGACCAACTCCATATGAGGAATAGAATCATTATGAACTGCAAATGTGTACAAAAATCAAAGTAGAAACCAAAGAAGTCTGCCTTAGGTATTTTGTTACAGTGATGAAAAGCTAACAGAGTAGGTTTTCCTATCCTTCCAGAGCAACAGTGAGAGAAGACCTAAAGCACAGGTACACCACGCCCTGGGGCCTGGGCCACGGGCCTGTCAAGGTCACCTGCTACAGCAGAGCCCTTACCTGGAGCTGATCTTCCAGGAGGGCTGTAGCGCTCTCGCCACTGTTTTCATCTACAATGACGACCATGTGAGTCAGGGAATTTACCTTCATCTGCTCAGCCTCAAGATCATTTTGCAAACTCTAGAGGAAAAAACATTAAGACAAACTATTATTTCTACTCCTCCACATTTACCTATTTAAAGCCCATGTAATCGTCAACAGCAATGAAGGACACGTAATGAGGCATCATATTTAAATTTCCAATCATTAACCTAAGTGGTTTACTAATGAAACAGGACCACTGTACTTATTTACATTTCTTTATAAACCAAAGCAGTCTGAAAATGCAATGTCATAACAGCTTGCAAATAGCATATTGTCACTTTTATTCTAACTTCTGGCAAATCAAAAAAAAAAAAGGATAAAAGAGTTGAATGGCTATCCTAGTGATTAAGACCAATATGTAGAATTGGTAAATCAGCAAGTTCAGAGCTTACATAGACAGAATCAAGGTCATTTTACCTAATGGAGTATGGCATAGAGAAAGAACGTGATACACTCAAGCCATTCTGCTTAGCTCCCCAAAAGCAATTAAGGACATATGCATGCCTTCCCTTCTCCCCTTGTCCACGTGAAAAACACATTACAGACGGAAAGAGGTAATTTGTTTAAACATTATCAAGTGCTATCCAATGCTACCTAAGTAATGTTCAATGTATCCCTAAAGCTTTAATAAGCAGGTGACTAGATTCATTGATCAATACAATTCTTAAGCTTACAGAGAAAATATTATGCTCTCCCTTTTCTTATTGTGACTATGAAAATTTATCTAGTAAACCTGCAACCAAATTAAACTGCTCACGAGGTGTTTGTTCCTCACTCACTCTCAGATACCTTCCTGTATCAAAGAAAAGCCGACAGGTTTCCTTAAATAATCTGTCTCCTCACCCATGCCTTGCATTAACACACTATCCAAGGGTTGGTAACCATCTCGAGGTCCAAAAAGACCCTCCTGAAATCTTATAAAGCTTTGCCCTTTTTTAAGCAAATCATGTGAACCTGTGCAGAGTTGCTCCTGCAGTGTCATCCCTGGCTTGGAAAACTTACAGCCCCATGAGCTCCACCCTGTAAGCTAAATAAAAGATGACACAGGAGATGTGTCCCAACGCCACACTAACAAGAGAAGCCATCAGCTCCTGAGAATGCTAAGTGCTGCTCTTTCATATTTGATAAGGTAGGAAAGAAACAGGAGGCACAGTTACTTTATGTTCCTCGAGGAGCTTTTGCAGGGATTCTAGGTTGTCATCCAGGGGACAGGTTTCCATCTTCTGAATGCGCTCCTCCGTGAGGGTCAGCCAGGCCGACAACTGCTGCAGCTGCTTCTTCTGCAGTTCCATCAGTACATCGTGCAACCTGGCCAGGGGACACAGCATCCCTGCCATCAGCTCTTTCCCGACTCCAGGTATCAGAGAAATGGGGCAAGGGAACACACCCATGTCTAGTCCTTCATAATAGCATTTAGTCTTTAAATATAGAAACAGGGTTAATTTTCTCCATAAAGGGAGTCAATTAAATGCAGTCAACGAATGTAAATAATAGCACCTTGGGGCATATCAAAATCATTGTTTCTTCTATCAGGAATTTCTAGTTATTAAATAGATGGAAAGAGCAATGGAATGCAATGTATAGTACCGAAAACATAAAATGGAACATGAGGAAAGATTGCTTAAAAAAAAGTCACAAAACAGAAGAGGTCTATATCAAATAGTTCTGTCATCATACTCAGTAGTTTGCCACTTTAATATTACAGCAAATAAATAATTGGTCACATGGAACGACTTTTCCCTTTTCATCAATTTCCATATTTCAACTTTTACCTTTAGGCTTGGTTAAAATATCAGTGAAGATCGTGCAGAATTCTGGTGACTTTATATGTTAAAAAGTGAGAATGTTCCTAGGCTATTTCAGCACTGATCTTGTTTCTTTGTTTTTGGTACCAGGGATTGAACTCACAACCTCACACTTGCCAGGCTGATCTTGTTTCTTACAGACATGCACATTTCTACTTGAGCTCAAGCCTGCAATGCAGCCTGTGGAATAGGATGCTGCCTTCTTGGCACTTACTCACCGGGACTGCCTCTCCATACTGTCCACCCTCAGAGTCTCCCATCTGGCATTTAGCAAGGTCATTTGCTCCTGAATCTCAAACTCCTCTTCATCTGACAGAGTGCCCTGTGTTAGCAGCTGGTTGCCCGCCTGCAGAACACTCCCCACACTGCTCTGATGTGCAGTCAATTCCATCATGAAAGCCTGCAAAGATACGTCATCATGATCTGTGAGCTGCTCAGGGCCAAAAAAACCTTTACAAATTACTAGTACAAAACCCAAATATCAGCACGACAGAGGAAGAAGATAGCCTAACAGAAGGCAGAGAAGGCAGACCTTGATGCAATGCTCTAAGGCATGGAAATAAGAAACAAGCACCTAGCATAACTCAAAAGAAAAACAGATCAAGAGAAATCATATTACATCTTATAACACCTGCTTTTTTTAAAGCAAATGCTGATTAGGCAGCTAATAGGTAGTATGTATGGAATTAGCAGTAACTAAAAAAAAAAAAAAAAACAACTCCACACTCACTCAAAAGGAACTGTTTAAGGAATGCTACTGTTTCTATCCAAAAAATAAATAAAATCTGACCACTCACATAGCTCTACATCTGTACACAAAAATGTGCTTAACCAAAAAGAAACCTTCCCAGAATCAAAATCACTACCACTGCAATGTAACATATCCTCAAGATAGAAAGAAACTCTTGTTACATAAAATTGTACAAGAACACTGGGTATAACATTTGCTCAATCACTGAACCAATAGAAGTAACCAGTTCCTGGGAAACATTCAAAACCTAAAGATCTGAAATACTGATTAGTCGTTTTGTTTTTAACCATAGCAATAAACTCCAGAAGCGAGCAGGACAGGACTGTGCATTGATTTCTGCTCAAGTGACTCTCCTAAATACACAAGTTATCAGAAGGCTAAGATGCGAAATCTAATTCTGACTCACAGTTAATCACCCACACTAGTTTTCTAACAAAGACCTATTTAAATATCTCAATTCCCAAAATACACCCTGACCTTTTGGTGGAGAATTCACAATAACCATCAGGGTGGGTCCTCCCTGGAAGCAGGGTCCCCACAGCAGAAAGATCCACCCCACAACAATAGACACTCACTTCATGGGTGGCAAACTGCTCTTTGACTTCTTCCACATCCTCGGAAATGTCATCTTGTTCCTGGAAAGTGTCCTCAGCAGACAGCAACCAGGTCAGCACTTCTTCCAGCGCTATCTGGTAGCTGTCCAGATCCATGTCGACCTCAGTGACAGTGCTGGGGGTATCAGCTCTGGGACTCTCGTGTTCCTCCGCTGCCGCTGTACCCTAAACAGAAACCAAGAAAACCCCACAACTGTCACAAAGATGCGAGGCATTCAGCAAAGATACAATGTAGAGAATGCGGCGCAGGCAGCCCAGGGTCTCAGTCATCAGCCAGCTCTCAGGAGTCAGGCGAGCAAGGTCTCGAGATAGAGAGCATTTATCTACTACACCGGGGCAGGAAAAAGCACTAAAGCGACCTGTGCTCATGAGTCCTGGAGCGTAGCAATTCTATTTTTTTTTTTTTTTTTTTTAGTTCCAGGTTCAAACTCACAACCTCCCACTTGCCAGGCAGGCACTTATGCCCCTGAGCTAAATCCCCAGTAGCAATTCTAATATAGTTGAGGAGAGAGAAATAACCCACATGAATCATTTCTAGGCAAAAATAAATGGCTATGTACAAAGTTATAAATGCCACGGTCCCATCCAGGGTTGCTATTTGAGTTCACCAAAAGCTAAAGCAGTTAGGAAATTTTCACAGAAAAGCTGAAAAATGTGAACCTCAAACAATGGGTGTATTCTATCCCAAAAGAGAGAAATTAGAATTCGACTTTGACACCCCCGCCCATTTAAAATGCTTTTACTGAACTGTATTTTAGCACTACAAATTAGACAATGAAAAATAGCCACAGGCAAAGCCCTGGTTTTTGAGGCAATAGCACTTAGTTGTCTCTCTCTCTCCCTCTTTCCAAGTTTATGGAATAAATTTATCTCAAGCTCTTCCAAAGCAACAGAGTCTTTCTTTATGTACTTGAGAATCTTTACAACCAAACCTACTGTCGCTAATGGTCTTTTGATCCTGTTCAGAGGGAAACTTCTTTAAGATTCACCTACAGACGGTCTCCCGTTATCAACCCCCACTCACAATGTTTATATAGGAACTTTCGCGGGTATATAAATGAACACAGAACAATAAAAGTCACATTTATGTATTTAACAGCTACTCTTTATTAATATTCCCTTCACTCTGGCTTGATATTTTACCCAAACTCAACTGGAAAGTTGACAAATCTACTTTCCTAGCATCATGTTTAAGGTGACCGTGTAATGAACCAACCAAATGGAAGATATTTTGATAGTAACAATGCAACAACACACATAAGAACTGGTCACCCCATGTTTCTCCTTGAATTCCCAGAATCCTTCCACGTGGCTAGCAAGCTACTCCTAACCTCACAAAGCAATGTATCCCTAAGTCAGTAATTATACTGGTTCCCTTCTAGTCCAATGAAAGCTGCCAACCTATAAGTAATCCTCAAAATTAAATCTTATTTATTCTCTTTTTTCAATATATTTTGCCTAAGTAATCTCGTCTAATGCACTGGGTTTAAACAACCATCTACAGTCCCCAGACATTTTACCACTTTAGTTTTGGTCTCAAACTCTCTTCTGAACTTCAGACTCCTATATCCAACTGCCTAACATCTCCACTTGAATGTGTCAATGGCATATCAAACCATTTCTACTGTTAAATCTTCCCTTTTTTCCTAAGACTTGTTTTTCCTCCACCATCATGAACCTAAATTAAATTCTCTAGCTAAAAAAGTAGGGAGCCAACCTTAGTTTCTTTTTTTCACTGCCCACATTTATTAATTCACATGTTTGAAATTTATTTGCCATCTATCTAGACCCTTCCATCTCCAATCTGCCCAAGTCTCTCCTCTGGACCACAATGGCTTCCTAATATCTGCCACCCAGACCCTAGCTCCATAACTCATTTTGAAAACGTGATTATATCACAGGGCTTTCCTGCATGAAGTCTTTCATTGCTTTTCTCAGTGCTCTTAAAACATTAATTTTAAATTCTTGTGCTAATGTATAAAAAGATGGCAATAGCAAGAAACAGAGAACGTGTGTGTAGGACTAGATTCTGACAGAGTAATCAGAGAAAACTTCCCTAGAAGATTCCATTTTAATGGAGGAAAAATGGGAAGCTCTCGGCATGCAAGAGTGGGCAGAGAAGCATTTTGCAGAGAGGAACATGCATGTTCCTGAATCATTGTAGGGGGTCCACTATGCAATGCAATGACAATTTGGGTCTTACAAACTATAAGAGAAGAAAAGGTCTTTAGTTAATACAAAGGCTGGAAAAGAAAGAAAACACCAAAGGCATTTTGGAGTGAAAATCAAACAAATCCAGAAAATGAAATACTGGAGTTAAAAAATGAAGCTATAAGCTCTGAGTTAGAAAGAGACAATTAAGAGACAGATGGTACCATGAAAGAAAAAAGAAACTACCATAATTTCTACACCTAAACTCCTGAAATTGCAGAGCTAAAGGAACTCTGATGACCCCTTAGGACCAACCTCTACACGCTAACAAGGATATGCAGGAACTATACCAGTCAATGACCAACCAGGGTCACTTGCATAGGTATCAATAGCTTGAGTTAAGAAATGAAAGCTATAATCTACATGCAGATATACAGAGGTATTGACTAGATACTTGACTAGACTTCCAACTGGCAGATATCTAGCAAGACATGCAGGAATTATTTACCTAAGACATGTTTGCAGAAAGGAGAGAACCATACTATCAGCGATTCCTGAGCTCTGCATCATGTTGGAACTTGGGGTGCTGGTAGAACAGGCAGCTTACTCTCTGCCCTAGTAACAGCTGGGGGCCTCACAAGCCGCCAGCACACCAGGGCGAGAACTATCAGCAATTCCTAAGCTCTGCATCATGTTAGAACTTGGAGCACTGGGAGAACAGGCAGTTTACTCACCACCCTGCTAACAGCTGGGGGCCTCACAAGCTGCCAGTGCACCAAGGGGAGAACTATCAGTGATTCCTGAGCTCTGCATGTTGGAATTTGGGATGCTGGGAGAACAGGCAGCTTGCTCCCAGAATCAGACATCAATCCACACACCCCCCCATTAGCAAGTGGGAGCTGGAGGTCTGAGTATCTCTCGAGAGGATGCATGTATGCAATGTGGCAAGTAAGGGCGATTTCCTTCTACCATCTCTTTGAAGGCAAATATTTTTATCACTGTCTTGCTCAGTTTTGATTAATGGTACTGCTCTATTCAATATTCTGTTTTTATAAGTTCAATATTTCCTTCTGTTTTGCTCTACCTGATTGAAAGAACAGCTAATGTAAACAGAAGGGATGTACTATTGTGCCTATTGCTGGTTTCCTGGTGACCTTCTGTGAGGTTCTGTGCCAGTTTCACTGCACTGTCTCGCATGGGTTTGTTCTGTCTTGTTCTGCTATATTTTGCTACCTTCAAAAGAAAAAAAAAAAAGTAAATAGCAAAGTAACAAAATGCCTCCAAAAACCTCCCTACTACACCAAACCTGATCCATGGGGCATGGATGAGGAGAAACTCAAAAACAAAGCAACAGAATAATATAAGGTGATTAAAAAGTGAATAACAACAACAAAACAGGTCAGTAAGGTACTGAGCAACCTGAAACAGGATATAATCAAATCAGATAATGGACTTAAAAAGTAAAGAGAAGACAAGAAAGTGCTCTAAAGGATATAACTGCATTTATGTTTAAGTGTGTAGGATTGATAACCATGTTGCTAAGTTGTTATTGGATCATTGAACTTCTTTGCAGTCTCACTGTCTGAATGTCCACTTGGTATGCTTTAATTTTGTAACTTGAACAACTAGGTCTAAGAAGACAATATGTAATTTATCAACTAGTGATTTCTTACTGTTTTTTTTTCTAAAATTCTGTATTGTTTCTACCCCTTTTTCTGTTTTGCTGTTTTTTCTCTTTAAATAAAATTAAAAAAAAAAAAAAAACGAAAGAAAGAAAGAAAAGAAAGGAGAGAACCAGAAAGCAAGGCTTTCACCAGAAAGTAGTGGATGGGAAGCTATGTCAAATAGCTAGTTAACTTCATCTCATTTCATTTCTACAAATAATTCAACCTCCAAGGCACTAATGAAAGCATGCAAATAAAGAGGTGAGTGCTAAACTGCTCTTAAGTAAACAGTAAATGAGAAATCATTCTTTTATCTCCATCTCAAAAGGTAAAGGAAGGCTCCTGCCTTACTAAGAGAGAATAGCCATGGTTGTAAGAGTTAAGATTTGCTTCCTTTCTAACACAAAGAACCCTAATTCAACAAAGAATTCTAATTCTAAGGCAAGTGGCAAACCTAGATGATAGGAGCCCCCTAAAAAGGTGTATCATTACTGTAGAACAATGACCGCATTATTAGGCGCAAACACAGTCAATTATAAGAAGTTAACAATTCCTCAGCATCATTTAATTTTGCAAATAGCTAAAAAAGAATCGTAAGTTCACAATCTAGTCCTATCTCTCACCTTTATTTCTCAATAAGCTTTCTGTCTTCTAAAACTCATGTCATTTTTTGAAATGGAAAAAAATAAGAAAGGTTGGTACACACTGTCTGAAAAAAATCTAAAAGAATTAAGTTCTTGGAATCTCGGGGATGGGATGCTATACCACTTCAACATTGGCATGATTGTCCTAATATAGGAATTGAGTAACTGTAGGAGGGAAAGTGGCAGTGGGGACCAAACCCAAAGCCCTCACACTGTTACCTCCCCTACTCCTTCTTTAATCTTTCATTTTGAGACAGCATCTCACTAATCCTTTGCCTCAGTCTCCCAGAGTACTGAGATGACAGGCATGCACCATCACATCCGGCCTTAAGTAACGTTTTTTAAAAAAGAATTTGTTGAATGAGAATGTCAAGATAAATTAAGGGTGGGCGCACCTGTAATCCCAGTGCTCAGGAGACTGAGGCTGGAGGATTGTTGCAAGTTTAAGACCAGCCTGGGCTACAAAGTGAGCACATGGCCAGCCTGAACTGCATAGTGAGACCCTGTGTCCAAAAAAAAAAAAAAAATTTAGAGGAGAAATTATGATGATAGCTGATGCTTATTGTTTATTAATTGTAGCAATTCATTATCAAGTAGGTGGTTTTATCCACATGAGCTCAAAAGTCAAGTAGCTGTCCCCAAATAAGCAGCAAAAGGATGAAACATAAATTGCAGAGCCCATGTTTTCTCAGTCTGCAAAATGTATTTCTTATAATTTTGAAATTCATGTGTCTCTTGGTTACTGGGTTGCTTAAATGTTGAACTGACTTCCAAGGTCTGATCCAACTCTTAAAAAGTCTTTCATTTAATGAATTAGGAAGACTGGTTAAGACTAAAACAGAAAGGTAAATATGGATTGATTCAAGATAGGAAAGTAAGCAAAAAAAACTAATAATTATTTTACTTATATCTCCTAGGGGGAAAAAAAAACTATATTCTAATGAATAAAATCTTTGTAAGTCCTATTATAAAAAACTTGACAAGTAGCTTATCACAGACTACTAGGAAATAAACCCTATATATTGATAGCCTTAGGGAGAATAAAATAGGGACAAGTCTTCACTAATGGTCCCCCAAAAAGAAAATTAGTACTATACAGAAAAAAATAATGCTGACATAGACAAAACCACCCTTAGTCATGTAGGTGACAAGTGGGATAAAAGATGGTAACCACACAACAGGAAACTGTAGGTTCTCAAGCAGTCATACAGCCCCATTGGCAGTAGCCCCGTAGCCTAACTCCAGCCTCTCTGTGTCACATAACACTGTTTCCTTCTTAATGAAGTCGGCTGAGTTAAGTTTTCTTTTGCAAGCATGTGACAGTGTGCGAACTGAAGACTGAACTTACAGTAATGTAAGATGAGAAACCAAGATGATCTCAATCAAGAAAAAACCCTCTGAAAGTGGGTGGTCACTGCTGTTCACGAGAAACCAAACGTGTCACGTCAAATAGTTTAGTAAAAATGTGCCAGTACCTGTATATTAATCTCTTCCTCTTCACATTCTTTCTTGTATTTCCGGGGCAGTGTCTCTACCTCTCGGATGGCATCTATTGTGACTTGCTGAGGTAGCACTTCAAACAGAGACGTTAAATACATAATTATGGATTTCTTGTCAGGTTGCTGAACAGCAACATCTTAAAGTGGAAGAAAGAGAGAGTCGGCTTAAATTAGATGTCCAAAACATGTGAGCTGCTCAATATTAGGAATAAAATAACTCCCTTAGTACCCATAAACAATGCTTCACATACAATCTTTGCCACACCATGTCTCACTACATGGCTATTTCATATTATGATATATTAAGAAAGAGCCAAGAGCACTATTTATTTTCATTCGGTCTTCCATTTCTTAAAAATCTTCTCCAGAAGCTTCCCAAGAATGCTCAAAATCAAGCTAGGGTTACCCCAAAAAATAATGATATAAGACTTCATTTATACTATAAAATTAAGTCTTGAGTTCAATCCTATGACATCTATAAAGTCTTTGTATCATAGGCAAGATCCCATAAAATCCAATTTTATAAACTAAACCAAACACTGATGTTTTTATATAATAATTTTTCTAAAAATTTAAATCTGACTGGATATAGATGAATTATTATTGAATCAAATAATTAACTTTATGCCTAATGGATAGTCCAAATTGTTGGCACAAAAGTACTACTAATTTGTCTGTAATAAAATGGCTTATATCTATACTTCAAAAGAAAGATTTCCTCAATTCTCATAATTCATTCTGCAAAGAAAAAGCAAAATACTCTTTTCCAAAAGTTCAACACTATAAAGTAAAATCAAGATTGAAAATAAATAATGAACAATACCTTCAGGATCTAACAGCTTTTCAATTCCCAGGTAAGTCTGAGCTTTGCTGAAGGCATGCTCAAGTCTCTCAATGGGGGACATTTTGACAACTCTATCCCAGCTGAAGAGATCAGGTCTAAAATCACCAAGGAAATAAAATCAAATGAAGATAAAATATTATGGAAACAAAGTAGGCATGAAACAAAGTAGGCATTGTTACTCTAAGACACTTGAGATTTGTTTTTTAATTCTCAACTTTCTTAAAAAGTTATATCTCATATCTCAAAGTTTTGTCAAATATTATATAGTATTTGAAGATAAATTGCAACAATGAAAATAACAAGTAACACATTCTATGGTTCATGTATTAAATATCATAAGATTTCTTGGGTAACTACTAAAGGATTCAAGTATACAGTATTTCCCAAAGAGTAGAATAAAAAAGAGAGCTGGGAAAACCCATCAGTACAAAACACAAGAAAGAAAGTAATTTTAAACAAGCAAAAGAAACTAGAAGCCCAAACTAAGAAGTAAAAGTAAATCAAAATGTATCAATTATCACAATCAATACTAATGGACAAAATTCTCCAACTAAGTGAACTGAACAGAACACCCAGCTCTAAACTGTCCATAGGATATTCCCACAACAAAGGCATTGAGAAGGTTTCCCTACAATTGTGCCCTTCCACGCTGCGACTGTTTACCTTGATTTTCTTTTAATCCCACAATTTAGACATTGTTACTTTAACAACCCAGCAATTGATTGTTTTCTTTGCTCTCTGTCAGCTCGTCAGTTTACTAACTAGATTCTTTCCAAGATTCTGATCACACACAGAACTGGAAGAGAACTGAACCAAATTTCCCCATAGATCAACATTGAACCTAACCATTCAATCTGACTTGATTCTTGTCCAACTTGGTTTGCAACCAGAATCAGGGAAAAAATTAAGTTCCTGAAAGGAGGGGCTACTGTCCCTCCCTGATTTCATCCTTCATTATTCCTACCACTCAGCTCACAGTAGCCACCGGTCTCCCAAAAGCCAGGAGCCTCCTCTTTTCTCACCTCCTGCATTTGTCTTTAGTATATTTACCATTTCTATATACTTCACAATTAATATTTTCATTTTTTAAATCACCATCTGTCTCCCACTTTTGGAACACAGCTCCAAAAGGACTGAGATTTTTGCCTATTTTGCTCTGCTACAGACCCAGTGTCTAGCACATATATTTGTTCAATCAATTAACAGACAGAAGATGTTTTGATTAAATTCAACAGTTTCTTGATAAAGTCTCTTAACCACCTGGGAACTGAGGGTAACTTCCTTAAACTGATAAAGGAAGACAGAAGCAAGCTTTTTAACCTCACAAGAGAAACATCTTTCTTACAGAAAACATTAAAAACATTGCTTTTGTTTTTAAGAACAAAATATTCTGTTCAACATCATCAATTCAAATCAATACCATATTACAGGACAAAGCACAAGGCTGAATCAAAAAGAGGAGGGAAGGTAAGGAGGAAGGAAGGGGGGGCGCTTCCATAATACACATCTGGAATTTAATATTTCCAGATGTAAAACAGAGAAAAATTTACTGCACTTTTCTACACTGGTCAAGAACACACAAAACATGAAACTTGAGAAAATTAGTAATCTAAAATAGCAACAATACATAACAAATTTTGCCACTGGCACTTAAATCCTTGATCTACTCAGAAATTATTTTTGGGGTACGATGGGGTAACAATCCAATGCCCTTATTTACATATGGATAACCAGTGGCTCCCTGCAGTCTATTCATCTACAGTATCAGTAGAGTTTTGGGGTTTGTTTGTTTTTAAACTGTTATCCTGCATAATGGAGCTATTTTGGAGTGCTTCATTCTATTAGAATGAACCATATGAAACTACTGCTCTTATACAACAAAAACCATCAAGTACTGGCAATTGTATATGGTTCAGCCTACTATCGTGTTACTATATTTATTTCTAATACCACACACTCTTAATTAATATAGCCTTGGAGTCCTAGTTTCTTTCTGCAAAATACTTCAGCCTGGTTCTTCTTCAGAAGTGCACTGGACATTGTTAGACCTTTGGTCTTTATATTCAAATTAGAATTTGTTCACCAGTTTGCACACAATATGTAGACTCTTACTGCAAGAACAAAAACACAATTCTCTGTACATATGAATGGTTAGTATTGAGTGTGTGGGACTGAACTATGCGAGCTATTTTTACATTTTTTATCATAAATATGTAGGCGGAATCATGGGCTCTGCCCTGCGGCATTTAACTCAGAAAGCAATCAATGCTCCTGAGTAGTTTTCTACTCCGGGATTTCTCCGCTGCCTGTTTCGGGAGCGCATGCGCAGAAAGCAGCACGTGGGGCAGACACTGGTAAGGAAGCGCAGAAAAGAGGCAGAGAAGAGACGCACATCCCCGAGACCTTCTTCTCAGCCCAGCAGAGCCTTACTTGTGCCGGTGGAGCACTGCGTTAAAGGCCAGTCCGTCGGTCCAGCTGGTGGTAAAGTTGAGGACGTTGACCTGGCTATAGGCCCGCGTGCTCTGCCGCACCCAGCTCAGCAGGATCTTCTCGCTGTTGGTCTGCTGCAGGTCGGACATGACGTCCTTCATGACGTCCTTCACCTGCGGGGACAGACCACACAGCCTGTGACCTCAAGGGCACTCCAACTGGGTCCTTAGCAAGGAGCTACTGTGCATCCGGGGATGCACATTCACTGCACCTCGAAATTTTTCTATTAACACTGGAAAGGTAAATTGGGATTTGGAGGTGATTTTTTATTGTACTTTTATCCATGAATGTGTTTTCTCCATCTTAAACAACAGTTTTACTATGATGACAATGCACATTACTTTCACAGTCAAATAAAAGTCATGTATTATGCCATAGCACACACTTGCAAAATCTGCACTTTGTAAAGCTAAGGAGAAACAAGTACAAGTTCAAGCCCTGCTTAAGCATCTTAACAAGACTCTGTCTCAAAATTTAAAAAAAAAAAAATTGCAAAAGGGGGCTGAGGATGTAGCTCAATGGTAGACTTCCTCTAGGATTTGGGCACACATCTAAAACAAAATCATATTTTATTATTGCCACTGACAAAGCACTTACATCAAGAAAACTTCATTTTTCTTTTCTACAGAAATAAGACAGGAAGAACTTTTTAGCAACTAGGAAATCAAAGAATGAAGTATTTTTTCTATTAACAATCATGATTACGCCCTAGGATTAACACTTTATATTATTAGGCTAAGGATTTAGCTTAGGGGTTCAAGCAGTTGCCTGGTAAGCATGAGGTCATGAGTTCAATCCCCAGCACCCAAAAAAAAAAAAAAAAAACATTTTATATTATGCTAAAATCTTTTAAGGCAAGTCCCAAACAATGACATGGACGTATCAAAAGGACCCCGAAGCCAACTTAAGAGGTTCACACAGGCCAAATCTAGAACCACATTGAAATGAGTACTACTAGTAAGAGATTACAACCCTGTGTAAACCTTCATGATGTATCCACTGATATAAACGAATGAATAGATGACTGACAGACAAGAGACAACAGAAGGGTCTTCTTTACAAGTAGAAAGCCAATGAATAAATGTGAAGAGAATAACAAAATTAGAAATTCATTCTTCACCAAGCATCTAACTCAGAACTGATCTAGGTAAAAATTATGAATGGCTTCTAAAATTAATGGATAAAAGCTGGATAAACATCTGAATATTTACAGTCTCAAGTGCATCCCCACACAACACTACATAATAGTGGAGAAACCTGGTAGACACCATCTAACCCAAACACTGAAAGGTACAGTGGACCGGGTGTGACCCCGCCCCAGTACACTGAGAAAAACTCAACATCATTCTTGTGGGGTCTCTGCCAAAACAGCCTGAATCTAGTAACAAGGGAACATGAGCCAAGTCCCATGAAGGGATATTCTATAAAATAACTGCCAAGTGCTCTTCAAAAAATCAATGACATGAAATATAAAGAACTCACAGACTGTTCTAGACTAAAGATTAAAGAGACATGGCAAATGTGACACATGACCTTGGTTTTGGGAGTTTTTTTTTTTGTTTTGCTTTGTTTTTTGCTTTTATAAAGGATATTATTAGGGCAGTTCTAATAATCTTCATGAGATATATATGTATGTAATTACACAACTATTCTTTCAATGATATTTTTAATAATATATATTGCTTTAGTATGTAACATTTTATATAATAATATATAATTATAAATATTAGCATACATTTTATATTAATGTTATATTATGACACTGTAACAGAGTTCCTGGGTTTTAGAAGAATGCTATTTTTGGAAAATACACACAGAAGTATTTAGGCAGAAAAAGGCAGAATGAGCACAAGAAATATTACTGTTAACATTTGGGAAAACTGATTGCAGGGTGTTTTTGCAACTCTTTGAACTATTCCTGAAACTTTTCAGTAAGTCTAAAACAATGTCAATATTCTAAATTCAGTATTTTAAAAAACATATTTTATCCCCCTATGCTAAGAAAATAGAGCAAGTTGTTGGCTTTGTCCTCCTCCAAAATCCACAGGTTAAAGTCTAATTCCCAGGATCTCATGATGGGACCTTATTTGGGAACAGTGTCCCTGCAGATGTAAGTACAGTGAGGTCGCCCTGTTGTCCTTATAAAAGGAGACACTGTGACACAGACACACAGGCATGGAGAACACCAGGTGAAGGGTGGCGCTATACTACCCAAGTATCACCAAGGATGATCAACAGGCCACAGGGCTGGGGGACACATGGAGCAGGTCTTCCCCTGAGTCCTCCAAAGGACTTCACCCTGCCAGCCACCTTGACCTTGAATTTCCAGCCTCCAGAACTTCGAGACAATTTCTGTGGGTCAAGCCCAGGAGATTGATACTTTGTCACACAACCCTTGGAAAGTAATCCACAAACAAGCATTTTTCAATGCCTGGTGAGAGATGATTGGAGATGCCTTCACCTGCCAGTGCAGAATGATGCTCCATAGTAGGCCCAAGGTCAGTTTGTGGTTCCCATCGACAATGTCTGTTCCTCCTATGTTCACTAATTCCACCTATCAAAATAAAAACATAGCTATTAGGACGATGCTTCACAAAACTCTGTTTTTGACTTAGCACATCTACACAGCAATACCCATGAATGATAAGAGAACTCTCACTTTAGAGAATAAAGTAAATGTAAATATCAACACTGTTATTTACACAGTAGACCAATAAAGCCATCAGAAAAAGCATGAGCGTTCCTTCACGCATAGAAAAGGCTTGATACTTCTCATAAGAATTTGCTGATACCAATGCACAGAGCAGGTAGCAGGCAGCTGGTTTTCCCCCAATGCTGAGGCAGCACAGAACCCCAGAGTGGCTATCCAAGCTTACATTGTTCTGATGTAAAACCTGCAGCACTCTGTTGACGTTATTTAAGGCATGGACCCTGGTAGAACCACGCTCCTTTGTCTAGAAAATAAAACACAAAGTAAGTAAGACCCACTGTCGTCCCATGTGAGTGACAATGCTGATACTGAAATGGACGCAGAACAACAGCTCAGCACACAGCATCCTCAGATCCAGGGATCCGGCCGGCATCCCTGTCCTAGTGATTACAGGATGCAGATTCTCCTAGGAACAAGAGCTTAAGGTACTGACTGCCTGATTTGCCTGCACGCTGGGATATCTGGGTAGCTTCAAAACCAGTCCCCAAAGGCTAGACATCATGGGTCTAGGATGTGGGGTGAGGAGAGTTTCTAAAAGATTCCCCAGTGATTCCAACATGCATACAAATTTGGGGACCAGCACTACAGGACAAAGCTTCTTTTGTCTATATTGGTCTGGATGCAGAAAGGTTAGGAGTTGTATCCCCTGTATCCTGCATAGATGTGGACAACACAGCAAGGAGGATTCCAGTCCCAGCTGGCACTGCACAAGCCCACCTGGAAGCAGGAATTCCCCGCCTGGGGCAGGGGATCTGGACAGCTTCCTTCCCCCTCAGTGGCCAGGGAATCTTATCTGAAAGAGGCACCAACCTCTCCGACAGGTGCCCAGCCACCACCTGCCTGCAAAAGGTGGACCCACACTTAGGCAGGAAGGGTCGGGGCATCTCTCTGTTCCTTTATAGTAATTCCACCTCTAGTGTAAAAGTTTGTATGCATTAAATACATCCTCTTTGTTAGAAGAGGATGTGTGGAGAACCATACTCAGAGTAATAAAGTTGGATCTGATAAACAAACACACAAGATAACCCTGACAACCAGAGTAAAAATAAATGCCATAGTTTCTAACTGGTTCTTGAAGTATTTGTTAAATAACAGATAGTGATCTCCACACTCACTACTAATCAAAAATTATGCCTTCTCTACAAATCCATCCTTTTCTGTAATCCCCAACCAGGGCAGTCTCTAAGAAATGACATTTGTGGTAGTTTTATCTTTGATGAAATTAGAGCTCTTAAGAAAGCCTATGTGCTGCTCTATCCCAGCTTTAGTTAAGTCGCTTTTTTAATGCTCCTCTTTCAGCCTTTGCATTCTAAGTAACTGATAATGGCATTCAGGATCCCAGTGACCAGAGACAAACCCTCAGCCTCAAAAACAGAACTGGCTTCTCACCAGTGATGTCCCTGTGAGGCCTTCCAGAAGATCCAACAGCTTCCTGCCATCTTTGAGGTCAGTGAACATATCATTGATAGGTGGCTTCCCACTCTAAGAAAGAAGAAAACAGAGGTCAGGCTCACAGCAGAAATCCCATATTCTACACACTTAACCAATAAATTAGTGGTTTCACTTCTTCAGTTAAAAAGTTCTGCACAATCTACAAATGATTCAAGTTTGCCTTGCAAAGAAAGACCAGTAATAAGAGAATTCCGAAATCGCATAATGAACCAGTTAAGCTGAAACATATAAATTGCACTACTGCTCAGAGTGAGAACAAATAAAGCTGCGGTTATGCAGCTCATGTGCCTGAACTTTGGGCATCAGCTCACGAGAAAGGAATGATAAAAGGAAACATTAACAGTGTCAGCAAAGGCTTCACCTCTGGGTGCCAGGCCCACTAGCAAGGGCAGTACTAGCCAGCACCACACTTCGCCCTCAGGGCGGGACACTGGTCGGGCGTAAACAGATGTAGGTGATTTCATTAATTTCAGCTCTAAGGTAACAAAGCTGTACTGCTCAGCAATTTCTTAACAATTAAGACCCTTTAGGGTATGTCAAAGTCCGGTCCCAGGCCAATATTTTGACTCAGAAAGCTCACAGAATTCCTAAATTCTTGTCCCTGATAGGTGAATGCCATCAATTGCCACTGATAATCTTACTCTATGTGTCTGATACCAGAAAATCTCACTCCCTTTTCTCTAAATTTGGTAAGTTCTTGTCTATCATAGGAAGAGTTTTAGTAATAGCATGATTACTGTTCAGAAAATCAGGTTTTAAGCCCAATTTGACCACTAATTATCAGTTGAACATGGCTCAGCTACCTAACCTCCTCTAAATTACTGCAAAGACTCATAAATTACTGTAAAGATCAAATAATGTACTCATAATAATGTACTCATAAATTACTGTAAAGATCAAATAATGTAGTGTTACATGACAATGTGCTGAAAACTATAAAGCACAATGGAATAAACACTGTATTATCTTGCATCAAATTTTTGCCTTCTATTATGAAATCTCGTTACTGCAAATAATAAAGACATTTTGGGATTGGTAAGTAGAACATCTCCATGTCTCACTTTTAAAAATATGTACAGAACAGTCACTCGAAGCAAAATTATAGTCTTGAGCTAGAGCTAGAAAAGAAAATCATCCTAAAGTTTCCCAAAACATTGCTTTTTTTAAAATCTTTTCCAGTTTTTTTATATTAGTATATGTTTGCATTATATAACGGCATTCCATGATGTGGGGGCCGATAGATGGACACAGCTCATATTAATTCTTTTCTACATCCTTTTCCCTCCACACCCTTCCCTTTCCTTCCATCTCCTGATCTCTTTACCATTTTAACAATATCTGTCTCCCTACTTCCTATTAGCTGTCTTTTATTTTTCTCTTCATTTATATTTTAGATTTCTCATACAAGAAAAACCACATGGTATTTAAGCTCGTGTGTCTGATTTATTTCACGTAACCTTATGGTCTCAAGGTGCATCCATTTTTCTGCAAATGATTCTTGATAGCAGAGTAGTGCTCCATTGTGTGTAAGACCACATTTTCTTTATCCATTCATCTGTTGGTGGACAGATAACCTGCTTCTAAGATTTAGCTATTATGAATTGTGCTGCTATAAACACGGTTACAGGGCTGGGAGTTTAGCTTAGTGGCATAATTGTCTGCCCTGCCAAGCGCGAGATTGTGAGTTCAGTCCTCGGTACAAAAAAAGAAAAAAACAACATGGTTATGCATGTATCACTGTAATATGTTTTTAACTCTTTTGCGAAGATACCTAGTAAAGGAATGAATAGGGCAAATGGAATTTCTAGTTTACTTTTTTGAAGAATCACCATACTGATTTCCATAGTGACTGCACAGTTTTACACTCCCACCAACAAAGCAGAAGCATTCCTTGTTTCCCTCACTGCCTCTCCAGCACTTGTCATTATTTCATTTCTTGATCAGAGCCATTCTTTCGGTAGTGAAATGGAATCTCAGTGTTGCTTTAATTAGCATCACCGTGATGGGTGCGATGCTGAACATCTTCTTATGTATTTATTTATTGGCCATGTGTACTTCTCCTGAGAAATGTCTATTTATCTCACTCATCTGTTGATGGTATCTCCACATTGGGGTGTCTATAATTTTTTTCTTCTTAGTTCTCTGTGTATTCTAGATATTTGTCCTCTATTTGAAGAATAACTGGCAAGAATTTTTTTCCCATTGGGTAAGTTGTTTCTTCACTCTGTTGTTTCCTTTGCTGTTCAGAAGCTTCTTCATCTGATGTGATACCATTTGTTGACTCTTGGTGCTATTTCTTGGGGCACTGGAGTTTTGCTGAGAAAGTCCTCACATACACCTATGTCTTTAAGAGTGATACATATTTTATCTTCCAGCAGATTAAGGACTTCTGTTTGAACACTTAGATCTTTGATCCATTTTGATTTTAGTTTAGTACATGGGGAGAGATAGGAGTCTGGATTAAGTCTTAGGCATGTGGAAAGCCCATTTTTCCAGCACCATTTATTGAAGAGGCTGTCTTTCCTTGTGTTTTTGGATCACATGGCTGAATGTTCCTGATGTTGTTTCTGCACCTTTTATTTTGTTCCATTGATTTACATGCCTGTTGTGCTCATACCATGCTGTTTTATCACAGAAGCTTAGTAATAATAACCCCCAAATTCAGGATTGTGATGCCTCTTGCTTGGCTCTTGTTACCCAGGACTGCTTTTGCTATTTTGGATCTCTTCTGATTGCATATGTATTTTAGGGTTATTTTCTCTAGTTCTGTGACAAATGCTGTTGGTATTTACTTCCTGTTGGGACTGTGTTAAATCTGTATATCAGTTTGGGAAGTATGGCCATTTTGACTGCACTGGTTCTAAATACTCATAAACGGGATATTTTTCCATTTTCTAATATTCTCCTTTGATCTCCTTTTTGACTGTAGAGGTCTTTATTATCCCCACCCCCACTTTTTTCTTCCCCCCTGATTCCTTATCTATTTTTAAATAACTGTAACAGTCAACTTATTTTTTTTTTATAAACACATGCTTTTCCCTAGTTCATCGACCCTAAACAAGGGTTAAGTATGGAAACTATCACCACACAATTGGTAAAAAATAAGCTGTGGCTCATTTGTATCTGTAACTAAGCTGATTCTCTATTCTAAACTGGCCCTGTGGTGGGCAGCTGCAGTGTTGGTGATACACAGATGATCACCATCAATTTCAGTAATGAGCAGTTTTGCACGGCACGGAAGCTGCCTCACAGATGTTCCTGGAAGCCGAGCCAGGGATGTTTCCCACACGTCCTGTTGCTTCCTAATTGCCATCTCTGAGTGCACAGTGCAGACCTGGTCCTTATCAACTACCTGCCTCTAATGCTTCTTTCCCTCAACCAACCAAAAGATAGCATAACATAAAATCAGTGCAAATATTTTGCCACATTATAAATAATTACGACTGCCTGTCAGCAACCTTCTCTGTACAGAATGAGCCCTTCACTAGCCAGGAAATTTGCACAAGTTACATGGCCCTTCTGCATCTGCTTATCTGTTAAAAGATCAGATGATGGCAGGGAATACAAATTGAAACTACACTGAGATTCTGTCTCAATTAGAGTGGCATCGTCAAGTGTACAAAAAAAAGGGCTGGATTGGGATGAGCTCAGAGATAGAGCACTTATCTGACATGAGCAAGGCTGTAAGGTTAATCTGCAGGATTGCTGCTGCTGCTGCTGCTGCTGCTGCTGCTGCTGCTGCTGCTGCTGCTGCTGCTGCTGCTACTGATGATGAGGAGGAGGAGGAGGAGGAGGAGGAAGATGAGGAGCAGAAGGAGGATGCAATGACAGCAATGATCATGACAACCAATCGAGACAAATGCTACCACCAGCCCTGCAAAACATCACCTGGATACAAGTGGTGATTTGGGGTTTTGTGCACTAAGAAGGGATCAAAGGGGAAAAAAATCATTTTATAGAGCTAGACATGGTGGTGCATGCCTGTAATCCCAGCACTTGGGAGGCTGAGGCAGGAGGATTGATGTGAGTTCAAGGCTAGCCTGAACTACATAGCAAGACCCTGTCTCGAAAAAACTTTTTTGTAAAGGAACAGAGAGTACATCCCCAGGGCTTTGCTGGTTATGTGGCCTCTGTTGAAACTACTAAACCCTGTTTTTGTAACACGAAAGCAGCCACAGACAATAAATAAATGAATGAGCCAAGTGCAGTAACAACTATGTTCCAATAAAACTTTATTTCATGGACACCAGAATTTGAATTTCAAATAAATTCCATGTGTCACAAAAACTATTCCTTTTGATCTACAAGTCAACTATGTTCTAAGAGACTTTTAGATACTTTGGTGTACTTTTATGTGCATTATTTAATTACAGTAATATTTTAAGGTAAATACCATTCACATGCCCATTTTATAGGTGAGGAATCTGAGACATAAAGATGATATAACCAGTGAGAAACAGAATGAGAATCTGATTTAATCTGGTTCCAAACCCATGTTCTCAACATCTGTGCTACCATCACTAAAATTATGAGGGCATACAATTGTGACACACAGAGAAGGAACTATTTAATCACCAGGGTTGGGGTGGGACATATTTAACAACTTCCCAAAGAGGGCAACATGTACCGCAATGAAATGAATTCAAAAGAAGACTGTTTTTTCCCAGCACACTACTTTAAAGCATGTCTGATATTTTGGTATTACAGGTTCTAAACATGGAATCTACTCTGGGAAAAAGTTTGGAAATGTCAGAAGTCATCTTTCCATAAAAATAAGAACTGATTCATCTAAACAGTCAAGCTCTTATTTAGATCTTTAAATCTTTGCATAGAGTTCTTTGCAGATACTTCTCCAACAGAGAGAACACAGTTTAATAATTCAATTGGACAAATATTTGGTGAATAACACTTTTGTGCTTCACCCTGCAGAAATGCCAAGTTAGATCACTCTCCCCATTCACAAGAGCCTCTACAGTTTCCCAATAAACACAAAATAGTACAAATGAATACTCTTCAACTAGGAAGAAAGATAAGGCTTGGGTCCCATTTAACTTGCTTGGGTTTTGTTTTGTTTTCTTTTGTTTTGTTTGTACTGGGAATTGACCGTTTCACTTTTTTAAAAAGTTTTTTAAGGTAATGTGATACCAGTCCAGATGATAGATGCTATCATCCTGGCCTGACCAGTGCTGGCTGTCCCTCCAACTGTCCCCCCATCTTTCTTCCAGTACTTATTTGCATTCTCTTGACATCTGTTCTTACCCCCACATTTTGACCAGAGGAACCAGCCTTAATGCCACAGCAGGGACATCACTGCTGACAAATGTGTCAGAACAAAGACGCAAACCATCATTACAACACACGAAGAAGCGGCCCCCATCACACTGCAGCACCCAGGACTCAGCAGCCAGGCTCAGAAGCCAAGGTTTGGTTCCAGCCAAGCTTGGCTATGAGGCAATCAGGCTCACTGTTGGCTGAACTTCTAGAGTTTCAAAAGCTGGAAGTCTCAATTCATATGTGTAATCTCCCCATATTGTATTTGCAATTTCATAAAACATCAAGCTGAACAATGAATCTTATCTGCAGGCACACCAGGTTGGGAGTGACTAATAACCAACCACTGCACACAACAGGACCAAATACAGGTGACTACAGGATCATCAACAGTGAGTTCTCTGAAGAATCCACTGGGAAACTCTATGGAAAAATACACACACACACACACACACACACACACACATTAATTGCAAAACTCTCAACTCTCTCCTCTACAGTAGCAGGCTCATATTTGCTCAGACCAGAAACACAGGAGTCATTCTCTCTTTTTTCCCTTTCACTCACTCTCCCCTCCAACCCACTCCCCAAGCCCTGCCCTCCATCTGCCAAAGTTCACCCCAATGTGGTCTCTTCACACCACCCTCACTGTGACGACTCTACTCCACATGGCCATCACTCTTCCCCGAAGGCCAGCACCAGCCTAACCAATCTCTGTTTCCAATAAGAACCAGAATAACTCTCACGTCAGGGGCCAGACCATATCACGCCTTCTGCTTTAGCCCCACCCTCTCTCCCCTGATCTTGTGTTATTTTTGCCTCTTTTTCAATAGGACTCTAAAATCACAATTAGGTTTATCCTAAGCCAAGATTTTCTGCAGCAGTAGTCATGGCAGTTTAAAAAATTTTGAAAAGAAAAAAACAGTATTAAATAAGAAAGTAATATTGAATAAGTCAGTTTGAGTAAGATACTACCCAAAATTCTTTGTACAACAACAAACAAAGCAGAGACAGAGCGGAGACCTGAGTTTTTTAATCAGGAGGGTGGCAGTGCCTCCTCTGTCATGCACTACTCTGACCCTGAGGAAGATTGGGACAAGGACATGCAGCCCTTGCCTTCAGGGATCCAGGAAGCTAAACAGATTTAAACAAAGACACTGCCAGATCAACATGGCGAGTGGTGACGAGATGCATGAGCCACCTGGGTCCTGCCAAAATCATACAAATAATAGGTACGGCGGGAGTTGCCTAAGTGCTAAGGATCAAGTCAAATGGTTTGTATATAATAAGAGTAAAAAAATAATAGTTTCAAATGCCTTCAGAGCGTGTCTGATAATCTCAATAAATTTGAACTCTGATACCGCTTTACTGTTCTGTTATTAATTTATGCCATATTTTTAAGCAGATATTTAGCCAATTACTCAGCACCTACTCCTGTTCTCTCACTCACACACATAAATACATCTCTACGGCATATACACACAAATGTACATGGTGAGAATTGTTTAACATAATATGCTTATATTTATTATTACCAATTCAAAAATGAAGTTCCAGCATCCAATGATAGGCTGTAAATTCTATAGTCTCTTCTTTATTTGCTTTTTGTAATGAAGTTAGTTGTAATATTCAAAAAGAAATAACTTAATTTCCCAATATTTTCAAACCCAAAACTCACCAATCCCAAATTCCAATGCTGATACAAACATAACACCCTTTTTCACTTCCTGTCACTGCATCTTCTTGAAATTCCACAGTGCATCAGCAAACAACATACACACAATGTCATCTTAGTTAACTGTACTAGATTTACATGTAAATACATCTTTGGAGTACTTCACAACAAAATGTTCCACTTTTCTCTTAGTAAGAGAGTCACAGTAGATGAAAATATTTTCTTTGTATTTCTTCTAAATGTAATATTTTAATGTCTACGTATCACATAAAAGAAACGGATTTTTAAAAAATGGTATCTCTAGTCCAGATCAAACAAAATGATAATCGGGTCATCTGAATTACAAAATACAAAGTTTCCTCAGTGAAAGGGCTTGTGATCTGCAATATTTACTTCTACAGTTCAAGTCCACGGTATAAGAACTAAAGCCAACAGTGCTTTAGAATGAGAAGCTAGGAAGCAGTGTGAGCACACTGAAACAGGGACAGCGCAGTCTTCAGACACATCAACAGCAAAAACAAACTAAAGTGCTATAGTCGAACAGTGAGCGGGCGAAAGTGGATGCTCCTTAGGAATCTAGGGTGGTCAGCATAGGTCCTTAAAACAACTCTTGGTTGAAGGCAAGAAGCGAAAAGGGAGAGAGGGCGTGCGAGGGTCCAGACAATCAGACTAGTGCCATAGTAACTACAGGGCCACCGAGTGAAACCCCATCAACACCTGAGTGTCAACCTTGAAGCCTACAAAAGCTTATAAAACACACATGAAATCAAACAATACCTTCTAGGGAATCTTAAATTATGCAGCCCAGTAATAGAGCTTTTGCCTCGCTTTGGTAAAGAGAAGTAACTGGTACGGGGATGATAAATCATTGTGCATGGGACCTGTGTACTCCATGGACAAATAAGGAGGCAAAGGTCCACAGGCTGAAGAGAGACCAACTCCATGCACACAGCCAAGATCTGCAGGAAAATTCAACCAATAGCAGAGCCCGTTCCTTCTATGCACAACTGGCAAAGCAGTGGCAAAGTTGGAAGAGCATTAGTTCCTCAAAAGATAGGCTTCTTAGGCCAGCACGAGACATTAGTAATGGTATCAGAAATGATAAGAAAGGTAAATAAAATGAAATTTTCTTTATTTGCTGAAGGAAAGGCCGCTGCCCTGGCCCATCTCTCCCCTTAAACCAGCTTCTGAAAAACAAAATAGGCCTAACATCTTGGGCGGCATCAAGTACGGTGCAAAGGAAAACCAGGAAGGGCTCACAAGGTGGACAGGAGGCCACGGTCAACCACTCATCTTTCCAGGAGACAAGGGGTCACTGGGCTCACTGTTCCCTTCGCTACGTCACCACAGTGTGTGAAATTCTGTCAGGAGCTCTCTCGTGAGCCTTGTCTGACACACACACTCGAAACCAAATTGTCTTCACTATACTCTTTCTAGGTACCAGGTAATCTTTTCTTGACAGGATTTTGCATTTCCCCAACAGAAAACAGCGAACATCTCAGTGTGCGCCACCTCTTGAGCTGCACACCCTTGTAGCTGCTAAAAAGCTAGCTACTCAGAGCCCGCGAAGCAAAAGGATTCTTGGGTTAGGTAAAGCTGAGGAGGTCCAGCATATCCTTGCTGTTTAATACAGTGTCTTCCCCCACCACCGCCTCACCCACAACCAACCCCTATGCAGGCTGCCCATACTTGCCCCATGAGACCTGTCCCTGACGCTGGACAGCCTGAGAGCACATGGCACCAAGGTAGGTGGCTCTGCTCCCTGTCCCCCTTCTAGGGGAAAGGTGAAGAGTCGCTTCCTCTCAGCAGATCGATTCCAAAACTGATCATCAGTTACAAATGCTCAACAGATACAACCAAATTTCCTTCACAATTACAACTACAACAGACTGTGTTGAAATAATTTATTAGGTACTCAGTCTGTCCAAAGCATAACATACACAATAACATTTCAACTATGTTAACTTTAGCCAGATTAAATTTATTTTAAAAGTATAATTTTAAGACCAAGAAACTTTTTCTTAAAAAAAAAAAGATAAAATGGAATTAAAACAAAACAGAGCTAATCTTATATAAGTTTGCCAAAACACCTGGAAGCTGATGTTCAAGAACGTAGCATCCATTGTATTGTTTGCCTTTTACAGGCAGTGGTTAATAGACATAATTTAAAATTTCAGGCTGGAAGCTCTGCGATACATGCTGTGTATCATCACCACACAGGAAGCTCGCACTCTCCTTCATAATACAAGAAGGAAGATGGCACACTGGCAAGTGAAAAAGTCTTTGCATCTACTTTTATGGCATACTGTTCACAAATCTCCCTGGAAATTTTTCTTCCCCATTCCTAGTCTTGTGACTATCAACTTCCAACATTAAAAAAAAAAAGGCAAAAAACAATAGGATACGAACAGCTGTGCCCCACAGCCTCCAGAAGAAACACAACAGAGTAACTCCTCATATTGAAACCCATTTAAAAAAATTTTTCAGATTCCCTTGTGTTATATCCACTTAAACTGCAAGGCTGGAACTGTAACATATGACAACTTGGCTTATCTTCCTCTTCAACAAAGGGATGAGCAGAAATGTGCCCACATTCAAGCTCTGCATGTTTAACTTTGCATATTCTCTCCTTAACCTTTACGTATTAAATGTCTTTGTTGAGAATCACCTCGCCAAACTGATAAAAGAGCTTCTGCCATTTGTAAGTTCTCAACCCTGCCAGATGAGCAGCTCTGAAAGTCAGCCAAAGAAAACGCAAGCTCAAAGCAGAACAAATTTTCCAACAGCAAAGCAACAGGCCCTTGGCTGCCTCCCTCGGGAGACCACCGCTTACAAACCAGAGGCTCTGGAAATTAGATGGATCAAAACAGCTGAGTTTTACACACTCTATGCTACAATAAAGGGGCTTCATGAGCCAATATGCTGCTTTCTATTACTTTTTTAGCACTCCCGGGAGACATCGCCAACTTAGGTACCTCATGGGGTTTTATTTAGCATTCCTAAGCAATTATAATCTTATGTGTTTCACAGCAATGAAACCTATTTCTCAGTAATGTAAGGCAAGTAATGATGATCAACTGTATTTTATGGCTAAAAAGAATGAAAACAAAGTGAGCATAAAAACTGGTTAAAGTTTTACCTGAGGTCAGAAAGTAAATGAACAGTACATTCACACATGAATGTTTGACATTTTAACTCTTAACTCCTTGAATAACTATTGTCTTCATAACTTTTCAAAATTCCAGAACCATAATTTACTCTACTCCAAAGCATTCTGTAAGTCTGGGTTATATTAAGAATTTGCAGCAAAAAAAAATTACATATTTCTCTAGTGAGTGTTATCTTACTTCTGCTATAGTCACATAGAACTAAGAATCAAAAGATGATTTTAGAGTCATATTACTAAATCATCTCAAGCCCTTCCTAAATCTTTTATCAAGAAATGAAATGAGCTAACTTTAAGCTTTAAATTGCATTCTTCTTCACTATGAATCAAGTAGATGATTTCTAATGAAGAATAATATTGTGTAAAAAAGAGAATGATTCTTACTAAATCCAAATAGCTATTTAAAAATTGTTCCACAAAAATTCCCAAGAAACCAGCTAAGTAGGGAAAATTTGGAAAGCTGGGGGGTTTTTTATATTTTATAAATAAATGCAGCAAAAGTCCTAAAATGTTATATTCATCTTCATGTAATAACACAATTTATACAACTTTGAACTCCAATCTACATTTAACTCCAATCATTTTTCAGTACAACCATTTCCAGATGGCTCATGAACATTTAGTATTAGTTAGACACATGAAATATATGTCTGTGTCATAATCAATACTCACTGGTGTCTAATTAATGTCAAAAATCTGTCAGGGAACAAAATGGTCCCCTCACTCTCTAAGCTTACCTCTATCTGGAATAGGATGAGTGCAGTTATCTAAAGTGCCCTTACACATGCTTCAAAGGATAACATTTTGAGAACAGAGACCATAGTTCAGGAAAGATATTCTTGAGGAAGTGACATTGGAGCTCAGACAAACAGCAAGACTAGGAGTCGGCCGTGTAAACATGGTGGAAGAGGCTGCCCAAAGACCATGGAAGGCCCACGGGGAAGGGACACAATGAGGCAAGAGCGCAATGAGAAGCCACAGCAACGAGAAATGAAATGAAGAGGAGAAGGAGGCAACAGCTTAGCACCTACAGAAACAACAAAGATCAGAACACTGTACTGTGCATCTTAAATATATACAATTTCTTTTTATTCAAAAAAAAAAAAACTTTAAAGGACAATGGGCAGCCAATGAAAGATCTTCCAAAGGAGGAATAAGCAATCAGAGTTTACCCTGGGAGGTCACTCTAGCTAACTTTGACAAAAAAAGAAATGGAGGATGGAGAAGGTCAAACAGAGAGAAAGAACTAGTTAGTAGGTGATTATACTAGTTCATGTGCTTAAAGCAAATTTTTTTAAAAGATAAAGTCATGACCCTCAAACAAAGAGAGTATCAGTCTATTAACCTCTAGCAAAGATTTTATTCGGTTCATTAATCAATGAGGAAACCTGTAAAATGTTACAACCAGGAATGTAAAACATTAAAGCAGGAGTTTGAAGAACCATATATTTACATGTAAAAAAGGAAAACTATACTAAATTTATAAAAGATCTAAAAAGTGGTCTATACAAAGGTCAATACATTGATTGCACATTGATTAGTTTGCATTTTATGAATATGAATAATTTGTATCATCTATTTCCTACAACTAACAGAATTATAGAGTAGCTCCAAAGGAAAGAAAAAAGTAACCCACATGGCTGGCTAGACAGGAGACTCTAATATTTTTTAACCATTTAAAGTATTTTTCGAGTTTTCCTAACACAAATACTCATTTGCAAAAGTAAGATTTCTTTAAGGATGGAGAGAAGTGGGCAATTTGTGTGTGTGTGTGTGTGTGTGTGTGTGTGTGTTCAGATTAACAAGACTTGCTGTTTAATTAACCCTTGGGATAGAGAGGAGGCCACAAAGAAAATGCCCAGAGAGATGTCTTTTTTCAAACAAATTCCTAACTTCTGAGATGATGGTAGAGTGATGAGAAGCAGAAAAAGAGCCCCTCTTAGATTTGGTGTCCAGACAACAGAATAGAGCAATGTGAGGAAGAGAAGAAGGAGGGAAATGGGCCCAGAGGACCCAGGAAAAGTCTGAAATCAGAACTGAAGCCTAGAGGGACAGCATGGAGAGAGATTTCAATAAAAAACAAAACAGTGATAGGTGGCACTTTCTCCTTAAACCCAGATTCACTGCACGGGAGGAGCTGCTCAAATCTGTAGACACACAGTGATTACTGGCAAACCCAAAGGTGTCCACAGGGCAAGGCATCAGTGGAACAGAGCAGTGGATGCAGTGAACTGCAGTAGCTGGTGAGTTATTCAGGTTCAGACGTACCCCAGATGAGGGCAATTACCCCATAGCCCTCTGGAGAAGGGCCAACAGAGCTCAGAACTCAGAAGAGCTGCAGCCCAGCTCAGTCTAGAGGCTCCCAGGAACAGGGTCAGAGAGCCAACTTTAAATCAGCAGGGAGCCAAGTTCAAGCTCGCAGGAAGCATGTGGACTGTTGTAGGTTGAACAAATCTGATTGCAACCTCACAGCAAGAAACCACTACAAACTTCTGTAGAACTGCAGGAGCAGGCATGCTGGGATTATCCATTACCCAACCAAAAAGCTATAGCTGGCTTGCTGGGATTGATCAACTCAAATCTGTACTGTCCACCCTAATGTCTACCAGTGACAGCAGACACATAACTTGAAGTGGACTTTTTTCTTTACTTTCTTCTTTTTTTCTGTTTTCTTTTTTTTTTTTCATTTTTGTGTCTTTTGTTTTTTTCTTATTTATTCTTGTTTTCGTACGAGTGTGAATACAGTTTCCAGTTTTGTTGCTGTTGCTCTGTTCTGTCCTGAATTTTATTTCTTCCTTCTCTCTTTCCCTCCTATCTTCTTCACCAGTTTCTCAAAGTTTGTGTGATCTTCCTTTGTCCTCCAGTCTTGCTTCTAATCTCTTCTTCTTTTTCTATTTGTCTATTTATTTCCCAAATACTCCTTTTAAATTTTTCCCTAGAAGGTGAAATTGCCATACTGAGGGCTTATTTACTGGTACAATTTTCTGGTTCATTTTAGATTTTTTTATATAACTATGAATCTAGTTTACATGGCTAACAGTGGCAAATTAATAGTTTACACAGTTTGCATTTTCTTTGCTGTATTTGATGCTACTGTTATTGCTGATTTTACCACTTTAGCCAAGGTGACATAATTGTTCTAATCAGTTGTTCTTCTTGGTATACCAAGACTGAGATTGCCTAAGGGTCAAAAATAATATACTGTAGACCAATGCAAAAGAAACAGGGGCTGGGCCAAGAAGGCAGCAAGTTCACATTCACAGTAAATTGAAGAGGTAGGAACCTGCAACAGCCTCAAAACCAAAAGCCAAGCTACACCTAGATGACATCTCTGAGAAGAAGTCATTTCCTAAGGGTCCTAAATACAAGGCATAAAGCTACTGGCCATAAGTAATTTATAAGCATCAACCCAGGAATTAAACTAAAAAAGAAGAAGAGGAGGAGAAGGAGGAGGAGGAGGAGACACTAAAATAAGACACTAAAACAAGATGCAACCCCAGACTTCCAGCTCACCAAAGGCAAACCCAGGGAGCAATGAGGTAAAAAAAATTCAAAAGCCACCCACCTGAACCCTCTAAAGTGGTAACTGTGGAAGTAACAAAGCAGACAAACAAGGTTCTATAAAACATCAAATCAGAAGTGATTTCTCAGGTAATAGACATGGAGACCATATCAAAGACATGCTTAGTGACTCTAGAGCAAACACAGATTAAAAAAAAAATAGATTAGCTTAGGAAAATGATGGAACCAGTGAACACCCAACATAGGAAAGAAATGGAATCCATGAAACAGATTCAAACAGATATCTAGGAAATTTAAAAATTCCATTTAGAGTATATGCAGCAGAATAAACCAATATGAGAGCACAATATCAGATATACAAGACAGGATTATGGTTAGCAGTCATGAAAAGAAAGATTTCTTAAAACAATCAGGGATCATTAGAAATCAATCCAACAGCTGCTGGATGATGTGAATAACAACATAAGATTAATTAGAGTCAATCAAAAAGCAGGTGATAGTGCAAACAACATAAAAAATCCATTTACAGAAGTAGTGGCAGAAAACTTTCAAAGCAGGGAAAAAGAATGACATCGAGATGAGAGAGGCATATAGGACTCCAATTAACCATGATCCAAAAAAGAAAGAAAGAAAAAAATCTATATTCAGGCATATAAATAGTCAAGACTCCAGAAATTCAGTGCCAGAACAGAATGTAAAAAGTGGAAAGGAAATGTAATGCAAAAGAATGTAAAAGAGGGGAAAAAATTCCCCTATAAGGAAAGCCCATCAGAATCACAGAAGACTATTCAAAACAAACCATCAAGTCATAGACAGCTTTAAGTACAGTATTTCAAGCTCTGAAAGAAAATAACCTCCAATCCAGATTGATGTACCCCATAAAACTATCTTTCAAAATTGATGAGAGAAATAAGATACTTCCATGACAAAGAATACTTGAGGAAATTCATGAACACCAAATCAGCACTCCAAAATGTTCTGAACAATATTCCAGAAAGAGCTAACAAGGATTACAACTCCATGAACCCCAACAGAATGAATTCACTAGGCAAGGCAAGCAATTAAACAGAGGGGGTAAAAAAGAGAGCCAACAAAAGGAAAATAACATGACAAGGATAAGTCAATACATACCAGTTATAACTATCAATGAAAATGATCTCAATTCAGCAATGAAAAGAAACAGACTAGCAAAATGGATCAAGAAGAAAGATCCAGAATTAAGTGCAAAGCAGTGACAGAAGTGCTCCTAAAAAGTGTTTATGAGATTTGATGCATATAAAGATGCATAGTGATCACAGCATTAAGAAAATAAAAAGATCCAATAATATGTTGTACACAAGAAACACATTTAACTCAAAAAGAAATTTATAGACTGAAAGTCAAAGCATGTAAAACAATAGTCCATGTACCATGAATCCAGAAAAAAGCAAGAGTAGCTATGCTATTTGCAGATAAAGTGGACTTCCAGCCAAGACTAAGAGAGAAAAAGAAGCTCACTACAAGCTTGTAAAGGGAACTGTCCAAAAGGAGGAGATAACAACCATGGATATACATGCACCAAATGCCAGGACAGCCAACTATATAAAACAGATACTAATGGACATGAAAAATCAAATAAGCACTAATAAAAATGTAATGGAGGATGTGAACACTCCACTGTTACAAATAGATAAACTAGGTTTAAAAAAATCAACAAAGAAATATCAGAACTGAACCAAATTTGTGAAAAAGTGGACTTGGTAGATGTCTATAGACTGTTCCACCACACAGCAGAATACACATTCTTCTCAGCTACAGATGGGATGTTCACCAAAATAGACCACATTCTAGCTTATAGAACATGTTTAAGAAAATCAAAGGAACTGAAATTATTCCATGCATTGTATCAGACCTTAGTGCAATGAAACTGGAAGTCAATAGCAAAAGAAACCACAAGAACTTGATAAACAAGTGGAAGTTAAATAACACCCTCTTGAATAACCAAAGGGTCACAGATGAAATTAAAGAAGAAATTAGTTTCTAAAAATAAATGATAATCCCAATACAACATACCAAAACTCATGGGATATACTGAAAGCAGTCCTACAAGGGATATTTATAGTAGTGAATACCATATCAGGAGAACAGTGAGCTAAAATACAACCTAATGTTGAACCTCAAGTTACTAGAAAAAGAACAACTTATAAGAGTGAGGAAATTATAAAGATCAGACTAGAAATTAATGCAACGCAGACTATGAAAACAAAGCAAAGAATCAAAGAATTGAAGAGTTTGTTCTTTTAAAGATTAAATAAAATTGATAATCCTTTACCCACACTTATCCAAAAAAAGACAAAAGATTCACATCAATGCAATTAGAAATGAAAAAGGTGAAATCACAACAGATCCTGCAGAAATCCAGAAGATCATCAATAATCTACTTCAAGAATTTTTATTCTAATAAGATAGGAAATACAGAAGAAATGGATAGATTCCTAGATACATATGAACCACCAAAGCTGAATCAATAAGATATAAAATTTTTAAATAAACCATTTTCACTCAGTAAAATAGAAGATGTAATTAAAAACCTACCAAACAAAGAAAGGCCTAGGCCTGTCAGATTCAATGATGAGTTCTGCAAGAAATTTAGAATTATACTTCTCAAATTCTTTGGTGAAATTCAAGGGAAAGCAATACTGTCATTCATTCCCAATAAGCAACCATTACTGTGATACTAAAGCCAGAGAAGGAACCCACCAAAAAAGAGAACATGGGCCAATCTCCCAAGTGAACACAGATGCAAAAAACCTCAATAAGATACTGGCAAACAGAAGGCAGTAAATGGGCAAAATTATATGCCATGACCAAGTAGGAGTCATCCCGGGGGGAGGCAGGGATGGTTCAACACACACAAATCAATAAACGTAATGCACCACATTAATAAAGCCAAGGACAAAAATCATATGATCATATCAACAGATGCAGAAAAAGCTTTTGACAAAGTCCAACACCCAATTGTGAAAAGGAAAAAAAACCTACAGAAAACTGGAATAGATTCGTCTTTCTCTCAATTTAATTAAAGGCATCTATGGCAAACACCCACCCAATATCATACTAGATAGTCAAAACAGAAAGCTTTCACTCTAAAATCAGGATCAAAATAAGGATGCCTACTATCACTAGTCCTATTCAATATAATTCTGAAAATACTAGCCAAAACAATTACATGAGAGAGAGAGAGAGAGAGAGAGAGAGAGAGAGAGAGAGAATGAATATAGATAGGGAAGAAAGACATTAAATCATGATTTGCAGATGGCATGATACTCTACATAGAAACTCAATAAACTCCAACATAAGCTCCACCAAAAACTCCTGGATTTAATAATCCAATTCAGTAGCACAGCTGTGTACAAAGTCAACATTTAAAAATCAACAGCCTTCCTATACACAAATAACAAATTCACTGAAAGAGAAAAATTGGGGAAACAATAACTTCCACAATGGCATCCAAAAAAAAATAAAATTGCTAGGAATCAATCTAACTAAGGAAGTAAAAGACCTTTACATTGAAAACTAAGTACTCTGAAAAAGAAAATTAAAGAAGATACCAGAAAATGGAAAGTTAACCCTTGTTCTTGGATAGACAGACCCAATATAGTGAAAATGGCCATACATCTAAAATTGTTACACAGATTTAATGCAATCTTAATAAAAAATTTTCAAAAGCATAATCTCACAGAATTACAGAAAACAATCCTAAAATTGATTTGGAACCAGAAAATGCACAGGATAGCAAAGGCAAATCTGGGCAACAAAGGCAAGCCAGGGACCATCATAATTCCTGACTTGAAATTATACTGCAAAGCTACTGTGATAAATAAACAAACAAATAAATAAATAAACAGCATGGCACTGACCAAAAACATCAGACCCAAGGATTAGAGATCAGAACATGAAGAAACAACTCCAGACATACTCAGTCACCTTACCCTTGACAAAGGAGCCAAAGACCTTCACAGAAAGGAAGTCTCTTTAAGGTCGTGAGTTCAATCCCCAGTACCAAAAGAAAGAAAGAAAGAAAGAAAGAAAGAAAGAAAGAAAGAAAGAAAGAAAAAGAGAAAGAAAGACTGGCTTTCCACATGCCAAAAACTACACCTAGACCCATGTTTTTCACCATGCACTAAACTAAAATGAAACAGATCAAAGATCTAAATAGTAAAACAGAAACATTAAGTCTGCTGGAAGATAATAAGTAGAACTCTTAAAGACATAGGTGTAGACAAAGACTTTAACCCTGACCACACCAGAAGAATCACTAAGAATCAATAACTGGGATGTTATCTTATTAAAAAGCTTTTCACAGCCAGAGAAATCACCAACAAAGTAAAAAAACAACTCACAGTGTGAGAAAACAATTTGCCAGCTGTTTCTTAAAGGAAGGACAACTATCTAGGATAGATAAAAACTCAAATAAAAAAATAAAAAATTAGACTGCCCCCCATTTAAAGATCCACTCACAAAATGGGTATCTGAGATGAACAGACATGTCTCGAAGAAGCAGAAACAGCAAATAAATATATGAAAAAACATTCAACATCACTGATCATTTGAGGCATGCAAATTAAAACAGCACTGAGTTTCCACCTCATGCCATAAACAATGGCTGTTATCAAGAAATCAACCTATACCAAATGCTAGAGGGGCTGTGAGGAAAAAGGAACTCTTCTCCACTGTTGGTGGGAGTGTAGACTGGTGCAATCACTGTGGAAATCACTGTGAACATTCCTCAAAAAACTAAACTAGAGGTTCTATTCGACCCAGATATTCCTCTTCTTGGTATCATCCTGAAATAATTTAAAGCATCATACCACAGTGATACATGCACATCCATGTATATGGCAGCACAGTTTATAATAACTAGATCTTGGAAATGGCCCAAATGTCCATCAACCAATGAATGGATAAAGAGCTTGTGGGTTTTTATTTGTTTCTGTTAATGCAATGCAGTACTACTCAACCATAAAGAAAGACAAACCTAAGACATTGCTAGGTAATGGGTGCACCATTTATTTCTTAAGTGAAATAAATTGGACACACATGTTCACATATCACATGGTTTCTCTGGTGTGTGATACCAAAAGTGTAAATAAGGGCCAAAATGTATAAATAATCTTGTGAAATAGGAAAAAAAAAATCTTCAAGAAGGGAAACTAGGAAGAGTAGAAGGAAAAAGGAAGTAAGGGGAAAGGAGAAAAAGAGAAAGGAAGGAAACCATTTTTATAAATGAGGGGAAAGAGGAGTTGAAGGGCAAGAAGGAGAATGGGGGGGAATCAAGATATATCAAGTACAGGTACAAATTTCCTATGATGAATATGATTATTATATGCCTAAAACATACTAATAAACTTAATTAACTAAAAAAATAAAATATAATATAATAAAATTCCTACATGGCAGAATATGGCATCGCTTCCTGTTTGGAACTCATAGCCCAGGAAGCAGCAGACCATGGAATAATTATTGTGGGGTTCGGAGGGAGTGCCAGCTTAGTTGGCTTTGAGGTTCACCCAAGGGACTGCAAAAGTACACTTGCAGTTCTGGGTGGGTCACAGAGCATAGCCTTGAGGTCTATGTCTGCTCCTTTGCTCCTTCCTTTCTGGCATTCTTCACCTGGCTTCTCAGTGCCACGAACTAAACATCTTTGCTCCATCACAGCCCTACACCCTGAGTTTCATGCCTTGGAGTCAGCCAAGCATGGGCTCTGTGCTAAATTAAACTTCTCCTCCTTTTAATTGTGGCTGTCGGGTTTTGCATCCCAACAACAAGGAGGTTGACTAAAATAATTGTCTTTTAAAGTCCAGCACAAGAGAGCAAAAGATGTGGATTAAAAAATGAAACAAAACTAATTCCCTTCAATAGGACTTTTGTTCTTGTGCTAGGGTCTGGATTACCTGGTGACACCATGCAAAGTTACAACCTTTCCCCAGCTCAGCAAAGGCCGAGCCACATGGAAATCTATGGAAATGTCACAGCCAGGAAATATGTTGTGTCCTCTTATTAACACCAGCCCAATGTGCAAACAGTCAGAGGGAAGAACAAGAGTATAGAGAAAGTTTCACGTCACTACTGCAACCCCTCCGTGTCCAGATCCAGATCCTCGTAATTTCTTAAAATTCTTCTAGACTTTGATTTTCTTACTAGTGATGATCTGAGAAGACAATTTTCTGTCATTCTACTTTTGATACTTTTTCTTCAAATAAAACAAGGTTTTTAGCTTCTATGTTAGATTACAGAATGAGAATATTTACTAAACATAAAAGAAACTGGCAGGCACTTTCTACTCTCTTGGCCAGACTCTTTAGCACCCTCAGACAAATAATTTACAAGAGGATAAAGTGCACAATTTTATGACAATATAATATATACATCATAAATGCGTACAGTTAAACTGTAAATTCGTTTAATAAACTACAGTGGTTCTACTGGATTATGGGTCATTTGGGTCTCTGAGGATGTCAATGACCCACCATAAACACTACAAAATTTGTTTACAATAGTCTCACAGTTGTCATCACTACCACCCTACACGCCCCCTTCTGTGTTTAAAGAACTGTCTACTTCTCCCCATTTAAAAAGATAGGCATAAAAGTAATTCACCCAGTTTCAGATGTTTCCTCATCTATCTACAAGAAAACAATTCTCTCAAATCACCATCAAAATGAACTCTAAAGCAGTTCTTCCTTAATGAATAAATTAAAAACCATAACCTGCTTCATTTGTTCTGTGTAGAAAATGATCACGTTATACGTGGTAACAATCGGGATGGATAACCCCACCCACCCGGGCACTCAGGAGACCACGACCATAGGCCCCTCGCAGCCAACCCCGCAGCTTTAAAAATGAGAGTTGTTCAGAGTATGATCACAAGCAGATGCAAAAGTGCTCAGGAATGTGAAGTCCAAAACACACACTACTGTGCCTCGAGAACGAAGCAACTTAAAATGTACCCCCAAAACCCTGCCTCTGTTTAGGAATAATCCTATACATAAAATCACCAAGTACACAAACACCTCTATATTCTTATTCTCCGCATTATGAACTCATCTGTCAAGTGTCAGTTTTCACCTTCCTTATATTGTCAGAGGCAAGATAAAAGGTCCTTCAACAAAACCTAAGAAACAGTGCTGTCCGCTAAGCAAATACAAATACTGGGATGTGAAGCAATGTTTTTTAAGAGAGGGGTCTATTTTTCCCAGGCTATTTCCCATCTCCACAGGCTAAAGCAATCCTCCTGCCTCAGCCTCCTGTGTGGCTGGCAGTATAGGTAAGCATCACTTCACTCAGCTTAAGAGATAAGTGGGTGATTTTTAAAATTGTGCTACTAATTCAGGTAACAATAAAATATCTTTATTTCTCCTCAAAGAAATACCCATGTATGTTTTCCTGATCTTCAAAGCTTTCTTGAACAGAAAGTCCAAAACATAAATATTAAACTAGCTTTTGTACTAAAGATCACAGTGGACCAGGAATATAGCTCAGCAGCAAGACATCTGCCCGGCAAGCTCCAGGTCCTGAGTTTCATTCCTGGTTATAAATGGTGTTTATTCAAGAAGCTGTTATTTTTTGTCTAACTGTCATAGTGCTACAATCAGTGAACCTGAAGACACCTCCCGTGCTAGGCCAAGTAGACAAGATTCTATACCAGGGGAAAATCATACGTGCAACACATTGAAAAGACCACTTCCTCACTTTAACCCTTAAGAAAATATTGATCAAAGCATTGATTGTGTTCCAAGTGGTTAAAAATTCTGAGAAAGAACAGATCTTCAGGGACAAAAATGAGGAATGGCAGAAGAGGAGAACCCAAAGGGCACATAAACATTAGCAGCATCCACGTAATGAAAAGCTGTACCTATGGTTCCACTGAACAGAAAGGCTACCTTGATAATTATCTATTTTTAACTAGGCAAAGTGAAATAATCATCTTTTTTAGCTAAGTGCACTCCAAATTTTCCCAATGATATATTCATTTCCTAAACGTACCCAGGTTTCACAGATTCAAAAGTAATAAACTACTGGCTTAGGTATGTGGAGAATGCCAGGTAAAAATAAAAAGTACCACATAAACTGTCACATCTGAATTTCCATCTAAACAGATTTTCAAAGAAAATAAAGGAAAAATCAAAGCATCTTGGTATTCTGGTGTTCTCTATCAGGTCACATTCCTGGGGGAACCTGGCTGCCCTTCCAACTAAACTCTACCACCCAGAGTCAAGCATGCGAATCACCAGAAGGTTCTAGAAGGTCTTGGTTACCTTTGAAAATCGAGCATTTATCCATTTGGTAAAGGTTTTCTTCTGCACGTCATTGTGTTCATCTGTGGAAGAGAAGCAGAGAAAAGAATATGAGTATTTGTATCATTCGTACATGCAGACTTTAAAATAGTCCTATCAGTACAGCTCACAAGGGACCATGGTGCCAGGCCAAGGAAGAATGTTCTGACCCATCACTGCCAGAGCCCACCAAAACCTGGAGCAGAGAGGACCCGGATGCCTGGTCCAAGGGACTTGGCTGCCTCTCCCTAAAACCAGCTAAAATCCAGGACTTGGGGATAGAATCACAACCTCACTTTCTATGAGACATAATACTTCCTGCTGCATTATAAGTAAAATGTCAAACACGATCAACATTTTAGCATGTTCAAAATTTTAAAAAAATCAAAGTTATTCTGTAAAAATTAATCACTTCATAAGTTTCTCCATTTTTCATAGAGGAAGGAATATATACAGTTGATAGTTCTATAACCCATTTTCCTATAGAAAGACTGACATAAAGTCCTACTGACAGTCTCTATATAACCATTTTATAGGTAGAGAAATCAGAAGAGTCTAAAAACATTATTAATAAGCTGGGTGTGGTGGTACATACCTGCACTCAGATGGCTGAGGCAGGACAATCAAGAGTTCAAGGCCAGCCTGGACTACACAGTAAGGTCAGTATCTCAAGAAATAAAAACCCAACAGAAAAAAACATTTTTTTGATTAAAATCATTGTCCAAGTCATAAGAAATGAGAACTGACCTCCAAAAAGCTCAAGAACAAGCTTGAAAATAAGCAAAGTGAAGTTTTAGGTAAAAACAGTTCGTGTACTTTAACAAAAAAGGCAATGGGCCTTGAACCAGACCATACCCTGAATCCACTTATTATGTGACCATGGCTAAGTAAGCCACCATAATGTCTCTAAGACTCACAGTTCTCATCTGTAAAATAGAATAAATACCACCTAGCGTGGGAGGGTATTATCAAGATCATAAAGATAGGCAGAAACCATTTTAAAAGAGCTGGTCTTCCATTCATTATTGCTATTATTATTATAGTATCAACTCTGACACCCCCTGCTCACAACCCCCTCCCATCTTTCCCATCCCGATAAGCAAGCAGCTTCACCCACATCCTGTTACCTCACTCCCTAACCTGCAGGGATGGGGGACACCCTGTTGTGCAGAGCTGTAAACCTGTTGCCCTGGAGTAACTGCCTTGGTTCTGCTTCTGTAATTTAACTTGCTCGACTTTTCCTGCCACAATCCCTATATTAGCTCTCATAACCCAGGCTCAGGGCTTGGACTTTGGAGTGCCAGCCTCTTCCGGTCCACTAGCATAGTAAAGCTTGGTCACCTCCACTTTTCCAGTGCAGCTGATTCTCTTTGCCTCTGGTAAACCTAAAATTGCTGAAACAGTGGGAGTGTAAACAAGGCAGATAAACAAATATGTGCTTGACACTTTGTTATTTACAACTGACCCTCTTTGTAGCCACTCTCAAGGTTTTGTTTGTTTGTGTGTTTGTTTGTTTTTTGAGACAGAGTCTTGCTATGTAATGCAGGCTGGCCTTGAACATGCTTATGTAGCCCAGGCTGTCCTCAAATTCGTGGCATTCCTCCTGCCTCAGCCTTCCAGGTGCTAGGATTACAGGTGTGAACCACTACACCCAGCTCCCTAGTTTTCTACTAAAGTCAGCAAAGAGTCATTGCTGCCTCCAAGCCTATAGAGCTGCAGTTAACAACCGTTAAGTAGGTGTGAAAGCTGTCTCCAAAATCTCCCAAAAAGTGAGGAAAGCTGTGGATCTGTTTGTGAATATGTACCACCCACGCTCACAGGCTACTCCCATTGGTGAGAGTCAAGTAACAGAGGGGCCTGTGGGGTCTCCTTCTGCCACCCACTCCCAAGGGGCTGCCTGTGCCCCACAAACAGAGACATCCTTGCTCGTCTCTGTTGGACCATTAGATATTCACCCATGATGTCACCGAGTGCGATAGTGGGGGTGTTGGGTGACTCCCACAATCCTTATATTAAAGTCTTGGTACCCAAACAGGTGCTGTTGAGAAGAGATGGGGCTATGCAGAAGTCCTTAGGTCACTGGGGATCTGCCCTCCAAGGGGATCATGGGGACCTCACTTCCTCCCTTAGCTCCCAGGCCATGAGGTGAGTGTTTCATTCCTCTTTGCACCCCTTACTACAACTTCTGACACCCCAGTTAGTGGCCCAACACCATGGGTTCACTGGGTCATGGACTGGAACCTTCCAAGCTCAAAATAAACTTATTTTTCTCATAAGTTAATTATCTCAGACATTTCGGCATTGTGGCAAAGAGCCACAATGTGTCAGGAGCATCAAGTGTGTGATAATTGTTCTTTCTTCCCATCTGAAAGGAGTGTGCAATGGATGAAAAGGTCATTTCTGGAATGAACACAGCAGCAGCTCTAGAAGAGTGTACTCTTACAGATCCATAACGGTAACTGGAGACCAGCCCCATGACACAAAGCGAACAACTGATACAGAACATGAAACTGCTCTCTAAGAAACTTCTTGGGGCTAATGGTGCTGCAAGGTGGTGACCTTCTGCTCAGAAAGGACAATGAAGACAGCATCAGCCCCTACTGCAGCCTTTATCCCGTGTCCGATCAATGTGACACATAAGCCATTTAATAATCAGAAGGGCCTGCTTACACAGTGAGTGCCTGGTCTCTATGCTCTGACCCAAAAGGGACTGTACCAGGAACACGAGGCTATTTCCACAAATCGACCTGCAGAGGGCGCTAGGCCCAACTCACTAAAACGAATTTAAATATTAAATTTCTGTCTTTCAGGGCACTAGGAAAATCCAGTTATTTTTCCCAGTACCTTAAGAAGAATTTATTTTTGCAAACTTTGCCATCTCGATTATTCTTAAAGCCTATAGATAAAAGCACAGAAATAAAACATTAATTATCTTAATTTCATAATCATACTATTTAAGAAGTGTTTGGCCACAGAAATGGGCAAAATTCTCAGGAATAAACATTACTGTATTTTATTTCTCTTAACATCTTTTCAAGGCTTTAACTTTTTTATTTCACCACATATTAAAACATCCTTTGCTATGTAGAATTTTTTATGTAGAGTACGTAAAAATATGAGTACCTGCGCTTTACTAAATGATAAATAAAACATTTTTACTTTATCACATACAGTGAAATCAAATTTGAAAACAGATTTGCTCCTATAAAGAAGTGTTTATAAAAATTAATAAGATAATGTTTCTTAAGTAGTCTGTAATATTTGAATCAAATTAAAGTCTGAATGAGTCTTAAGTAAATGATGATTCATCTAACATTCAAATAGTTCAGAAGTAAACTGTCTAACAGTCACATGGTTCAAAAGTACTTGAAACTTGTAACAATTCCTCTGTGTTCATTTTCCTGATACAGCTAATGATAAAAAACAAAGGCTCACACTTCCAAGAAGGCTTTGGCTTGCATTTCTCTTTCACACACACCTCTGATTATTCATGGACAGAAATTCAATTAAAAGACAAGAATTAGCCTGTGGCTTTTCAATTATGAGATTAAAAATGTAACAGATTAGGAACAGATACTAGTATGGAACTGACCTCTCCATCAAGACAATTATAATAAATAGCCGTGACCTAAGCTTGTTTCTCCAGATTAGCAAAAACAGAACCATCAAAAACCTGCCCTGCTATCCTGACCAATCCTTTTGTCTTCCTAGAACATCAATAGTCTCCAACAATGACAACTCAAGCCAGTGTGTTATTATTGTCAATTCCAATTGGTTATTTTTAATTCCTCCAAAGTAAAAACGTATAAGCACAGAATACCTCACACGTAACTATATCACTTGTTGTAAGCATTAAATCAATGAGTATGACTGACACAGCAAATCTACCTCCACTAAACATACTCTTTCAGGTTCCAAACTAAAATGTGTGTCCTCTTTAGATTTGGATTTTAGAAAACCATTTCATTTCTCAAGACCTTTCCTGGCTTACTGAATCTTATCCACTACTGACCTTTATATACAAGGAGACAAACACGGGACAGAATTAGGAGAAGAAAAAAAATGCGTTAAACCCCTTTAGGCTGCTTTTCCAAATTCTTCCTCTAAATCGTTTGCTCTTCTTAAAATGCCTCTGACATGCTCACACAGATCCAGGCCACCACCGCAGCCCAGCCTGGAACTTCAGTGTTGTGTTCTTGGGGGTAATGGTGCTGCATGCAAGGTGGTGACCTTCTGCTCAGAAAGCACAATGAAGACAGCATCAGGCCCTACTGCAGCCTTTATCCCTTTCAAGAAGGACAGCATGGTATCTTGCTGATTATCTTCAAGAAAACCAGCTTGAACACATCCTTACTTCACCATCTCAAAATACACATTGAAAATTCTCTTAGTAGAACTTAGCAATAAATTCCAATTTAAGTCCTATCCCAAAAACATAGAAGAGAAATTAGGACCACCGCTAAAATGACTATGGTTTGGGAAAAAGCATTATCCGTCAGCACATTTTTGGAAGCCATGTGAGGGTGTCCAACTGGCTGGCCCGAACTGAAAATGCAGCTATTCAAAAAAGAAGTGCCTCGACTTCAAGCCAAGGCAGAAAAGTCTTCTTGGATGATTTAAAACTTGAATCAAATTTACTAAAGCCTCTTTCACAAACAGAAGCTTAATGCACCCTCGAAAGTGAAGATTACTTCAGAAATAATATGAAGCACTTCAGAGCAGACTCTCACTTTTCCTGACTATGTGCAAATCATCCCAGAAGAGCTACCCCCAAGATTTCACCACTCTACCATTCCACTCTCCTGTTTCCATATACCCAGTCTGCTGGGGTTCCAACCCAACCAGTGCATTTATTCAAATAATATGTGCTACAAAGTCATATGGAAATAATCACCATTATATAATGAGCCATAAATGTAAATATGTAAACCAACAGCCAGAAGGAGCCAGACCGCTTCTAAGCAGAATGCTTTGACTCCCTAAGTTTGTTTCAAAAGTTGACATCTTCAGAGAACTAAAAGAAAAAGAAAAGAAAAATACTAAAATTGAACATGTGGCTTTCAAAAATACTGAAAGACCTGTATAAGAAGTTTACATAACAAGCACGTCAAAGGATACTGCTGTAAATTTGTCCTGTTTAAACACTGACATTATTTAAATGAAAAGCTGCATTTAAAACAGATTTGTGACAAGCAAAACCCAAGGGAATGATCTCTTTGAAACATATCTGGAGATGGGAAAGGAAAGCAACTCCACCTTTCTAGAGAGAAGGCTGAGTACCAGAGACAGAAGCTAAAGAAACTGACAGCATCACCCACCCAGCAAGTGGCAAAGCCAGGCTGACCAAGGGTAAGGCTGTGTTCAATGCACTTCTAAGGAGCAGAGGTTAAAAAGAGTTTCATGAACCAAAGGAGCCTTTGAATCTGTCTTTGAAGGCCAGCTAAAGTCTGCTTCCCACGAAGACAGGATGAAGGGTGTTCTAGACAGAAGAAAGCTAAGCAATACCTCTCTCCTTTGAGCCTCAGACCCAACATCTGACTAGAAAAGAGCATATTAATGTAACGGTGAATCTACATGAAAACCCAAAGGATCATGAAACATAATGATGATAAAATAAGAGGGCTAAGACAATCCCAGCTTCACAAAGTTGTTGATCCTGAAGGTTGTTTACACCCATAACTAAGAACAGTGCAGAGTTAGAAACGCAAGTTTGAAAATATTTTTGGAAGTAAATAAAGATTCCTAAAATAACAAAAACAGTGGGGCCGGGGTCCTGGGCTTCAGGAATGCCACAGCTGAGCTCAATCAGACACAACCTACCATCTGAAGCATGCCAGGGACAACTGTTCTGGCTGGGAACAGAACTACCCCACCCACCACTCACCTTTCTACCACAGAGTCAGAGACCATGATGAGAGGAAGGGGGTCTGAGAGAGCACAGGAGCGAGCCCCACACCGACACCAGACACCTGTCCCCACATCATGCAATTCGTTTGCAATGCAAATCAAATCAGCACCCGTGTCCCCTCCTCCAGTGCCCCTCCAGTTCTGGGTTCCTGTCAGTGCGTGATGATGGCGTGGTGCACGCGGGGAGCTGGTACACGTGTGTGACACATCGGCTCTCTTTTCACTTTCCTCTCCCTCCTTCCCCAACTCTTCCAACTCTTAACATAATTTTAAAAACAACCGTTTCATTGGGCTACAATGGCATGCCACACAATTCACCATTTAACCCTGACAACTGGGTGGATTTAGGTATCCCAAGAATTCTTTAAACATGGTAAAATACATACAGTGGTCCCACTTTGTCCAGGGTGGAGATGCCACGAGATTCACAGTGGGCACCCGAGATCCCTAAATACAGCAGGCTGCATTCTTAGGTGTATATTGTCATAACGTTTCATGGATACATGGGGCACAGTAACAAAGTAACAATAATAAAAGGGAACAACTGTAACAGGATGCCCCACTGAAAGTGACATGAGCATGTGTCTGTCCTCTCCCTCTTCACTCAGCCAGGGCTCTGCAGCTTCTCTCTGGCACTCATACATTGCTAGCGACTCTCTGTGTGCTCTGGGATCACCATGAACGAAAAGCAGGGTTTTCTGAGCCACAAGCAAGAGTGACACAGCAGAGTGGACCTGGTGACCAAGACGACCACCCCACGGGGGCCAGGGTGGTGTTGTGTGCAGTGTGGGGAGGTCAGACCCAGTGAGGATTCCTGACCCACGCAGCATGGAGCAGGCCAGCCAGAGACACAGGCTCATCAGTCAGAACCGCACGCAATTTAGAAAGAATGAGCTATTTACTGCTGGGATTTTCCATTTAGTATTTTCAGATCTTGGTTCACCTCAGTTAACTAGGCCTGCAGGAAATAAGATGACAGATAAGATCAGGACTACTGCATGTTGTGTGACTTTTAAGTTTTTTAGAGTGTGCAATTCAGGCGCATTAAATAACTTTATTATGTCACGTAACCATCACCACTATTTCTAAAACTTTCTCATCCCACAAAACAGGAACTGTGTGATAGCACAGAAGCTCCACACTTCCCAGTTCCTAGGAACCACAAAACTACTTTCTGCCTCTACATATTTGCCCATTTTAAATATTTCACATAAGTGGGAACACACGGTGTTTGTGCATGTGTCCAAACTCTGTTCCTTTTGATGGCTGAGAAATATTCCACTGCACGTACATATCATCATTTGTTTATCCACATGCTAAAGATGAGGAGTTGAAGGCCATGCACAGTGGCACATGTCTGTCATCCCAGCTACCCAGGAAGTCAGTGTAAGAGGATAATGAATTTGAGGCCAGCCTGGACAACATAGTAAGACCTCATCTCTAAATAAATTCATAAACATGGACAGTTGGGCTGTTTACGCTTTTTGGCTGTTGTGAATAATGTTACAGCGAACGCTGGCTACATGTACCTGTTTTGAATTCCTGTCTTGCTTTCCTGATGGGCATATATAACTAGGAATAGAAAGCTGGGCTATTATGTGGTAATTCTGTTTAGAGTTTTGAGAAAATGCTAAATTGTTTCTCATGGTGGCTGTATAGGTTCACACTTCTATTGTAAGGTGCAAAGGTTCCCATTTCTCCAACACCAACTTATCTTAGGTTTTCTTTTTTAAATTACAGCCACGCCCACAGGTATAAGGTGATGTGTCAGTGTGGCTTGCTTTGCATTTCCCTAAAGACTATCGATGCTGATCATAAAGCTGCCTTTCAAAAACGCAAAAGCAACCAGGCAAACCCCTCACATTTAAGAGTTATTATAAGGGCTCTCCAATCTAGTCCAAGTTTGACAGCATGCAATCCTGAAGGAGCTGGGGTTCAGAAAAGGTTTTATTCTTTTGGACATTAACCTACACAATAGTACAAAATGACTACTTGACTCTCAAAAGAATTATTTTCAGAGTTAGAGGTAACCATTAATTGCTCCCATCTTTTAAGGTTAAGAGTTAATGAACCTCTCACTTCTTTCCCTGGTAAGGGTCTTACTGTTTTTAAACAATGCACAAGGCTGTGTTTTATTTTAAGTCAAGACCTTGTTAAATCACTAAAGTTGCCCAGACTTTACTTCCAATGTTGAGACCTCCTGCCTCAGCCTCCCAGAGTACAGGGCTTATAGGCTATACCACCCTGCCAGGCTTCCAAGGATAATGACCCTAAGGCAACAGCTCCCATGAGTCCAAAGGACTGCCAACACTCCCCTCCCCAGAACTGCTGTGGTTTAGCCCGCTGTGTCTGGAGAGATACCTCGACATGGCTGAGAACTTGGACAACACTGACCCATGTAAACCTGACACTGGCTTCCAGTCTGCTAAGCAGAGTCCCAAGTAGCCAAGGAACGCTTAGATTTAAAAAGTGTCTCTGGCTCACAATGATTACACAATCCTTAAAACTTAGATAATTTTAAAGGTCAGAATGAAGATTCCTTCATGCAGAGCTCCCCAGCCTCCCTGACTACAAAACCCACCATTTCTGCAGTCTCAAGGGCTGAAACTCTTCCCCTCTTCTCTCCTCTCCAGCTGCAGTACCCACCCACTTCGGCCCAGTCCACTTGTTCTAAGGTCCTCACCTCCTTCCAGTTTGCCAGTCTGAAAGACCACTTGCAATATCTTCCCCCTCAGCCATACTCAGCCACGACGCCTGCCTGCCTACCCCAGCCTCACTCTCCCTGCACCAATCCCAACACCATCTGCATCTTCTCTTCTGGACTGTTCTGCATCTTCTCTTTCTCTTCTTACCACTTCTTGAATGCTGTGTATTACACACTTAAGAAAATCCCCAAACAGACAGTGTGACATTACTGTTTGCATTAGTCTAAGTCACAGGCTATACGCACTTTTGCTAGGCTGGGGACGCAGTTGGGTGTAAAGTCGTAGCCAAGCATGCTGGAGGCCCTGACATCCCTAACACTAATGGAGAAAAGGAAAAACTCCTATTCATGAATATGTTGGGGAAAAAAACCCATGCACATTTTAAATGGACAATGAGAATCTATCATGAATTTAAACAGTTAAAAAAGATGTGATTTCTAGCATATGGTCAGACAGGTACACATTTCACTTCTTCAACGAATAGAGAATGTCTCCTCTGTTAATGAACAGAAAATGTCTCTCTCAAACGAATCAGCTAAATCAGACAGTTTCTAATGAGTGGTCCAACCTCACCACGTCCTCTGTCTCCAGGGAGCCTCAGTCCACAATTCCCTTTCCCACATGGGGGGCAGCAGGCAGAGGCCTTGGGCTCAGTGTAATGAGGCACTGGCCAGCGAAGTAATTCCTAAAGGAGAGTTTTGGGGTTGCAGTCCTAAAGCTCTGCTTCCGAGGTGCCTCGTTGGCAGATTTGCAGAGGGCAAAGGCATCCCTTTTCTATGGGAAGTGAACAAGGAGACTCAGGAAAGATGGGAAAGGAGAAGGCAAGCATCCAGAACGCCTTCTCAGGGTCCTTAATAGCAAAATTTCCGTGGCCCCCCAGGGCATGCAGATTGCAAGGTGAAACCACTCCACGGCCCTGCAATTGCTCCAGCTCAGGATAACATCACGGAGAAGGTTGGCAGTAATTTAATTAGAAAGACTCAACTACAGAGGGGCCACTGCCACAAAGGAAGCATTTATCTTTATTGTCATCAACAGCAGAAACTTTGCTAATTAACCCAGTGACCGTGAGAAATGTGTTTTTCTTGAGGCTTGAAAATTGGCATTATTAGAATGTCACAGGTATTCTTCCATTGGTGAATTACCAGATTGCCAAAATCTCTTCTAGATATTCTCACCACTGATTAAACAGAGTATTTTTTAAAAATCTAGTAAACCTGGGAAATAATCCCTGTGTCAGCATTGGCTAAAAGGATTCCAGCTATACACTGCTGGTTATAAGAGTAAATCCTCTAAGCTAGCATTGTCCAGTGAAAACATAATGCAAATTACATGCATAACTTTACTAATGACATTTTATTTAACTCAATATAAACCAAAAATATGAGCATAAGCTCAATATTTTTAAATGTATTGATATTACATTTTTTTGTCCTCGTTAATAGTAACTGTTTAGTGGGTGCCAGTGTGCAGGGCAGGATTTGTTCTGAAACTTCTCTGCATTATAACCCTGAGGTGAAACAATGACTACTCCCCATGTCCCACTTTCAGACATAGGAAGTAGTATTTATCATCAACCAAAAACAAAGGCAAAATTAACAGCTATACACAACCAAGTTAACTTTGGTGATGTTGTAAGATTCTTCCTGATCCAGTAAGTGGACATAAGGATCAAGAGATATTTCCAACTCTTTGCTGTATTCATTACATTTTCTCCTTACTTAATAAAAAATTAACTGTACTCCTTCCATTCGGTGGTAAATCCTATTTTATTCAAGAAGCCATACAGTACCATTTACCAAGCATCTGGTATACCTAAGTCCCAAAAGGGATTCAGATGCTGTGTTCAGGAAGCTCTATGGTCCTTACTAGGGCAGGGGCAGGAAGAGGCAGGCGCCAAGGTAACAGATGTGGTGTGCCTATGCACCAGCTGTCCCCAATGAAGGGATTCATTATGCATCACCAACATATATTAACAAAAAGTAAAGACTGAAATGAAGAAAAAAAAAAAAAGTAACACTGAAACCTAATATACCAGGTACAGACACATTCACCAATTCACAGAAAAATTATTTCTTGATGTGGATGAGGAAGGGATTCTGGAACGATTCAAGGAACCTTTTGCACTTGAGTGCAGGTTTGCACTGGGAAACAAGAACCACTGTTAGGATTATGTCAAAATGAACAGAAGGAACATCAGCTGCCAAGTTCCAAAGGTGCAAGGGTGAAATGAGCAAGTAATGTGAGTCACTGGCTTTTTCAGAGCCAGAGTCCATGTGATCAGGAGGGCACTTTGGTGAGATTAACAGGAAAAAATGGATTCGCAGGGAGGAAGGGCAGGAGAAAACCAAGTGCAGGTCTAGTGTAACTACCCAGGCCGGACCTCCGAAAGCCTAAGTGGTGAGGATCAAGGCAGTTAGAAAGGGAGAAGTGGGCGCTACAGGTGTTGAAAGGCAGCCTTAAATTCGCGGTTGGGAATTTGTGGGGGTTAGGGGATTGCTTCTCTTTACCTCTTGTGATTCTTAAATGTAGGACAAATTTTCATCTTTTTTTTTTTTTGGCATAGTTAGCATTTATCTGTAATGAGAACACTTAAAATCAATTTGCAATTTTCAAGTAATACACTAGAATATTAACCACAGTCACAACGTGGTACAACAGATATCCTGAATTCATTTCTCTTGTCTGATGATCCTTTGACCAATATTACTCCAGCCTTATGCCAGGCTGGGACAACTGAATTATCAAAAAAGTAATGAAGGAGAAAAGGAAGTCCAGACATTCATTAAATAGAAGTCAACTGCATAACCTGAAGGATAGCAGTGCTTCTCTATTTTAAAAATGACAATCTAAAAGGCACAGGAAATGAAATCCACTACAGAGGGAAGTTTCCCCTGGCACCTAATGAGTTAGAGGTCGGCAGGATGTTCAGGTAAAGATAACTAAGATATTACAAATGTCCAGGAGCACTATGACAGTATCTGTACCAAAATACTTGAGAATTACATAATCATTGCCCCAGAAACTCTAGAAATTAATCACGAGAAAAAACAATAGGGACACAAATTAGATACATTTTTAAAAATACTCATCACAGCATTGTTGTGATTGAAAAAACTAAACAATCTAAATGTCCATTGGTAATGACTATTCGAAAGTATATCTTCAAGTATAAACACAATCATTAAAAATGACATGTAGATGCACAATGAATATTTAAAGCCAGAAAGGTTTTCACAATGAATTAAAGAGTAAAAAGCAGGACACTAAAGAGTCTATAACATACAGTGCTTTGTTTATACACGGTGTGCCATTTTGTCTAGAAAGCCAAGAGCCAAAATATTAGCAATGTATCTCTAAGATTATAAGAGATCCATACAATCCATTTTTATTTGCTGTATTTTCCATTTTCTATAAGAAATAGACATCTGCTACCTATTTTTTCTTTAAAATATTCACCCCATGAAAGATATGTTCTACTGCACTCTGAGGTGGACACAGAAAAAGGGTGCCTGTCTGGGTGGGTGGAGGACAGGGAGAAGATTGGAGCCTTCTACATACCATTAATTACATGCAGACAGCAAGGATCTGGGTGTGGGGGTGACATTTTAGATACCAACAGGCCAGGTTAAATTGTTTCTGTTTGCACCTGTTTTTCCAGCGAGTTCTGTTGCCAATCCAAAGATAAATGGCCTGATGTAAAGTACATGTGTTTATGGAGGTTGCTAATCTTCCAGCCCATTTACCACCAAAATATGGTGGAGGAGAGTTGAGTCATTTCACATACACTTTCTGCAGTAAACTCAACTGTTTCAAGACAAAATGGTCAGCTCACGGATCACTTATGAACGAATATGGAGAGAAAAACAGAGGATTGCTGCAAAACCAAATGTGGCCAATAATCATACCAAGCTGCCCAGACTTTTTGAAAAGCTTAAATATTTTACTTCTTTTCAGAAGAAGAATGTAAACTTCAGGGGAAATGAGACATATCTGTCCTTTATTCGTATAATTGAATGAAATGCCACCTACTATAAATATGACTTTTAAAATAAGAAAAACAGCATTGCAAAATTGCCTCGTGGAATATTTTTATATTGCGTTTTTTGTCTCTATTTGGAGTGTTCTGATGTTGAGTGAAAATCAAATGCAAAATCATAAAACTAAAGGAAGCATCATTTTAATAATCAAATTTGCAAAATTCCAACTCCACTGAAATCCAATTCTTTGTCAAAGATAAATATTTATAACAAGTATGAAAAACACCAGAAAGGAACACAGTGTTTCCCCTTAAATATTCAGGGGGAAAGGTTTTTTCCCATGGATCTCATGGTTAAGAAATCAGCCTGTAAGTTGAAAGTGACTAAAATAATTTAAATACTTAGCCTACTATTTTAAAAGGAATATCACTTATTTTCAACTTACTTTAACTATGTAAACAGTTTGTATGTGCTACCAAGCACTTTTTTTTTTCACATTGAAATGTGTCTGAGTGGAGTTGGATGAGAGAGATAGAAATAAAAACCACAATGTGAACCAAAAAAAAAAAAAAATCAAGAAACCAGGCTTGGTGGTACACATCTGTAACTGTAGCACTCGGGAGGCTGATGCAGGAGGATTGCCACAAGTTCAAGCCCAGACTGGGCTACACAATCAGTTCCAGGCCAATGTGAACTATACTGAGACCCTATCTTGAAAAGGGGCGGGGGGGGGAAGGGAAGGGAGGGGAGGGGAAGGGAGGGGAAGGGAGGGGAAGGGAGGGGAGAGAGAAACTGGATTCAGACCATTCTGTTACATGCTGATGGTCACCTTAGCCTCTATGTCACTGCTTAAAATTAGGGTTCTGCCTTACATCAGTACTGTGTTTGCTGATAGTCTACCATGGGTCTGACACTTATTTTCCTATACCATTACTGGGAGTAGCAACTTGGTAATTATCTTGGATGTAAACCATCTCTTCATTTTATTTTTCTTAAACATATCTATTATAAACATCAAAGGTTCAGATGTGTTTAATGGTTGAAGATTCAAAGTACAAGTTCATATTTGCTCTCTTCAAATAAATGACCTTACAGCCAGTAACTATTTCTGGGTCCCACTTCCATCCTTTTAGACTGAACAGTCTTAATAATTACAGTCAGTTTCACAAAAACCACAAATGCATGGTGCACTGGGACTTGGCTTTCCTACACCAGAACACTCTGCTGTTACATCACTCATGCAGAAGCCCAGATTCCCATGTAGTAATCCACATGCACCACCAACATGGCCTTGCGAAGGAAGGACAATGTTTTCTGTTTTCTTCCTTTTCTCCTTTTCTAAGGAAATCCTAAAGGCTAGTATCCTTTTATAGTATAGCAGGACAATGCCTAATGTCTTCCAGGAACACCGCAATTATTCACTTCCTTCCATAACCCTACAGACTATTTAAAATAGAATTCAAGGTGACACATTTTTCTTAGAGGCTAGGGAGTGACTTAAAAGAAAAGATTTTGATGGGCCATTTTTCTTCAGAACTTTCGCAGTTCCTTGAAGACAAGATTGAACTAGCCACCATGTCCATGGTCATGCCAAAGAAACGTGGAGTCTCTTCAGTTAAAGCAAATGAAATAAAATAGCTTTGAGAATCAAAAGCAGGATCTCAAAGAGACATTGGTGTGTTCATCCATGTTCACTGCAGTGCTGTTCACAGCAGCAAAAAGGTAGAAGCAACCCAAGTACCCATCTGGGATGACTGGATTAACAACATGGACTCAACGTGGACTCAGATATTCTTCATTCTTAACCAGGAAGGAAATTCTCATCTATGCTTAAATGGATGCACCTTGAGGACATTATGTTAAACGGCTTTCACTAGCCACATAAGGACAATGATTATATTGTTCCACTTACAAGATAAATTTATAGGGACAGAGCAGAATGGTCAGTGCCAAGGGCCAGGAGAAAAGAGGGGTGATAAGCTGTTTAAATGGGGTGGAGATGTGGTTTTTGCAATGTGAAGAGTTCTGGAAAATGTACAGAGGTGATGGTTTCACAGCAATATGAACATACACTTAAAATGGTTAAAATGGTAAATTTTTGTTATGTGTATTTTATCAATATAAAAAAATACTGAGGAAAAACACAGATGGTAAACATTTTTCATTTCCACTTCAGTATGATTGCTAAAGAAGAGATGGTTAGCAAGTTTTACCACAAATGTTATCCAGTAAGATAAATGGAGAAATTTCACTCAGTTCCAATTTCATCTTTTAAAACTTGTTTTTTCAATATATCACTCTTTGGGAATGTAATTACAGATAACCTGAATTTCAGACAACTGTCCTCACTGTGACCCAGAAAATATTTGCACAAACTCATCATGATAGATACTGTCATTACCTGCTCATGCATCCTTTCTCCTTTACTAGCTCACACAATGAAAATTTTAGGGTTTTTTTTTTTTTTCTGTACAGCAATGGGTCAGTTAAAATATTCACCTTCTTGCAACTAAGGATAACCCTATGATGCAGCGTTGGCCACAGATGTGCAGAAGAGCGTTGAGTGGAGCACAAAGGACAGCTAAGTTCTCCATGATGAAAAAAGAACAGCTTTGGCTTCTTACCCTTACTCTTCCCTCTTCTGCCAGGAAGACAGAAGTGGCTGGTTTGCCTATGCAGGCAGCCAGCCCTGAACTGAATGACTACATGGTTGGTTGAGAAATGAACTCTTTCTTACTTAATTCAGAGTAATAGGTGTCACGGCTTGTATCCAGATGTCCCCCTAAAGCTTCATACAGTCGGTCATAGGTGGAGCTTTTCAGAGGTGGCTGGGTCTACGGTACGTGATGCTGGGATCAAGGATGTGACACTAGGATTAAAAGTATAAGCCTAAAGTTGGGCAGCCTGGATAAACCATAAAGGACAGAAAGATACTTGCGCTGTTGCTTGCTGCTTTTGCTGTCTTCTGCCTGCCATGAACAGTTTCTCCTCTGCCATGTCCCTCGGCCATGCCGCTCGCTCTGCCTTGGAGCCACCGATTATGGACTGAAACCTCTACAAACCATGAGCCAACTAAACCTTTCCTCTTTAACTTTGGGGAATGGGTATTTTTTTCTCAGCAACAAGAATAAGTAACATAAAGTTTCTCTTACTTGCAACTAAATTCACTCTTAATTCAATTTGGTGGGACCAAGACAAACCCAAAGCAAGAAATTCAGGATTGCTTCTGATGTGTGAGATGGAGTTAGAACATTTTCCTTCCATAGGAATGGACACCAATAAGACTGAAATATAACAGTCCCCATGTCACATATCCTTCACTCTAAGAAATATACAAAGACAGATGATTGGAATAAGGAGGTGAATGCACTTAGATGCAGACAAAATCTTAATCCAAAATAATGTTTTCCCAAGATAATGCTAACATTGATTGGGTCAGGGTACAGTATCTCAGCAGTACACACTTGCCTAGCATGCACAAGGCCCTGGGTTTAATCCACACACAAGCACAGACACAAAAAATTGGCATTTATTAAATGCTTATTGTGGGGCAGGCACTGTGGACAGATCACCTCATTTAATTCTGACAGTCTTCTAAAGTACAACCAAAGTTCCCAACCACTTTATTGAGCTGCTTTTTGATATTGTTTGTGTTTTAACCAACATTTAACTATTCTGATTTTCCTCCTATACACGGGGGGGGGGGGGTGTTTGCAAAAATTCACTAACTGCTGTGAGAATGACAGATAATAGAATCAGAGTACATAGCAAGAGTGTCAGGGTTAATTATTAATAAAGCATAAGTGCTGTCATCTCCCCAAAGGATGGTGTTCTGCCCAAATTCCCCGTCAATGCCACATATCAGAAGACCCTGGAGAATGTTCTTAAAATGCAGATTTCTTGGCTCCAAGTAGGTTTAATGAGTCCAGATATGGCAGAGAAGGTGGTCTGCACAAATGGACCCTCGAGTCACAAAACCAATGCCATCTGACAACCAAGTTGTCAGAAAGCCTGCTGTTGTCGTCACAAATCCGTGCAGCAGCCTCTGGGCTGGGACAGCTGCTCTCACAGAACTACCCCACCCACAGTCACTCTCTGCTTTCACCAAGACTCAAGAGGGGCTCTGCAGTTTCCATAACATCACTTCCAAAGACAGCAGGCACTACTTCCTGTCCCTTTGGTGGCCTGGAATAGGGCGAGCTGTGCATAGGTCAGAAATCTGCTTTCTTCTAGCAACAGTATGTTTCACTCATTCTCTGTGTCACCTGAATGGGCTACTAGGAAATTCAGTCTGAGTGAGCCAAGTTCTGTTTGGACTGTGACTTTCCTCAATCAAGTTCTAAGGATCGGCATTATTATTATAGTTTGCTTTGCTTGACAGGTGGTAACTGAAAACAGTTTATTACAAAAGCAAACACATTCCTGAAGGAAGATGTAGCTGGGTGCAGTGACACATGCATATAATCTCAGCATTCTGGAGCCTGAGGCAGGAAGATCTCCATGAGCTCAGGGCTAGCCTGGTATACACAGTGAGTCCAAGGTTAGCCTGAACTATATAACAGGACCTGCCTCAAAAAAACCAAAAATATAAATAACTGAAAGAAGATTAGAAAAACTAGAAAATGTAAATATAGTCTCTTGGAGGACACTGTTGACTGCTTTTTTTTAGCTTTACAGTAAAGCTAAAAAGAAAGAAAGAAAGAAAGAAAGAAAGAAAGAAAGAAAGAAAGAAAAGCATAGCACTTTATAAGCTTTATTTAAAGTATATTACAAACATGTTTTCATAACAGTACACATTCTTTACTAAAATCACTTGAATACACCACAGGTATATCAGTATGTGGACATTCAAAAATTTATGCACCACAACCTCCTCATTCATTCATTATCTATTTTATTTTATTCACTTGGGGAGGGTTTAAATTTTTAGATTAAATTTATGACTGATGTGACATTTCAACAGATGTATAGATTGTGTAACAGTTAAATGGTTAAATCGGCGTAAACACGTCTGCCTTCTCACTCATCACTTCTCTACAGTGGAGACATGCGGATTCCCTTCTTCCGGCTGCCTGAAATGTACAGCACATCACCATCATCTACAGCCAGCACACAGTGCAGCTGCACCCTGCAGCTCACCCCAGGCCTAAAAGAACCCACCCTGATCAACCTTTCCCCTCCCCTTCCCTCCTTCTCCCCGCTACACTGGTAACCAGCATTCCACTCTCAACTTCCAGGCCACCGGCTTTTGCAGATCCTGCATATGAGTGAGATCCTGTAGTACTTGTCTTTTAGTGCCTGGCTCATTTCCCTTGACACAGTTCTCTTCACTTTGATCCACGCTGTCACAGATGACAGGCATCAATTCTTGTTCATGGTTTAAAGGTATCCACGGTGTGTGACTGCACTGTTCATCTTCACTGTCCATCTGACTGGACTGAGAGACTCCTGGACAGGCTGCTACATTCATCACACAACTGATCCACTGACACACAGGGGTGAAAGTACCTTCGGGAGGCGGGGTCTGGGAGGGGATTGCTGGGGCTGTGCCTTTGGAGAGGACACCCCTCCTAGGTGCTCTTCCCTGAGCTCTGGTTCCCAGCCACCACGAGGTGAGCAGCTCGGCCTCACCATATCCTTTCGCCACGATGCTCTTGCCTTGCAGCCAGCTGAGAATGAACTGACTCCTCAGAAACTGTGAGCCAAATAAACCCTTTCCTCCTTAACTTGCAGGTGTTAGGTATTTTATCTCAAAACCAGGAAAGCTGTCTAGTATAGTGTAGACATACTCCTTATCCATTTATCACCAGATGGACACTTAAGCTATTTCTATTTCTTGGCCATCACAAATAGTGCCACAAAAGTACATGTGAGTCAAGATGTCATTTTGACATACTGATTTCTTTTCCTTTGGGTTTATATCCACTATTAGGATTACTGGATCATCCAGTGATTCTTTTCCTTTCCATTTCTTTCCTTTCCTTTTAATTAAGGATTGAATCCAGGGCCTTCGTACTCTGCTACTTTCCCAGCCCTTTCTTTATATTTTATTTTTGAGACAGTTTCTCACAAAGTTGCTAAGTTGCTCAGGCTGGACTTAAAAGACTTGCAATCCTCCTGCCTCAGCCTTCAAGAGTACTAGGATTAAAGGCATGTACTACCACATCCAGTTTATTTTTAATTGTTTAAGGAGTGTACTAATTTACAAACCCACCAGCAGTGTGCAGGGGTTCCTTTTTCTCTACATCTGCCCCAGCATCTGTTACCTTTGGTCTTTTTGATAGTTATATATCCTCACTGCTTTTTTTTTTTTTAATGAGCATTTCTGTGGCAAACCCACTCAGTATTAAAATTCTGTACACACACATGCCTTCCCTGTTTATTCATTCATTTTAAAAACAAATTCATAAAAGTGAAAGTAAATAGAACTCCCTTGAGGCTTCCACCCCAGGGACTGCCCCTGCCTGAGAAACACATTCTCAGCCTTTCAGAATCAGCGGTCTCTACCCTCCACTGCAGATCTTCTGGAAGTGAGATTTCCTAAAGGATCAGCTCTAGGCTTCCTCCCCATTTTACGGTTTCTTATTAAGCTGTGTGACATCCACCCCCATGCCTCCTAAGCACAAGGCTCCCAATATTCTACAGCCACCCCAATCCTCTCTTCTGAATTACAAAATCACGGGTGATGGTCATAACAATAATTTTTTAAAAATGGCCATAATCCTTTGGTAGTCCTGACTCTAGAGATGGAGCTTAAACCAGGTGTGGTGGCATAATACACTCGCAGCACTCCGGAAGGCTGAAGTAGGGAAGCAGCAAGTTGAAGCCTACCCAAGGCAATAGAGCAAGACCTGGCCTCAATATAAAAAAGGGCTACAGATGTAGCTCAGCATGAAGACCTTGGGTTCAATCCCCAATATCACAATCAATCGATCACTAATTAGAAATTTTAAAAAATAAAGGAGTGGTAGTTCATCTCCTGCCCTGTGAGTGTGGGCTGAATACAGGGGCTGGTGACTCACTTCTCACAAGCACCATTCAGCACAAGTGATGATGCTCTGAGACTGTCACACACAGCATCGCACTCCCTCCCTGCAGTCTCTCACGTCTCTTGCTCTAGGGAAAGCCATGTTGTAAAGACCCACAAGCAGCTGTGCGGAGAGACCACCCCATCCAGGAACTATGGCCTCACACAAAGAGCCAGCAAGAACCCGAGACCCTCTGCTGAGAGTGCCAAGTGTAAGCCAAGTGTAAGCAGGAGCCATGAGATCCGGCTCCTGCTTCAGTCAAGCCCTTCATAAAGGCCACCACGGCCAACATCCTTCATGTGACCTCCTGGGACAATCTGGGCCCCAGTCACCTACCCAAGCCACTGACCTAGGAACCTCCATGAGAAAGTAAAAGTTCATGGTTTTGTTGCTGCTGTTGTTTCTGGTGCTGGGGATGGATTGCAAGGTCTCACCCACACTAGGCCACTAAGTGACAGCCTCAGTTCCTATTTGTTGTTTTTTAAGGTGACATATTTGGGAGTAATTTGTTAAGCAGTAACAGCTTATTAACATAGATTTGCTGTTAAGTTATGGAATACTCTGCTTTATAGTAAGAGATAAATATATACCATGTAACCCTGGGGATCAAGAACATGGCACCTCGAAGTGTGGCACTTCGGAACGAAGAATGCTTTGAAATAACAGAGAAGCACAATCTCATCCCGTCTCTTTTACCTCTTTCTCTCTTGCAACTCAGAGTGCAGCTTCCTCTGAAACTTACTTACCTGACTATGTCTTAGTTACTTTTCTGGTTGCTGGGAAAACACCCAACACTGGCAACTTAAAGGAAGAAAGATTTATTGTGGCTCATGTTTTAGAAAGTTCAGTCCACACTGGGCGAGCTCAGCACAGAAATCACATGGTAGAGGCCCTTGGCAGAGGAAACTGCTCACCTCATGGTGACCAGGAAGCGGAGAAGAAAGGTAGGAAGCAGGGAGGGAGGTGTGCCCTTCCAGGTCACTCCCCCAGGGACTTTCCTCTTTAGCTATATGGTCCCATGATTTCACCACCTTTCAAAGATCCTCCCCATGAGTGCATGAGGCTCTTGGGTACTTCTTGATATAAACCATAGCAGCAGTTCCTCAGTGTAACTGTCATGAACCTCTGCTGGAATCCCACCACCAGAGATGACCCCCTGTCACAGGAAGGATACTGAAGTCAGCCCCCACAGCCATCTCCCCAAGGGGCCTTAACATACCCTGGCACCTATTCTGCAGGCAGATATCCAAGAAACTAGATCTGCGTGGAAAAAAATCTTGCTTACCATGCTTTTCACTCATTCTACCTTCCCATAATCACTGCCACCAACGTCACCCCAAAAACTCTGAACTCCTTTTCCTTCCTGCAGCTTCAGAGGGCTTATGAACTAAACTGGCTTTTCCTCACATCTCATGTTCTGTGTGGCTCCCATGCACACAGCATGTCTGTATGCCTTTTCTCCCATTAATCTGTCTAGTGTCAATTTATTTCACAGACTCAAGTTATCCAACCTTCAGACAGAGGCGGGAATGTTCCTTAGCCCTTACAGATCCAACTGCCTACCTGACAGTTCAGCTGAAATACAACACAGCTCATTTCAGGCTGACACGTCAGTAACTGCTGGTGTCTCTCTGATCCACTCTGTTTATAGTTTTTTGCATCTCAGAATGTAGCACCTTCACCCATTCACTGCTTCCTGCCAGGACCATGCAATGAATCCTCAATATCTCTTCCTTCTAATATCACAATCTATCACCTCTGCCGAGTTTGGTTGCTTCCCATTCATTACTCAAAAAAGCTTAAATCCTTCCTCATCTCTTGTCATCCTCCAATTTAAGCTACCGCTACCTCCTGCCTCCAATGTAAAGCAAATCAGCTCCCAACATTGTCTCCTAAATTCTGCTCTTGTTCCTTTCTGGTCTGCTCTCTAAACGGCAGCCAGCTGAACAACGAAACTCAGAACAGCAAAATTACAAGCTATACAGGGCCTTGAATGGAGGGTCCCCTTCATCAGCCAGCCTTATCTGGCGACACTCTCGCTCCTCCCCCTGCTATCCAGAGGGACCCAGCCCCTTCCTGCCCCAGGATATTTGTCCCGGCTGCCTTCCTCACACACACCCCACAGAACCTTTCAAACTGCCCTGGACATTCCAGAGGGTATTTCACAGTTAACTTTTTAAAATCTTTTCTTTAGAGAAGACTTCTAGACTCCCTCAAAGAATCCTGTTTCCTTTTCTCTTTCACCCTAGTACACAATCACAATTTGATTATGTATCGATTTGTGTGAATCTATGAGAGCAAGAAACCAGCTTTGATCACCGTGGCATATGCAGTTCCCAATACTGGCTGTTAGTGAAAAAATTATCGAATGAGTAAAGGTCCTCAGTGAGTCTAAACAAAGTGTATATTTACCCAGAATTCAATGGAGACCTCAAACTTCTACATTTCAATTAAAATAACTATTCTCTTGCCAAACTTCTGCAAAATTTTGAAAGCATAAACACCAAGATGATATAGTGACTTTCATATTTTATCTTTTTGGCATGTTTCAAGATCATTTTATTATTGACAAGACCTCAAGGAACAAGAGGAAGAAGAATTGTTATAAAAATAGACCCTAAAGGCAGACAAGAAAAGCAATTTTTATCAGCATGTTTTCAATACACAATTACATTCATCTTGGGGAATTGGGCCATAAATATATCTCATCTTGATCATTTCCACTTTCCCTTCCCTCAAGAGAAGCAATTCTAAAGCTTACTAGAGCACTAAATTGACCTCTAATTGATCTAAATAGGAACATTTTATTCTAGTGTTTAGAGTTTTGATGAATAATCATTTCCTTTTCCAAGGTTCCATGTTTGTGAAAGCAGAGAGAATCGTGGCTCCGTGCGAGATTATTTTGTGATGAAGAAATCACAGATCCACTGATGGGAGAATCAAGACATACTAATAAGGACAAGTTGAAGACCTGCTCCAAGCAGCCCTGCCCATCACTCATTTCCAGTAAGAACCAAGCGGACTGTAACCAGAGACACATGGGTCTCATAGTTGACCCTGTGGGTTCTGGGGCTGAGCCACACAGGCAACTGCCCCACAGCTCAGATCAGCACAGCTAATCAAGAAAGCAACCATGCACGGTATTCAGAGTGGGAAAAAAACACAGCCCACCCACACTTCTGTCCTTCCACACTCACACTGCCAGCCCGGCACCACAACCACATCAATTCATGCCTAAATGCATAATCATGCCAAAGTGAGATGAGTGGCATATATTCTAACTTAACAGATCTCTGTGAAATACTTAGCAACAGAATACTCAAGCCTATACACAAGCCCGTGCATAATATATGCCTGCACACAGAAAAATAAATGTTGTTGGCATAAAAACTATATAAAACAGTCATTGAATGTGAAAAACCATACCTCTGGCTATTCCACTCACTGTGACAAATAAGGTGCCCATATTTTTCCAATCTGCAGCTCACAGTATAATCTTACTAATGTTAGCTATCACTGATTCATTTTCATAAACCAAGCCATAAAGTTACACACACTATTTGAACTTTGGTAAATGTTTCACTTCACCAAAAGTTAAACCTTAAAAGAAGATTTTTATCCATAGAAAATTTTGGCGATCATAAACTGCTAAACCTACTACAATTTATAAAAAGGTGGCTACCTGGTGTGAGCAGAGAAAGTATGACATCAAACTGCCGTGTAGAAGACAGCACTGAGGAGGAGAGAGATATCTCTGGCAGCTACCAGACAGAGACAGAGACAGAGCTAGAACATGCATCAGCGTTCCAGGTCATTATAGGGTGCACTCCAAACAGCAAGCAGACCAACAGATTCAGATGGCAAGATGAGGCCAGACTCTACTACTAACCAGGTGAGTTCCCGCAATGACAGAGTCACAGTGACAGCTTTACCAAAGTGAAATATCAAGAATCGAGTAGCCAGGCACAGGGAATGCAGATGTAGAATAATCAAAGATAAGTCAAACAAGGTCACAATCTAAACAAAGAGCCTGGCAAAAGTCATTGTGACGCCTAGCTACCAGGAAGCTGTGAAATGATCTTGATATTGATAATAATGAAATTAGAATACCCTTTAAGCTTGCGGAAGGAAATCCAGAAACGAAAGTTACAGCCCAGATTAAATTTAGAGCTATAAAAGACAGTTAATGTGCACTTCTCTAGCCCTAAGCAAGTAATCTGCTTATAAATTATGACTTATTAAAGTATATACACTTTTATAATACCCTTTAATTCCTTGAAACCATGAAACACCTCCCAAATCTATTTTATTAATTGCCTAAAAAGAATCACAGTGTTTAGGATATGTTTATACTTTTAGCAGACATAGTCTAAATGTTATTGCACAATGGACTAAAACGAAGCACCACTTTTTGGTATCTATTTTACATAAAATATTTTTAGAGAACACCCAAGTGTTGATTTGCTAGCACAGTGGATTACTATGCAGTCTCATACTATGCAGCTACTGACCCAAAAAAGGAAAAACTCTGTTTTACTACAAGGCAGAAACATGAAAAGGAAATTTCATTGCCAAGGTTGAAGAATTCCTTAGAATTATCCTATTCTTGGTTTCTTTTCCTCTCTCCAAAAACACAGGAATTGAGGGGTCAGTCAGATAATTCAAATGAAAGAGAGTAAAAAGAAAAATCTATACATGGCATATGACCTGCCAAGAAGTACTTTATTTTATACTAAAAAGATGCAGTGCAAGCAAAAGGGGAAAAGACATATAGCCACAATTATTCAAAGCTTTTTCCATCCCAGGACCGGTTCACAAATGCAGACCTTTGAAAATATTTTGTAATTGCTAGTATTTCTGTAATTAGAAGAAAAAAATGGAATAACAGAACCACATTATGAGCAATTATCTTTTTAAAATAATAATGAAGATGGAGACAGCACCCCTAGAATTAACTAGCACACACAGAATCCTTATCTCGTTTACAGACATGGCATGGCCTCCCAGGTACAGCTTTGCATGCTGTCAATGGAAACCTGGCATAAAATCTATCCTTTAAAGCGTATACTCAGTGGTTTGTAGTATATTTATAACACTGTGCAATAATTATCTCTATTGTGCCAGAGATTTAGCTCAGTGGCACAAGCTCCTGCCTGGCAAGCACGAGGCCATGAGTTCAATCCCCAGTATCAAAAATAATAACTATCTCTATCTCATTCTAGACACTCTCATCAATTTAGCTGTCACTCGTGCGTCCCTGCCTTCTCCCCTAGCCCCAGAAATCACTAATCTACTTTCTATCTCTGTGGACTTGCCTATCACTTCATAGAAGTGAAATCAGATAGATGGCCTTCTGTACCAGGCTACTTTCTATTAGTGCTATGTTTTGAAGGTTTGTGCACCAGGTGGCTTCTATCCATACTGTGTTTGCTTTTTACAGCTGAATAATATTCCATAGCATGGGAAGACCGTATTTTGTTGGTTCCATTCATTAGCTGACAGTTGTTTCTACTGTTTGCCTCTGATGAATGCTGTTATAAACATCCATGTACAACTGTGTGAACACGGATTCTCTTTTTTTGTGGAGGCGGGAGGGGGGACATATACTTAAAGAGGATTTTCTGATTTATATGGTAACTCAACCCTTACCTTTTGAGGAACTGCAAAGTTGTTTCCCAGAACTGCTCCACCACCCCACATTTCCACCAGCAGCATAAGGATTCTAATTTCTCCGCATCTCTGTCCATACTTCCTCATTCCCACATTAATTTATCATACTCATTCTAATAGATGTAAAGTGGAACTACACTGGTTTTGATTTGAATTTCTCTAATGACTAAAGATACTCTTCATTTCATGGAATTACTGGCCATGTGTGTATGCTCCTAGGAGAAATATCTGTTCATTCACTCACTTTTCATTTGGACTATTTGTCTTTGGATAGTTGGCTTGTAAGTATTCTTTATATATTCTGGATGCTAGACCCTTATTGGATACAGTCCGCAACGTTTTTCTCTGGATTGTCTTTTCACTTGCATTTTTATTTTCCTTACTACCACCAAGAGGTGGAACCACCTTATCCTCCACATCACAGATGAGCAAATGGTCAATATACAGCTGATAGGAATTGCAGCATGGAGCCCAACCCAGACAGACACTGCCCCCCTGGATCAGTGGAGAGTTTAGTCAGCCTGTAGTGTCAGTGGGTTACACAGCCACGGATTCTATCAATCAACCATGGAACAAAAATATTTCCTATCATCCCAGCATCTAGGGAGGCTGAGGCAGGAGGACACAAGTTTGAGTAAGGCTTGGGAAATTCAGCAAGACCCTGTCTCAAAGTTAAAAAGCACAAAGGGCTGGAAAATGCAGCTCAGTGACACAGAGGCCCTGGGTTCAGTCTCCAGTACTGCCCCACCCAAACAGAATCTGATGAAAAAACAACTTCCACCTGCACAACGTACTTTTCTCTTATCAGTACTCCTGAAATGATAAAGTACAGCAGCTATTCACATAGCATTTACTTTGTGTTAGTTCTTACAAGGAACCTAGAGATGGTCTAAAGTATACGGGAAGAATGTGCATACTCTACACGCAGATGTTATATGGTCCAACAAGCAACTGGTGTAGCCACAAACTTTGCCAGCCTGGAAGTCCTGGAACCAAGCACCTCTGCTACCAACAGCCACTGTGTTGTCTGCAAAACTGAGCTCCTTGGACACTATAGCAATAAGCACTAAATAAATAAGCAGGATTCAAAATAATTAACTTTTGTTTTAAAAGAAGGCTTACTGGAGCTTTGTATAGAAATACCAGAGGGCCCTCCCCTTGTTTATAACAGTCTTCTTGAGAAGAAAGGAATTAAAATAAAGCACAATCCGCCTTAAAAGGCAAAAGTTGGCCTCTCAACAGTGTCTATTCTTTTCAATTGTAGGAAACCTTCTTTCTTACTGAGTTATGTTGTTAGAACAAAGGAATTCAGACTACAAGTGGTATTTTTTGCTGAGATGCAAACATTGCACACAGTCACAGTGGGTGTTCTGTTAGGTGGAGGTTGATTTCTTAGTCAACAACCCCCTCTCTGCAAAACGTATGCCTCCCCAGTCCTGCGCAGCCAACTCTGACAAGCGGGAACAAAGCCGAGGCTTAGCAACTCACGCGCCACTCTGATCAGTTGTTCATTCTCTCATTTCTGCCACCACCTAAGTTAAAATAGGAAAGTTTTTCTACAAACTGTGCATGAAGTTGCGTGTAATCCCAGCACTCTGGGATGCAGGGGTCTGAGGAAGTTCAAGCACAGCCCGGGCATCTTGGCAATTCAGAGAGACCCTGCCTCATAAAAAAAATTAAAAATAAAAAAGCACTAGAGGAGCCAGCTGTGGTCCCATAGGCTTGTAATTCCAGCACTTCGGAGGCTGAGTCAGAAGGATCGCTCTAAGTTTGAGGCCAGTCTGGGCTACACAGTGAGTTCAAACACATCCTGAAAGACCCTGCCTCAAAAGGAGGGGCAGGGGGTAAAGGGTGCAGCTCGTATAAAATGCCAGGTTCAATCCCTAGTCGCTAACACAGTAGTGCCTTGGTTCACAAGCTGAATTCTACAATTCTGATTACAGAATTCGTTCCGCAATTCTGGCTGCAACCAAATTCTAAGCATAGAATCACAGAAAGAATTCAGTTTGTGAATCAAGGCACCACTGTACCAAAAAAAAAGTTTACCTACAAATTATTTTAATATAAATTCATGTTAACATGTTCATGTTAAATAAAGGCTAATACGGTGGTTTAAAAGGTGATGGTGAACATACAAGTGTACTGGATACATCACACTATAACCCCAACTATGTAAATTGTTACATATTAAAAGAAAAAAAATTTAAAAAGTTGTTCTAAAGAATATGTTACATTTATAAGTACTGGAATAGAAAAGTTCTCAACATGGTTAGCTGAGGTATAAAGGAAAAAGAAAAGTTGAACAAAAGAAACTTGCAAAACAATACAAATATGATCCTGTATTTGTTCTTAAAAATAGGCACCCATATAAGGTAAATTATATCACACAAACACTAGCAAATGTATGCACACATACAAAACCATGTAACAATAGCAACTGTCTTTCCCTCCAGGAGTAGGATATAATTTTCATGTGATGAAACATTTGACTTTTTAAATTTGTGCAGTTTTTATTTATAAACAAAAATTAAATAAAAACTAGGGTTGTGTTCTATCAGATAGTCCTACAGACCTTAACAGACATGGAAACAAATGAATGCAGATGAGAAAATGAAGCAAATGAACATATGTGAAGAATTTTTACTGACTTCACCAACTTCTTGATATGGTGAGAAAAATAATGCATGGATTTACATATGTGAATCTGAGTGGAGGCAGAAATTCCATAACATCTAGTGATTTTTTAAATACATATCTAAGCCAAATAAAAGTTTGACATTATCTTAACAGAATACTATGAAGCCTCATTTTAAGAAAGGACAAAGTAGAAATTAAAGGATAAAACAAGTGAAACAAAATCCCTGATGCTAAACACAGTAATGACACCTAAATCATACAATAAATTGCTATATTTCTGGTAGGTCCTGCTTTGTAATTCCTAGACAGCCACTAAGTCAACTTCATTTTGTTGGTAAATTTATGATTTAGTTCTTGATGTTGAAAATGTTGCATTTCCTTGTGTGATGGTTGATAGATGGTGACAACTTGAACAAAAGAATTTGGCTCAGCAATTCCATACCCTAGGGTGTAGAAGCCCCCACCAGGGCGGCTCATAGCCTGGGTGGTATAAAGTGGAAATGAGGAAGGATGATCTGCTTCTGTTCTTTGGAGGAGCTCCAGTCTTCAGCTTCGCCTTGGACGCCATCTCCTGGCTTCCAGAACAGACTCTTCGGCTTCCAGGGCAGATCCTCCAGCTTCCGGGGCAGGCTCTTCAGCCTCCCATGGCAGACCCACCAGCCTCCTGATGCGGACTCGCAAGGGACACTGCAGTGATCTCCAGACCATGGACTGAACCCTCCCATCTCCACGTGCAGGCACCCACTGCACACTTCCACAACTGATCTGTGGGCGGCCACTGTGAGCCAGTCTTGTAAATTCTTACATATTTGTGTATCTTGTATTATATCTGTTTCTCTAGTAAACACCTTAAGATACAGATTCCTTCTAAAACAAAAGAGAGAGAGGGGCGATAGGAGAAAGGAAAAAATAGGAAGGGATGAAGGAAGAAAAGAGGAGAAGAGAGGAGAGGGGAGGGGAGGGGAGGGGAGGGGAGGGGAGAACTTTACTAACTAATTTTAGGGCTGGCATAGCTCAGGTGCAGAGCACTTACCCACCACACACACAGAGCCATGAATTCTACCCCAGCCCTTGCAGGGGGAAAATATCTAACTTCAAACACATATACAAACAAGTTATTTGATTTATGCCTCATTGAAATTTTTTCCTGGTATTTACTATGTGCCAGTCCCACTGTTCCTTAAGTCAATGTCATTCTTATACCTATGGAATCTCAACTATTAGGCCATTAAGTATTACCAGCAATAAACACAAACCTCTCCTTGTAGGGACTTTTAGCATTCCCAGAATTTCCTTCTTGGCTTTCACCCAACAAATAACTGTTCCTTGAAGACAATTTTCTGTTTGAAAAACAGAAGCTGGCAAAATTTTTCCATATGAAAACAAAAGATTAAAGCAGTAAAGCTAATAGGTAGGTTATTATACTATTAGGGCATCTATTTGTCTATGACAAAACCTGCCTGCACTCTTAATAGTCACCTACGTATTTTAGAAATGGCATTTTCAAAAATATTATTTTAAATAGTATTATCCTATATACTGTAACATCTATACTAGTCTATTCTAAATTAAATATTATTCAATAACAATTGCATTATCTATACAGTGATGAGTGGAAGGAGAAAAAGGTCTTATCTATAAAATTTCAATCATGTTATAAAAATCATAAGGAAGAAGTGATAGGTCTAAGTGAATTATCTGTTGTTTTACATTGCAAGTATTTTTCTTAACAAATTTTTCACACATGTATGAACCCTTCTTTAAAATGCAGATAGAAGCCAGGCGTGGTGGTGCATGCCTGTAATTCTAGCCCTTGAGAAGCTGAGGCAGGAGGATGGCCATGCGTTCCAAACCAGCCTGGGTTACACAGTGAGTCCAAGGCCAGCCTAACCTACACAGCAAGACCCTGTTCTCAAAAAAAAGATCAAGTAGAAATTTCTTGGAAGTGACAGTCCCCACAAGTTACTCTTTATCATTTATAACTAAATGAAGAACTGAACTACTGGCCAGGCATCGTGGCACAGGACTATAATCTCAGCACTAGGAAAGGCTGAAGCAGGAGGATCACTTAGTTCAAGGCCAGCCTGGACTACAAAACAAGTTCAAGACTGGCCTGAACTGCAAAGCAAAACTGTCTCAAAAAGACCAAAGAAAGAAGGAGGAAGAAGAGAAGAAGGAGGGGGATGGGAGGGGGAGGGGAGGGGGAGAGGGAGGGGGGAGAACAACTACTGTACTACTATAACACATCAATGTCATGATACTTACAGTCTGGGATATTATATTGGAAGTAGAATGTGATTAGAATGTGATTCACATAAAATCTCTACCAGCTATAACAATAATATTTGAATTCAGGGCAAATAAATTCCTTTCGAGGATCAATTCAGTCCTGAAACTACATATGTGGGGAGGGAAGAAGACTGTATTACCGACCTCTGAACATCTTCACTTTACATAAAATAGGAATCATTTAAATTCCACTTTTACTGTGGTTATTCTCCTGTTTTCTCCTCAATATACTTGAGCACCATATATTGGACATTTGTCCTTCATAACATCTAGCCAAGAGACACTGAAGGGAAAAAAATCCATTAAATCACATTAACTGCAGAATGTTGTTCAGGAAAGTGTAAGAAGCAGATGACCACAAGTGACTTACATTTTTACCTCTCAGGGAAGTTAACAGTCTACTCATCAGAATCCACTGCAGACCGTGAATCCTACGTGGTCCCTAAACCTGAAAGTACTTGGGTCACTCCTTTCCCCCCACCCACCCACAGACAAACATCTACATCATCAGATCACACATGTACACCCAAGAAAAGCTTTGTCTAGTTTTTTAAAATTAATTGTAAATCAGCTTCCAAAAGAAACTGATAAACTTATTTCAGACAAGCAGGAAAGATTAAGGACTAACTACTCACCAGTCTAAATTCTTAGTATACATGCTCTTTTAAAAAGAAATGAAAATCAAGAGTCATCCACTATGGTAGACAAACTAACGCACTCTTCCCTTCCACCCCCTGCAAGAGAGTCTGTGTCCTAGGGCTGAGAACCTATAACTACATTTGGCTAGAGGGTGAGGGGTAATTGAAGTTGCAGGTAATTGAAGCTGATTGAGAATTAATGTGACTATAAAACAGAAAGATGGTCTTGGACTCTCTCAGTTGGCCCAGTGCAAACCCAAGGGTCTTTTAAGTGGAGGAGGAAGCAGGAGACTTTCAGAGTGTACAGCTGAGAAGGACTCTACCTTCCACTGCTGATCTGAGCAGGAGGGGACCATGAGCCAAGGAAAGTGGGCAGCCTGCTGACACGGGCAAGAGCAAGAAAATGGATTCATCTTTAATGCTTCCAAAAGGAATGCAGTGCTACCAATATCTTGATTTTGGCCCAGTGAGACCCGTTTCACAGACTCACATCATGGATCATATCCACGAGACCTACATCATGTCAGACTTCTGACCTCTAGAACTACAAGACGATACAAGTGTTCTGCTGTAAGCTATGAATTCATACCAATACCTCACAGCCACAAGAGAAAACCATCTTAGTGATTCACCCCTCACCTGCAGCACCTCAGTCACCTATCCCTGCCCATGACTCACAAAGTAAGAAACAAAAAGAAGTAGAAGTGTAAAGCGGTAAGAGCAGAGATTTAGGCATCTGGGCTTCCCGCCCCAGTGAGGCTGGCGAACAGGCAAGCAACCACACGCAAAATCCACACAAGAGCAATCCCACGGGAACAGACCCGACAGTCAAGACGTGGGACCCCGGTGGCTCCTTTCACCTTTCACAGGGAACGCACGAGGGACAAGCTGGTCACCATCAGAAGCAGCTTCTGCAGGCAGCAATAGAGTTCCCAATCTGGAAAGCGGTCGGGGAGAGCTCACAAGAGAAGATTCATCCACACCCAAGTTCCTTCCATCGGTTACATTCAAAAGAGCAGTGAGCTCAGCATTTGGCAGCAAAATCTCAAATAATCAAACTGATGCAGTGAGCTTTGCCATAACTCAATTTAATTGTTCAACAGAGCCAAGTTATCCATGGCGGTACTAAGCTCAACATGGAATACCCAGCATCCTTCCTTCAAGGTACCAAAATAGCTCCCCACATATCCGCCCTCCAGGAATCTCAAACAAATTAACTTCCTCCCGATCATGAAAACCCTCACATTCAAAACCCCCACATTCAAAACCCCCAAACATTATCTCCAACCTTCAAGACCTGGGGTATCTATGTGGTACAAGATTAGGCACCGCGGGGCTAGGGATTTAGCTCAGCGGCGTAGGTGCCTGCCTTGCAAGCACATGGTCCTTGACCCCTGGTGCCAATTAAAAAAAAAAAAAAAAGATTAGGCACCTCCATGGCATGTCTCTGGGCATCCTTCCCTGTAGTGACCCTATCCACCCCGGCCTCTCCCTAGGGCACCTGCCTTCTCTCCAAGGATCCTATCGGCCTCCAGAGCAAATGGGGCCCACTTTCATTAGGTCCTTACATTTCCTTTCCCAGCCTGCAGTGCATCTGCCCTCATTTTTTTAACTCATATGGCCCTTAATTGCTTATTTATATTTTCCACTCCTGTATGCTCTAACTCCTAGGGAGATTTTTAACTCTTAGAAGGAGCAGGCATACTCTCTGGTCTCGTTCTCTTAGTTCCGTACGCACTTTAAATATATAATCTTGAATCAGCAAAGAAATAAACTGCTGCATCCTTAAGAAAAAAAAAGAAAGGCTGGGGATTTAGCTCAGTGGCATAGGCGCCTGCCTTGCAAGCGCACAGTCATGAGTTTGATCCCCAGTACAAAAAGCAAAAAGAAAAGAAGGGAAAATTCTGACCATTCAGAAGAAATTAAGAGTTGGTCATGGAATAAAAACTTCAGCAGAAATAATAAAAGTCCAATAAAATTATGGTTTTTTATGCTTTCATGTTCTTTTTGCTTTGTATGTTGTAAGCAGTGAAAGATCCAAATGGGCACCAGGTGAGGGAAGAGTTTATGCCTCTGTCCCACATAATCTCACAGCACACCTCTGTGAGAAGAGCGGGCCCTCCCTGTGTCTCACTCAGAGGAATCCTCCACCTTAGGGCTCAAAGTGTAGGGCTGCTGCAGCTTGTATAAGAGATGAGGCATTGAGTTTTCTTTTCCTAAAGGGAAAGACAATGAGGGGTAAACTAGAAGTTAATCTTTTCCTAACTTCTTCATCAAAAGCCTACAAAACACAAGGGAAAGAAGATACCAAAAAATACACAATTCCATAAGACAGTGGGCTTCATGTGTTTTGGTCTCTCTGTTTTTAAATTTAAGGATTACCATGAGGGATGTGGTGATACACACCTATAATCCCAGCACTCAGGAGGCCGAGACAGGAGGATCACCAGGAGTTTGAGACCAGCCCAGGCTATCGGTTCAAAGCTAGCCTGAACTACACCACAAGATTCTGTCTCAAAAAACAAGAACGAAAACATCAAAACAATATGGTGTGCCCATCAGTTGTGTGACTATAAAATCTTCTGAAAATATAATGAAACTCGAAGTGCCTAAGTGCTGAGAAATTTGTTTCAAAATCCTGTATCCCTTTTTCCCTCCCCAGTGCTGCAAACTGAACTAGAGCCTCCAGTGTGCCAGGCAAGCGCTGCACCGCTGGCTCCCCAAATCATACTTCAGACAACAAACCAGCATAATCTAAAACGTAATGAAAACAGAGTTCTGAACAAACAGCCAATTCTCAATTGCCTCTCTTAACACAGTAAACCCACTCGCAACAGCCTGGCACACAGTAGGACCTCAATGCATCTTTGTTTAAAGCGCTGTCTTGGTGTCCAAAGCCAAGCATTGTATGACTCCAGCATAGTTACATCAGGTTCAAATCTTCAGATCACAGGGCGGTGGGCACGTCACTTGTTTTTCTGCATTCTCTACCTTATTTCTAAAACCATCCAGGTGTTGGCGCAGACCTTCCCCCACGCTTGGCAAGGCCGAACTTGAACAGGCAGTTTCTCATGACCTTCAAGGCTGTGTTCCACAATGAAATCACTTGGCTTTGTCTCCTATCCCGTTATTAATCACAAACAACAAAGGCAGAACTTTCACACGGAAAACGGGAAACTCTCCACGGGCGACATTCACTTCTGGGTAGAATTCACTTACAGCAAAGGACACCAAAGACCTGGCAATGACCTCAGCTTTTCAGAAACCACATTCAAAGTTTTGCTGGAGAGGAAGCAGAGCAGCTCTGTGACTGGATGACAAATGCTCCTGCAGATGTGCAGCCTCTGAGAGACCACAGCTGGGTGCTGGGAGGCAGGAGGAGGGAGGGGGCCAGGCAGGGCTCTTTCTATCCATGCCTGCGGTGGAAATTTCTTCCCTGCATGGAATGCCCAGGGCAGCACCTCAGCATTCCCCTTTTAAAGACAGCCATTTAGCATATCCTAGCCAAATCTGACTTCAACAAATCAGCTCCAATAAGGGGATTTTTTTTTTTAATTAACAAAGCAAATGCTTACAGCTCGGTTGTTCTTTTCATTTGTTTGGGCGAGGAGGAGGAGGATGATGAGGAAGAGGAGAAGGAGGATGACTCACCTGGCCTTTGATTTTATTGTTTAAATTTGAGCAATGCAATGGCAGGATAATGAATTTAACCTAGGATCGAGCTGTACCTGTAATTAGCAGACATTTCTTTCCTTACAGCCTTGCAAAATCTCTTCTAGCATCCAGAAATAGAACCATCTGTTCTTTCCACAACCCCTGGATGGTTTTAACTCCAACACAGCCCTCTGGACTGAGCCCACAATTAAAACTAATATTGGCCTGCCTGTCAAGCTAAGGATTTTTCCTGAGGCATTAATAATTAACTCAAATGTGAAGGACAAAATTAGGACAGCAACAGATAAATGGGCTTTAAAATTTATTTTTCCTTCCTAACATTAGTCAGTCTCCATATGGGAAAGTGGCAAACAAAAAAACCTCAGATTTGCTGCAGCCCTGCAAGGCCCTGAGTCAGGCCATGCTGTGAGGAAGTGACAGAAAGTCAGGGTGCTCGGGGACAAGACCATGCCAGCCTGGGAGGCTTTAATCCATCCTGTAGACCAGACAGGTCTGTGAAAGACCCCTGCTCTTCTAGTTGGATTTATCCTTTCCTTTCATCAGTCAGCATCAAAGGGAAGTTGGCTAACACCTCACTTTGGTCCCCTCAAAAGCAGATGCTGAGAAAGATTCAAGTCTAGTGGTTTGTTCTGGAGGCCGTCCCGGAAAACCCTAGGGAAGCTGGCCAGTAAAAGGCTCAGTATCAAGAGAGTTGTCACTGGACTGCAATCCACCTGGGAAGCTGGGGAACCGGGGTAAAAAGGCAGGCGCACTGAGAGCTGAGGACCTCTCCTTCCAGGCCTGTGTGCGAGATCACCCAGCCAGTAACCATTCCAGGGCAAAGGAAGGCAGGCACCCAGGCCAGGGCTGGGAGTCCGGGGCAGGACAGGGTCAGAGAGGGGTGGGGTCCATGCACTTACAGCCTCTGCTGAGCCAGGGCTGCGATTCCTCCCCACAAGTCCTGTCTTTAAATTTTTATTTCTATTAGTCCGTGTTTGTAGCACTTAATGATTGCACTCGTTGTGGGGAACTGGTACACGTACAGGACGCATCTTAACTCTTTTTATGTACCCTTTCCCACTCCTCCTTCCCCTGTCCCTCTATCTCTTGGTCTCCTTTCCATTTGAGGAGGAAAAAAATCCACCTCCCTGTTTCCCATTTTCTTTATTTTGCTTGTTAATACATTCATACTGTAGGTTTCTCCTACAAGAGACATGGGATTTTTCAGCTTGCATGTCTGATTTATTTTATTTAACATTATGGTATCTAGGTGCATCCATTGTCCTACAAATGACTCAAGTTTATCTTTCTTTAAGGGAAAGTAATTTTCCATTGTGTGAATACCGCATTTTCTTTAACCATTCACGTGTTGGTGGACGTATAGGCCACTTCCAGGATTTAGCTGTTGTGAGCTGTGCTGCTGTCAACATGGGTTTGTGTGAATCACTGTAACATGTCTTTAACTCTTTCAGAAAGATGCCTAAAGGGGGAAAGGTGGGTCAGGAGAGCTTAAACCACAGGCAATCATGTTTGTTCCATGATATGTACCACAGAATGTAAAGTTCAGTTTCTTTCCCATAAAATTATCCTTTAGAAAAGGAAATATGGAGCTGGGGATGCAGCCCAGAGGTGCAGCACCTGTCTGGCACAAGCGCAAGGCCCTGGTACCAAAAAACATTTAAAAGAAAAATAAAAAAAGAGGACATAACCTTACACTGAAATTCCAGGGTCTCATATTATGGTAGTGTCGATTACTATTTTACTATGAAACAGCAAAGTACTGAGTGGGGAAGACAAAACAATCCCAAGCCCTCACCCAGTGTTTGGTACAAAAAAAAGGTCAAACCAAGACACTTAATACGGACTTGGTTACTGTGGGTAAATTATGGATGGTACAGGGAACTACAAAGAAAAGACAAAGTAGACAAAGGCCACTGCCAAACTGTTCAAATGTCCAATGTGGCAACACAACTAAAAAAAAATTCAAGAAATAAACTCATCTTGACCAGCAGTTACAGAAATTAAAGCTAAAACATTATGTGATGATATCAACCAGACACTGGCTGGACCTCAGAAGTCCCGATATTTGTATCAATAAATGGAATTAAACTTATTAAAGCTTAACTCATTCCCCTGGAGAGCACTTGATAATACATGTCAGCAACCCAACCATCAAAGCTCTTATCCCAGACATCACGTTGCTAGGAATTTATTAGAAATAAATAACAGAAATTAAGGATGATACCAACAGCAATAATAACAGCAACAAATATTTATCCACCACACAGAAAGCAGTGCAGACTGTTCTAAAGGCCTGTGTCTGGGATTCTCAACCAGAGGCCTTCTGTCCCTGGGAGACACAGGCAAGAGGGAGACGTATCAGTCTGCCAGCCCCTGGCAGCACCCGTGGATGGGCCCGTGGGATATTAGCAGTCACACATTCACCATGCACAGGAAGCTCCCACCACAAACATTAACTGGGCAAGTGGCAAAAGTGTCATGATTGAGAAGAGCAACGGTAACAGCACTAGTAACTTTGTTACTCAGTAGAATGTAATTTTTATCTACTGACTTACATAATCTTCACACAGCAACTTTATGGCATTTGTATTGCACCCATTTCACAGATCAATAGGGATAATTTTTTCATACATAATATTGAAAAACTAAAAATAAACTGAATACCAAAATTCAAGAAACCAAATAAACCCCAAAAAAGTTAAACAAATTACATAACAACTACATTTTACTGAGAAATATGGAAAATGCCCATGAAATCATATAAATCTAAAGCAGAACAAAAATTAGAAATACAAAATTATTCAGTATAAGTATAGAGACTAAATGGGACAATAAGAAATAAAAGTTACATCAGGGATATAGCTCAGCAAAATAAGTGCCTGCCTGGCAAGCACAAGGTTGTGAGTTCAATTCCCAGTACAAACACAATTTAAAAGATGAAAGGTTTATTTATTTTAGTGTTTCCAATATGGATTACTATACAATCAAATCCTCACAATATCCAGATTACTTGGATGCTTTTAGTGCCCCCACCTCTGGGCAAAGATCACAGGTACTGAAAATTACACAACTTGCCCAGGGATTGCAGAATTAGGAAGTGGAAATAGCTGAAATGAAACTCAGGCAGACTGGCTCCAAAGTCTAAGTGTTTGACTCAGAATACCTTCCTCTGCCTGCCCTTCTACCATGATGTTTCTGACTTGGGAGTCAGCCAACTATGGACTGAAACTTCCAAAGCATAAGTCAAAGTAAGCCTTCTCTCCTTTAAGTTGTGTAAGTCAGATATTTTGTCCCAGGAATAAAAAAGCCAACCAATACAGAGATGTAAAATCTGCCTTTCAAAGTAAATTCACTAATCTATCTGAATAGACTAAACAATTGTTTAACCAATACAATCTCATTTTAAATCATTATTTTTATAATTAACCAATATTATTAGCAAATGAATATTTGTTAGGAATAGCCAACTATATTTAAAGGAGAAAGATACAAGGTTGTCAAAGTTTTCACAGGAAGTTCTGAGATCAATTGTTCTAATACAGGGAATTTCATCTGATTCTCAAATCCATCGATTGTTCTGTTCTCATGGATTTGAGGTTTAAAAAAATTTATTCTGCTCATAGGAAAATGGACACTCAGAATACATAGCAGGACTGTTTAACCAATTTAAGCATCTGTTTCTAGAACATTGAACAGGATATATGCTCTTTGTAGATATTAAATTGGTGGGCTTCAAGGTTTCTGGTAAAGTCTTAGCTACCCAGAGCATACCTTACAAAACGAAGTCACAGAAAACCAAACTCTGTGATCTTCCCAGATCCCTGAAGCTCAGATTAACTGAACGAATTACAGGGATCAGGATGCTAAAAACATATCATCATGGGAAATGAGGAAGCAAATCTGATATGAGCCAAAATACAGCTCCCTGCCCTAGAATCAGGGGTGATGGATGTGGGAGAGCCCTACAACAGCCGCCTCCAAATTCCAAATTCCATACTTCTGGGTTCCCCACCACCACCCCCCCAGCATCTGGTTTCAACAGGCTGCAGTGTCAGGAGAGAAGATGACATGTGAGGGGCAGCAAAGAACACTGAAAACAAACCTGGGACAGATCTTACATTTCCTCCTCCTGCAGCATCTGTGTCTGCATAAATCTGCAGAATGCATCCTCACCAAAACAAGGTACCTTGGTATAATACAATCCTAGTGTGCCTTCTTAAACTGTATGTTTTAAACTTAGCAGAACTAAATTACTGAAATGAACGAAGATACCAATGTCAGTAATAACAGAAATATTTATAGAGCACTTCCTAGTGCCATGACAGGCTGTTATAACTATTTTATATCAGGCATTCTCAAGTGGGAGACATTTGGCAATTTCTGGAGACATTTCTAGGGCATTTTAGACATTAATAGGACCTATATTTGCCAGCTGGCATCCTTGTGATTATTTGGTCTTCAATCTGATTGGCGAGGACCCATGACACACATACCTCTTAACTAGTTGAAGTATCACCCTCTATTTGAAGATACTATAATTAAAACAAATATCATGTCTAATGAAACCTGTCTTGTCAGTAAGTACTTATTTTCATTACTATGAAACACTTCAAACATATTAACCTCTGAAATAACCTTCCCTTTTTCCAGGTTCTAGAAGGCAAGTAACATTGGAAATACCTGTTTCAGAATCTATCACAAGTGTGATGCTATTTACTTTGTGGATATATTTACAACTATGACTGTGTGTAAGAATTCGAAAGTTCTGAGTCTGAACTCACTCTTTAAGAGAAGTCAAACTTAAAAAGATTTAAATCAAAAATATTCTTTCATTTATAAATCTATAAACTTTTTTTTTTTTTTGGTAGTAACTGGGAATTGAACCCAGAACCTTTGCACTGAGCCGTACCCACAACCTTTTACAGTTTGTAGTTTAGTGAGATAGGATCTTGCTAAGTCACTGAGCTGCTCAGGTTAGCCTCAAACTTACAGTCCTCCTGTCCCAGGCTTCCAGAGTGCTGCAATTACAGGCCCAACTAAATCTACAAACTTCCAATAGTAACAGAGGCCTTTGAGTTAATGTGATTAATAATACCAATTTATGAATCATGATGTATCAATCTTGGCTCATTGACTACAGCAAAGGTAATGGTTAAGATAAGATGCTGTAGAGCAAGGGTCAGGAGAATGTGGATATAAGGCAAACCAGAACTCTCAGTGCCATCTTTGCAACTTTTCTGTAAATGTGAAAGTACTCTGAAAATTTATTTCAGAAAAAGTCAAAATGCAAAGAATAAAGTTACAATAGGTTTTCTTGGCCACAAGATTTAAAACTCATTCTGGTATGACCATACTAAATTTTCAATTTTGCATACTACTGACTTATAAAACAATAAAGATAAATGATCTAGAATCACCCAGGCAGCTTTTGATCAGGCAACTAAACTTCACAGGCTCACCTACTTTGACACATTTCTGATTAGAATTTTATCTCACTCACTGGGAAAAAAATATTTTAGCAACCAAAATGTGCCAGGAGCTCAGGCAGTTCTGAGAACTCAAAACCAAGTAAGAAACAGCTCTGTCTCCAAGCTCATTGGTCTAAAGCAGAGGAAATCAACCATGCACAATGACCACTTGGAGAGATGATTGAAATGTGAATTTCCAGGCTTCATCCTGCAGAGATAGATCAGACTTTGAGTAACACAGATCTTTGGATTTCATGCTGGCAGGGAAGCCATGGGAACAGAGAAGAGAGAAACACATCCTTGGATGTCAGAAAAGAATTCCAGGACAAGGTGTACCTGACTATAGCATAGAACTATTGATGATCTGACAGCAAAGACCATCAGGACTCACCCTGCTTCCAACTGCTCACCACCAGCCACATTTACAGTGCTTCTCAAAGTCACTAAACCCTGGCTCAGAGAAGCAGCCCAAGTAGCAGGACCACAGCAGCACAGATGGGCCTAACTCAGTGCCCTCCAGAGCCAGGGAAAGGAGCTTTGTTTTAAACCAGTTGGATCTGACAAAATATGAAATAGAAACACAGGATTCTAGAGCCTGATTGGAAGCTACAGCCCAGAAAAGCTAATCTGCCTCCTATAACTGGTGTAATCATTTCAGTGGAAGGGCTCTTTCACATGCTAATTATGGTTCCAATTTTAGCCTCCTAGAGTAGCAAAAGAGACTGCCCTGTTGACCCAGGCTGCTGGGCTTTGTGACTTTTGGGCTGCTCTTTATTTGTTCATTTTCCCTATAGGATGTGAACAGGAACATCTCTTCCATTTGTAGCAGCTCTCACATCCATTACCTTTCTATTTTACCTAACTCTACACCTAGAAACCGATACCTGGCTGTAAAATAACATTCACAAAATTAGGACCCAAGGCACTTCCATGACGAGCCTGCACTGCATGCGTGGGGGCAAAGTTCCGGGAAAGGTCTGTACACCAGGAGGCACACACAGTGGTCTTGGACCACCAGAGGGAGAATCATTACATTCACGACCAGGGTAAGACACTCCAGCAATTCCACTGACCAATAAATCATTGATTTTGGATAATTACATTTTGTTGTTGTTCTCTAATACTCAGACATGGGGGGGTATGTTGAGGTGGACAGACAACAAAACACTACTCAAAACATACAAATGGAGAAAATTTTAAATTTTAGAGACACATCACTGCTCCCATTTTTCCCAATGTAAACCCAATATGGTAGAATTATTCATCATAAAACACCAGGCAAAGATTACTTACAGATTGTCTTCTAGATCTTAGGACAGGGATATCAATTTATTTCACTAATGAAGACGCAGATTTACTACAATACTTTCTATTTTTATTTAGATTTCATTGCTTACAGAAATTTTCCAGTTTACAGCCTAGCAACCAATTCAATGAAGACACAGAATGCAATCACAAAGACTTTTTTTAGTGCACACTTCATTTAGCCACAAAATAAATTCTCATCATAAAATATAAAATTCTTCTGTAATAGCAGGAGTAGGCAGGAGGTAAAGAAGGGCCAGTAGGATACGAAAGATTAAGTGAGAACTGTTTTCTCAGCCCACCTGCAGAATACCCACCACCTTCCAGTTTAAAAATCTACCACAGTGAAACACACCATGATTTTTTAATGCATACAAGCAAAGATAAAATGTGAGTTTTATTTTTAAAAAATTCACATGAACAGAGAACCTAGAATGGTGCTTTTTTTTTCAGCTCAAGATTTATTTTTCTCATCTATTCCCAAATGTCCCTTAAACCACTGTGACCAAAGAAAATAAACAAATAAAAAAACATATATGTGTACATTCCTCCTGCTTTATCCCCAGTAATCCAGTTAGATAATAAATTCTAGCAGCAAAACAATTCTCAGGGTATTGACAGATGCGAGCCGAAAGGAGGGGACTGAGGTTATCACAGAAGAAAAGGAATCTTTGGGGAGAAATGAGTTTCTTCTACAAAACTTGAGCCAGGAGCCTCTAACACCAGAAAAGGGGGTTACTGCTGAGGAGTCCAAACAGAAACTGAAGCCAGACAATCCCGAAGTCAACAAGAAAACTAGGTCAGAAGCCAAGAGATAATGCTGGCAGCAATTCCCAGCAAGAAGCTGGGTGTCCCAGGGGAAGGGGATCAGTGTGGGAGTGACCAGGGAAGCCGCTTTGCAGAGCACAGAGCCCGTGGCTAGCTGCCTGGCCATTTTCAGGAGGATATGCAAGTGCCCTGCAAGCATGTGTGCGAGGTGCCTGCCTCCCAAGCCCTGTCGCCAGCCTCTCCAAGTACCTGGATTAGCAGCGTTCAACTGACATTTATCATGTTTCCAGACTACTATGACAGTTCTCCTCAATTAGGAGCAATAACTCTCTCTGTAGACTAAATACAGCTTTTTATATAAGGCACTGAAAGGTAAATAGGCCACAGCCCAGCACACAGCTATAGGGGAGGCTGTGTGCCCGTTGTCTTTGCAGGCCTCATTTGCTTAGAAGCAATAAAAACCTTTACTAACAAATACAAGCAAGTGTTGAAATGAGCAAAACCTTTCAGACACTGAGCCACCAAGCCCTCCTCCAAGCAACTGCAGGCCACTGGTGTCCAGCATGGCTCTCCACTTCCGGTCACAGGGTGGATCTGTGGCTAAAGCCTGGTCTAGGATTACAGTGTCCAAGCTTTGATGTGAAAAAATCACTAACAGATCTGCTGTGAAGGATGAGGGCAAACTGTATCCCATAAAAACTAATGTCCTGCCTTCAATCAGTACCTAAGTTTACTTATTTCTGTATTAGCTTGAAATTGAAAGACTCTACTACCATAAATGGTCACCACTTATGACCCTCAACTTTCCCTCAACGTGGCCACGTCATACACAAACTATTTTACGTACATGAACTTTTAAAGACTAGCATCAGTCCCATTAGCTCCACTTTGCAATTAAAGAAATCGAGACTCCATTGCAGCACAGCTGGATTTTAACTTTAACTCTAACTCCAAAGTTTCTTTCTGCTAACTCTAGCATGTTCCATAAAATACATAGAAAGTGGATTTTTCTCTAAATAATTCTAGAGAATTATTAAATAACTTACCATGCATATTAAAATAACTTATCAGTGTATGAATAATATAATAAAATAGTGAGGTCACCTACATAATTACTAGTCCCAATACAGTAAGCAGAAGAAAAAAAGAAAATATGAAGTCTAAATCCAAAGACACAAACCTCTATCAGGAAGGAATATCTGTCTTTCACTTGTAAGTTAACCATGTTAAAACTCAAAAGAAATGCAAATAATTCATTTCAGAGCACCCATTGTTGGGAATAATTTCCTCTGGAACCATTAAGAATTTAAAAGTCAGACATGCAAACAATAGAAGAAAATGGGTATAAAAAGTGAATTCCGTGAAGAATTGGTCCAAAGAGCTAATCAACATTTGAGTTTACGCTCACCAAAAAACAAAAAGTTCAAACATTAATTTGTTAGTTTTTACCCCTCCACCCTTTGTGGATGGCCATATAAGAATAAACATGAACAACTACATGGATGAATATTTTTGGTTTGTTTTTTGTCGCTGTTTTTGAGACACAGTCTTACTATGTAGCCCAGGCTGGCCTCAAACTCATGGCAATTCTCCCACCTCAGCCTCCAAAGTGCTGAGATTACAAGAGTGCAACACCAGGTTTCTTATTAAAATGAGATGTTAATCACTAATACAAAATACTTTCAATTTTTGTTCACAAAGAAAAACTATTTGTGGGAACTTAGACACAAATATTTTTGAGTCCAAAAGGGGAAAAAATGTAGTGGGACAAAAAGTTATAAACAATGTTATAAGGGAAAAAACATAGACAAAACTGAGGCAGGAGATTAGATTGCAGCAGGCTGGCAAGTGGGCATACCTGTCAATCACAGCAATCCAGCACCTATGCAGAGAAAGTACGATCTCTCATTTTTATGGTGCAAAATCAAGCAGACTTTTGATAGGACAGCCTCAACCTAACAGCAGCCCAAAGACCTCAGCCACTAATTTTGTGGCCTCCGTGGGCCCTCCAGGCAGCCAGCTCTCACTCTGCAGAGCACACTTCTTACACCTTTAGAACATGTGAAAACCTCACTACCTTTTTCACATATCTTGTCCAATTCTTTGTTCAGGACACCAAGGACCTAGAAAGAAAGAAAGAGTCTATAGAATTCCTGAATCCAATAACAGAATGACAGTTTTCTATTTTGTATAATTTTCATTCTGCATTGAAATTTTGTGATTCTGATTTACTTAAGGTATTTTTAAAAATATTTTTAATACATTGCTAAAAATTAGATTTGGGGTGCAAAATATATTATAATAAAATGCTCCTTCAACTTGAAAGCAATTCCAGAGCCAGAATGACGAGCACCAGTCTCTGCCTAATGCACAATTCACATCTCAGTACTCTGGTGTAAACCACAAGACTGACCTGTGTCCCTGCAGCCCGATGCTAACATTTCACTGCAATACAATTGTAAAACTAGGCTATGACTCACCTTCCTCTGCCAAACAATAAAAGTCCTACTATACTATGGTGGGGAAAAAAATACTTGAGTTGCTGGATCACTGGACTGTTCAAATTAAGGTCAAAATATTGGGGCAGAAGTGAGGGAACCTCTGTGCGCAGATTGGATCTGACACTCAGATCAGGGGAGGAAGCACCTGGTGCCCTCTGAGGAGGGGCCAGAGAACCAAAGAGAAAACATAAAAAGATTCAAGATCAGTCGCATGAAAAGGAAAAACATACCAGAAAGACAGTAGAGTGCACAATTTAAATATCTTTAAGTTGCACCATAAGCAAAATATTATATTTCCCCCAAAGCCTCATGTGCTCATTGGTGGGGCTATTTGAAGCTGGCTAGATGTGTGATACTGTGATTAAGGATGTGTGGTACTAAATTAGTCCATTGATTGGTTTAGTGTAGTTCTGGCTGTGGATAATGAATGGCAAGACCCACGCTGGGTATAAGTGGCACCATCAAAAAGGCCATTATCTCAATAGAATGAAAGGGACAGGGAGGTCTGCTGTTTGCTACCTCCTGCCTACTATGCCATGGACTGTTTCTCCTCTGTGATGCCCCTCTGCCATGCCACCCTGCCTTAGAGCCAGCCAACTATGGACTGAAACCTCTAGGAACTGTGAGCTAAATAACCCTTTCCTCTTTCATCTTGTAAGTGTCAGGTATTTGTCTCAGGAACAAGAGAAGTGAGTAAAACAATTTCTTGTTCATGGACTCTACCTACCTATCTACCAGGCAAAGCTCATTTTTCAACTGACTAGATTTTTATATTTTTTGTAGAATTTACCCCCACCCAAGTGCTAACGATTGAATCCAGGGCCTCCAACTGTGCTAAATGCCTTTTTTAAAACTTTTTATTTTAGGTCAGGTCTTGCAAAATTGCTCAATTGCCCTGGCCAAGCTGGAATGGGAGATCGTGGCTCGGTCTCCCAGAGTGCTGGGATTACAGGCATGTGCTGCCACACCCAACGGAAACGTTTTCCCTTCATCCACCTAGAACTATTAGCATAGCTTGCAAAACCTTTGAAAACACATTACTTGGTGACTCCAAACCACAAACCCCCAGGAACAACTCACTGAGGGTCTCAGAAGCTCAGTGACTCATGCGGTTGGTGGCAGGCATGGCAGGGAGTGCCAAGCCCATCTCCTGAAGCGCTGTTCAGTATCACATTCTCCCCCAAAACTCTTATTTCAAACAAGTCATTCTATCTACCTGTCTCCCACTTTAATGATTCTTAACTTCACACTTCTGTAAATTATATTTATCTGGTCTTCCCAATCACAAACTCATGTTCTCGACAGACACAAAGATCAGCAAAAACCTCATATCCCCTAAAGGATTTTCTTGGGAGAGCCCGACAACATTCTAATCTCTGGGATGTCTGGGCTCCTTTAATCACACATCATCACCTGTGGGTTGGACAAATATGATCATACTCTCTTCTTTCAGCCACCAGCAGACCTTGGATGAGCCTCCCCACACTGTCCCTTCCAGAGAAGGAAGAACATCTGAATTTTTATGCCCTGAGCCCCTCCCCTGAGTAAAGCATGAAACAGGGGCCTGCCTGGATGTTGCTGAAGTGAACATAAGAATGGCAAATTGGAGAAGAGCTCAGCAACCTTGGGCTGTGAAGACAAGAAAACTGAGGGCCTTGTAACTCAGCCGGGACTCAGGTAGACCTCATGGTAGTGTCACCAAATGCCACCCACCTCACAAGCACATAAACACACACACATACCTGATGAAATTCTTACACCCAAAGTTCTCCGTCTGACTTGTCTCACAAGGACACTCACAAAGATCTTGCTTAAGAGCTTCTATCTAGGCCACAACACTCCATTCTCCCCACCAGCACAGACCCCAAGCTAGGTCTCTGTCCAACCCTCCTGTTTCCCACAACAGACTCATTCATTCATTCCACAGTAGGTGCTGAGCCTTTCTGCCTGCCAGGCACACAGTGGGGGTCCCCTCCTCATGGAGCTCAGTCCACTGGGGAACGAGGAGTACCCCCTTGTGCCCCTCCAACACAAGACTCCCCAAGAGACACCCTTGGATGCTTTACCAAGTTAAGACGTTGGTCTAAGTCCGGGAGGTTTTCAGAAACCTGGTGATTCCAAGGGGTAGCCAAGGTGTGAGTCCTTTAACCCATCTATCTAAAAAGGAAGTGGCCGACACAAACACGGGGTCCCATCAGTCACCTAAAGCAGGAAGGCAGGCAAGATAAGCAGGGCCTCCCAGAAGTAGTTTCCTGAGCAGGTCAACTTCCACACATAAATCATCTGGGTACTGACGGGTATTGAGATGCCCTGGGATGCCTCCAAACAATTTTTTCATTTTGAGATTCTCTTTCTCTCGTTTTTTTTTTTTTTTTAAGCTTTGGCCTCTCTCAGATAGAATACTGCTAACCACCTGTGAACATGTTAATTTTACCAATAATTTTAATGTCTTGACTTCTCACAAGCTCACTGCAGACATCTACAGTACAAAAACAAGGAAAACTTCAGCAACAACTGATGAGAGAGATGCTAGGTCCCTGTGGGATTTGAAATCATGTACACACTGGTTTTCTATTTTTACTAAAATAACATGCCCTAAAATATTTTTTATTAAAAAAAATAAAAGTTTTCTATTCCCTAAAACTTTTTGACTGGCCAGAGGGCAGGAAAGAATGCTCCCCAAATAGACCACAACTCGATCAGAAGAGCATTTAAATACATTTAAGGCTGTCACCTACTCACTCCAGTTTCTATTTCAAAGTTTGTCTGTATTTCTCTTCTAATTATCTTCTAATTTCAATCAGTACAGCGACCCCAGACCTCTGTAATAAGACAGTCAGCTGAAGACAAGTTCACTAAGAGATGATTCGGGTCAGGCAAAGAAGAGACAAAGTCCAAAAATAGCTGTGAAGGCAATGGTGTTTGCAACCGCTGCTTCCATGCCTGAAGTTTAATTCAAGTCCTTGCAATATATTTTGGTTTTGTGCTGGGGCCACAGTTATTCAGTAAGAGAACAAGAGCCAATCAAAAGAACCGTAGCATACTGATAGCCTACAACACTCGGCCCAGAAACCAAATTCACTAAGGAAGTTGAAGGCTTCTTCACTCACTGTAGTTTAACACTGCTCTCAGGTCGAGGATACGGAGAATAAGCACTGGGCACCTCATTCATACGAAGCTAGGAAGGAAAACACTGGCAGGGAAAGAGTGATTCTAAAGGAAAGAAAAACATTTTTTGAAACTCTACCTAGCCCAAAGGTCTTTCCATAGTAACAATTCATTCATGGATGTGTGATCAGACAAAACACATCATTTCTCTGTGCTCACATGATCAGGGCCAGCTCATACTTCCACCCATTCAACAAGGCGCAGATGTCCAAGCTGATCACAACTAAGTCACCCCCAACAGCGCCACTCCACACGGTTCTCCGGGACAAGCCTGTTTCCAAACAGTATAAATAGCTGGCTCTTCCCTTTCTCACCTCTCAAATTTACATCTTACAAAAGAATAAAACAGCTATTCAGCCAACACTGTAACCCGAATATAACATGGGATGTGGTCTGTCTGTGTTCAGTAGACCACGGAAGAAATTTTCTTCTCCACCTGACTGTAAGCAGCTCACACAACCTAAGCTCCCTTGACAACAGTGAGCCACATCTGTCACAACACATTTGTGGTTCCACTGCACTTTTCCCAATGATGCCATCAATACAAGCCAGTTACCATCTTCCTGAGAGCCAACTGAATTAGAGCTCGCTGGTCCGGAGCAGGCAGGGGCCACAGCAGATGTGGCGTCAGGGAGAGCAGGCCGACCGAGCCTACCACACCCCCACCGGGCCCTGCCTCAGGACAGAGCTCTGCCTTCAGTGACGCCCCAGCCAACGGCATGTCCTGCAAGCTGACGGACTTACCTGGCAATCGCTTGCAAGCCTGGAGAGCCGCCTGCCCGGGCAAATCTAATCTGTACTTTTTCCAGTGCAAGGTGGCGGCTGCCTGGCTGCTCATCACCTACAGCTGCTAAAATGATGAGGGCGAAGATGCAGAGGAAGTGAACAACAAAAGCGGCCTGCGAACTGCACACTGGGACGTCCTGTGTTCTGTGTGTGTGTGTGTGTGTGTGTGTGTGTGTGTGTGTGTGTGTGTGTGTGGTGCCTTTTATTTTTTCCCACAAGAGGATCTGACTAAACCCAACCCAACCGCCCCTAAATACCAGACAGGAAGTTCCACTTTAGAGCCAGTGAAATCTCTGTAGGTAGTTTTTTTTGTTTTTAACTGTCACAAGGAAAAGCCTTTGAATGCTTCTGACGTACTGCGGAGAGATGACCACTTTCCTCCCTGTGTGACAGTGTCAGATGTCAAGGAGCACAGCCACCACCCCCAGCCCCCACCCTGTGTGTGTGTCAGTAAAGGTGTTTGCCCTGGGCATACAATTGGGCAAAGAGTTGGGTTACATATTAGCTATACTTCGAAGAATAAATTGCACCTATTATTTCATTTTAGGATCTATATATATCCCTTGGGGAAATAAAGTTCAGCAGGATTTCTTTTTAATCCCTTAAAATTGTTATTATGGAGAGAAAAAAACTTAACCACAAAGATTTATAAGATAAGATGTAACCATTTTGACTCGTAATTCCAGATTATTCTATTTAGGCTGTTTGCTTTTTTCTTTTGCTATCATTTATGTACATGTTGGCCACACACATGCAAAAAAGCAAAGAAAATTAGTATGCATTTTCTCGCACCTGCTCTCTTAGTCTTATTGAGTTATTTTTCTTTCCTGCTTTGAAATGGAAATGTTCTCCTTGTTGCTAAGATTGCCAGAGAGCGGCTATCTCTATTGGGATACACACAGGGTTGGATGAAAAGGCACCTCGCCTCTCTCCCTGCTACTAGCTGAGGCACCAAAGAGAGAACGCTGACTAGGAACAGCATGGATGGCAGAATATTGTCCGTAAGCCTTGCCCTCCAGATGTAAACTGGGACACTCATCTCAGCCCTCTCCTAGGTTTGCTGTGAGGAGACAGGGAAAAGCAGGGACACAACGTATGTCACAAAAGCCCAAAATAAGTAACAGTCGTATTGATACATAATTGAAATCATGTGCAATTAACACATTCATAATGCATGATTTGCTGATCATCAGTACTTTTGTGGAGCTGCATGATCATCACCAAAATCAACTGCAGGCTCTTTTGTATCATCCCCAAAAACACTCTCTGTGTCCTTTCCCCAACCCTGGCCCAAGGAAGCCACTTAAACCTACTTCTCATCTCCACAGATTTGCCTGTCCTGGACATTTCATGTAAATGAAATCACAATATGGACTATTTAGCCTTCTTTTTTTTTTTTTCAGTACCAGGGATCAAACTCATGACCTTGCGCTTGCCAGGCAGACACTTAAGCCACCGAACTAAATCCCAGGCCCCTATTTTGGCTTCTTTCACGTAGCATGCTTTCAAGATTCCATGTTGTAGCATGTATCAGTATTTCATTGCTTATGGTTAAATATTACACTGCATAGTTAAACCATGTCTCACACATTCATCAATTCAGGGACACTGGGACAGGTTCCATCTTTTGGCTATTATGATTATTTCTGCTTTGAACATTTGTATCCAAGTTTTTTTTATGTGGACACATACTTTCATTTCTGAGAGCAGACTGCTGGGTCATACAGTAATTATATGCTTAATCTTTTGAGAAATTGCCCATTTTCCAGTGGGCTACAGCATTTACATTCTCACCAGTGGTTTTTAAGCATTCCAAGTTCTCTGCATCCTCACCAACACTTGTTATTACCCATCTTTTTATTATAGCCATCCTCGATGGGATGAAGTGACATCTCATTGTGATTTCACTGGCATTTCCTGGATGGCCAGTTAACAAAGCCCACTTTTTATCAGTAGGCCAAACTATCTCCATTCCCATAGGCAAAGTCAAGTACTCAAAATACAAACTTAATCAGACTGACTACAGTGCCGAAGCAAGATCCTGAGCAGTCCGTGTGTGGTGGACTTATTGAAGAATTCCAGCATTCAACCAGCACCCTGGCATGGGTTTCCACCTGCTAAATACTGGTGGCATTTGGGTTTATAGCTCCAGTGAGAGGCTGCTAGAACAGCATGGCCTCCTTCCTCTACTACAGGACTGCTTGCAAAACCTTGTAAGAGAATGATGAATAAATACAACATTTCAGTAATTTACGCATCCATTCTTTTTACCCAGGCTGTTTGTTTTCGTTTGTTTGACTATTTCTTTGTTTGTTGTAATACTGAGGATTCACATCCTTAATTTCCTATTAACAATCTAAAGCTCTGTATAACCTACACTGTTTTACCATGACTGATCGTAATCGAATCTGGGTTTGTTAGATCACTGTTTTGTATTGATAGATTTTGTTCAAAGCTGTTATGATTGATAGTATCAAGTCTGAGAGTATAGGCAACTGCACTTAAGATGACAAGATCCCTAGAATATCCACTGTGGTTTAATTATTACCTGCCTTTGAAGTTTTGTGCTGTCTACAATGTTTTATTTTTACTAATATTGTTATTTACTGCTTTACTCAATTATACTGCTATATTCTATAATGCCTGATGATGTAGACATTCTGTTGAAGATAATAAGAAACAACACCGTAATCATTATAGATCACCTTGTACTGTGGTTTTATATGACTTTTTGGTTTCATGTTTTTATAGGAATTTGTTTTGTTTTGTCTTGCTAAGTTTTGTTTTTCCCTCTAATACAGAAAGGATAGAAATACATGTAGGGATTCATGCATGCGTAGCTGTTTACACTCTCACTGTTTGACTATCTACTTTGTATGCTTTAATTTTGTAACTTGAACAACTATTTCTAAGAGGGCAATATGTAATTTATTAACTAGTGATGTCTTATTGTTTATCTTTTTTTTGGAATTCTGTATTATCTCTAACCTTTACATGCTTTTGTTTCTCTTTAAAGAAAAAAAAAAGAAGTAAGCTAGTTCAGCAAAGGGATGTGATGTAATAAGTGTATAAATAAATGCATTGCAGAGGTTGAAAAAAAAAATACTGAGGATGCAACCCAAGACCTTTACACTGAGCTACCTCCCAGCCTGGCCCTTTTACTTTTTCTTTTTTTTTTTTTTTCCTTTTCTTTTCTTTTAAGGCAGGATCTTATTTTTAAATTAATTTTATTGGTACATTTTAGGTACACATAATGATCACACTCACCATATGGATTTGAACCTGTACATGGTATATCTTGATTATTTTTTCCATTTCCATCTCCTCCCTTCAACCCCCTCCTTATTTACAAAAGCTTAGTTTCTGTTTTTTTCCTTTTCTCATTTTTTCTTGTTCCTTCCTCCCTTCCTTTCCCACCCCACTCCACCTCCATTCCTCTTCCCATCTGAACACTTTCTTCCTACTTTCCAATATGTATCACCCATGTTGCTCCTTATTTACACTTCTGGTTTCTCAAACCCAAGAAATCATGCAATATTCGTTTCACCTGAGATTATGGTCTCAAGGAGCACCCATTTGCCTAGAAATGTCTCAAGTTGGTCCTTTATGGCACAGTAGTACGCCATTGTATAAAGAAAACTTTTTTTTATTCTATCATCAGCAGATAGATATCTAGGCTGTTTCCAAGATTCACCTATTATAAACTGTACTGCTAAACATAGACATGTATCTATCACTGTGGCATGCTGCGTTTCACTCTCCTCAAGACACCAAAAAGGAGACTAGCTGAGCTAAATGGAACCTCTACTTTTAGTTTTTATGAGCAATCTCCACACAGATTTCCACAATGGTTGAACCAATCTGCACTCCCACCTACCGTGGAAAAGGATTTCTTTTTCCCCACAGCCTCACCAGCATTTGTTATTGGTTGATTTCTTAATAATAGCCATTGTTTATGGCATGAGGTAGAAACTCAGTATTGGTTTAATTTGCATCTCTCAAATGATCAGTGATGCTGAAATGTGTTTTCATATATTTATTTGTTATTTCTGCTTCATCTGAGAAGTGTCTGTTCATCTCAGATGCCCATTTTTTGATTGGGTCTTAAAAGTTTGGATGGTACAATTTTTCTGAGTTCTTCATATATTCTAGATTATTGGTCCTTTACCTGAGGGACAGCTGGCAAAAATTTTTTCCTACACTGCAGGTTGTATCTTCATTCTGTTGGTGATTTCACTTTCTGTGTAAAGGCTTTTTAATAAGATGAGATCCTACTTAGTTAATTGCAAAGAAAGGTTTATGCTAACATTGTTTGGACAACTAAAAGCTTGTATCTTATACACTGAGTAACTAATTTAAAGATAACAATACACAATGTATTAACCATTGTTACTCTCCAATTATCTTGTTTTGAAACTGTTTGTTTTTTTAAATAAAATTTTAAAAAACATTAAGACCCCAGATGTTGATTCTTTGTGATATTTTCTGTGCAGTTAAGGTTTTGTTCAGTCTTTGCCTACACCAATGTCTTCAAGAGTTCTACCTATTCTACCTTCTAGCAGATTTAGTGTTTCTATTTTAATACTTAGATCTTTGATCCATTTCCATTTTAGTTTGGTATATGGTGAGAGATAAGAGTTTAGGTTTAGTCTATGGCATGTGGAAGCAAATTTTCCAGCACCATTTATCTTTAATAAATGGCTATCTTTCTCTCAGTGAAGGTGTTTGGCCTCTTTTTTATCACAGATAAGGTGGCTGATTGTGTTAGGAGTTGTTTCTGTGTCTTCTAATGTGTTCCACTGATCCTCTGCTCTGTTTTCTTGCCAGTATCATGTTGTTTTGTTTTGTTTTTGGTACCAGGGATCAAACTCACGACCTCATGCTCCCCAGGCAGGCATTGTGCTGCTGAGCTACATCCCAAGCCCCTACCCATGCTGGTTTTATCACTGTAGCTTTGTAGTAGAGGAATTGTGATGCCCCTTGTAAGGCAGGATCTCAGTCACTGTCCAGGCTGAGTTCAAGCCTTCCATCCTCCTGCTTCAGCCTCCCAGATTACTAATTATTTCTAGGAAGACTAGATGTGAATTAAGATGGAGAAATTTACAAACACTTTAGTTGACTTAAAGAGAGATAAGTCTGGATCTGGATAAAACCAGTAATTTCCCCTTTCCCCTTAAGAGCTTGATATAAGAAGAATAATAATTTTTCTCAAAAATTTGATAAAGGAATTATCAATCTTTAAGACCTTACCATGTTTGAGGAAATGCATGGACCATCAAGCTAATACTAATTACCCCCTGAAAACTTTAGGACTTAACTTTTTAATTCCTTTAAAAAAAAAAGACTAAACAGAACAAAAAATCTACGTGAAGGATAACAAAATGATCAAATGACTGTTAGCTTTAAAAAGTAAACTTTTTTCTTTATTTTCCAACATAAGGCCCCGGGCTTTGCAGCATGTATTAATAGCATGATTCATCCATCTTCTAAGAATTTTCCATATCCCAAGGCTGCTCTACCCAATCCATTGTTTTAGTTCTTTCTTGGCACACAGCTGGCCACGAAACTGAGTGCGCTGAACTTTCAGGTGTCACACAGAACTTTCCACTGTGGGAAATTTCTAAAACATTCATAATCGAGCTAAGTGGAAATGTCATCATAGCTCAGGAACCAAGAAGGTCTGGAACAACTAACATAATTTCTAAACTAGCTTCTAGGCAGGAAGAGGAAACCTCTGCCCAAACACAAGTGCAAAGGCTGCCCTGGACTTTCTCTAAGTGCTTGACAATGAAGAACATCAGACACTGTCATCAGTTTACCAAAACTTACCCAAAGATTCCTCTAAAAATACCTAACAGGAGACACTTTTTCAAACCCGTCTGTACTGTCAGAACCCACCCTTCTCAGATCTGTCCTTCTGCTCGATTACATGGTGGCCTCATTTTTAGTCCTTGTAAAATCGATAGACCATTTACAGTGTGAGCATCTGTCTGGAGTATGCACTTTCTTATTCAATCTGGTGTTGACAGCAGTAATCAAATTTGGTACATACCACCAGCTCTATTATAGCTCCGCAGCAACTGGGCTGCCAGCCGGGGCCCATTCTCATCAAAAAGGAAAGAAAGAGTGGAGCGGAGAGAGAATTATACAACAAATCAGCTGAAACTCCAGGGTCTAATCCCCACTCCCCCAGGGAACACACGGGGTCAGCCCATCAGGGAAGCAGGGCCCACTGGAGGCACACATCTTCCTCATTCTTCCTGTTATCTGCAAACTGTCTTGTGTAAGAACTGTCAGTCCCAACAAATGAACCTGGGCCTGAGAGCAGCAGAGAACAGCAATAGCCAAACCTCACCCTGCAACACGAGGGAGACTAAAAGAGAGAAGGAGTTATGGCCTTCCTGCCAACTCTCTAGACACACCTAGTTTCTTTTTCTCACTTTTTTTTTTCCTTGTACTGGGGATAAACCCAGCCCCTCAAATTCAGGCAAGCACTCCACCACTGAGCTACAACCTCAGCTCTTTAAGTTTTGAGAGAGGTTCTGGCTAAACTGTTTAGGCTGGCCTCGAACTCACGATCCTCCTACCTCACTCAGCCTCCTGAGTAGCTGGGATTGCAAACGTGCACACCCTGCTTGGCTCCACTGTAAAACATTTTGCCCAGATCAGAAAATGTCAACCTTATGATGCAAACCAGATCGTCTTAAAAATAAAAAGTCTAAGAGAAGACATAAAACTGACTTTGAAATTCACTTAACTTGGCCTTTTTAGAATTCAGATTCTCAAGAACATTAGATCCACAAATCTGATTTAAATCTCTTCAACTAATGAGGAATTCAAGATTCCAGATATAATCACCACTTGAATACCCAAGATACATTCTTTTCAATAAATTGTGGGCTACAGGATGAAATGTGTCCAACTCCCCCTCACTACCACCACCACGCCCACCCCCACCCCCACACACAGTTCTGCTTCCCTTCATAGTAATGAGGTAGTGTCGTCATCAACATCCCAGCTTCACAGGCTGGGACAGTTCTTTCTTCATGTCTTATCTGGCAACCTTATCCACCGCATTCTGTGAACATGGGTCTGCCACAGTCACCCCTTGGTCCCAAGCCCCAGCCAAACAAGTCTTGTCAAACCAGAACTCTTCCCATTTGAGAAAAGTTAGGGCACAAGTTATAGACTACATTAAATTCCAGGGCAATTTTCCCTAATCAAACACACTAATAGTTCTTTTTTTATTATTATTTAAAGAGAAAAAAAAAGCAAGAAAAAGGTAGAAATGTTACAGAATTTCAAGAAAAGAAGATAAACAGTAAGAAATCACTAGTTGATAAATTACATATTATTCTTTTAGAAATAGTTATTCAAGTTACAAAATTAAAGCACACAAAGTGGACACTCAAGCAGTGAGAGTACAAACAGATCTGTTCAACAATCCAACAAGAACCTAGAAATATGGTCATCAATCCCACACACCTAAACATACATGCAGCTATATCTTTTATAGCACTTCCTATTTCCTCTTTTTTTACAATAGCAATCATACATTTTTAAAATTTTGTTTAAAGAGAAGAAAAAAAAGCAAAACAAAAAAAGGGTAGCAACAATACAGAATTCTGAAAGAAAGAAAGAAAGAAAGAAAGAAAGAAAGAAAGAAAGAGGAAAAATGAGAAAAAGCCCCACTAAGAAATCAGTAATTTATAAATTACATACTGTCATCGTGGTAGTTGTTCAAGTTACAAAGTTAAAGGGTACATAGTAAACATTCAAACAGTCAGACTACAAACAGCTCTGCTCAAAGATCCAACAAAGATTCAGCAATATGGTCATCTATTTTACACACTCAAACATACATGCAGTTATATCCCTTAGAGCACTTTCTTTTCCTCTCTTTTTACAATAGCAATTACACATTTTGGTTTTATTACACTCAAACACACTAATAGTTCTGCAGCAAATGTGTTTTATGACCGGTGAGAGGGATCAGAGAGGATTTTTAATAAGTCCTAACAGTTTGGGTCAGGCTTCATCACCTACCAAGTTCAGGCCAAGCTCAGGTATATCTGTCAAGTGAATTACTAAGAAAATATCCCTAGGGTCTCAGAGCTCTTTCTGGATACTGAAACTGCAGAAGAAGGACTGTGCATCTGTACCCACCACATCCACAGTTTCTCCCATCTCCCACCCACCTTTACTGCAGCTCTATCCTAGTTTCTTGGGAAAAGCCACCAGCAGTGTCCTCTCTGGTTGCAGGTTCTCTTCACCTCCACTGGGCCCACAGAACATCTTTCTAAACATCTGCAACTTCCCAGCTCCAAAATTCTTAAAGGTTTCCCCATGTCAGGATGGAGCCTGATCGCCTTTACCAGGTTCCTATGGCTCCCCGTAATTTGGACCATACCCCCTAACTGGATAGGCCACCTACAAGCATTATATTAAATCAGATTAGCTGTAGTATTGACTAAATGTCAGTGATGTGTAGAGTTCTTCTGCTGTCTTGTTTAAAAAATAATGACAAGAAAAAAAACTGGCCATCTTCACTGTAGATGTAATTATTTTTCAAATGTTTTGATTCATAGATAGCTGAATCCACAAATATGAAACCCACAGATTTAGGAGACCAACTGTAGTTTTCCAGTACTCAAAGGTCTTGTCAGAATTTTTAATTCATTCTTATCTGGCTGGCTAGGAAATTCTACCTTGTACCCTGATGACAGTAAAGATCATTAACAAAATCCTGTATGTTAACATGGAAAGAACTTTTCACATGATTTCAACAGTATGTGTCTAAAAATACTCATTAAATTATTGTTGGTATTGGTTAAAACAATTATTAAAAAAGAAACATACCAAAGCCAGGAAAAACTTTTTTAAAAATAAGCAAACTCAAAAAAGTAATGCCAAGTATTTCATGGGCTGAGTGATTTCTCATGAGATTATTTTTCCAAAGCATTAAGATATAAATAAAACTTAAAATCATGCCTTGATTTCCATGTTAGTATAGCAATGGAATTGAAGGACACTATAATCAACAAAATTATGTAAAGAGTCAAATCTAAGTTTTCACCATCGAAAAGCTGAGAAACGACTCACAACCATATGGGCAGATCTTAAATACTGACTGTATTCTTAGAATAATGAATTAAGAAGAAAATTCCTAAATTATAATCCTTCTCACGATTATCTCAGGAAAGCTGCATCAAAGTAGGGAGACTGAGAGGCAGCCAGCAATCCCACCAAATTCCTTAGGAGCAGGGAGAGAGACAGTAGGTAGCTTGGCGTCACACTGAGAGAGGTGAGGACAGCCCTCAGAGCAGACAGAAGCACCAACTTCCCAGAACAACCCCAAGCCATCCAGCAGGTGACAGTGACCTCCAGCAGAACAGGACAACACTACACAAAGCCAAGTGGGGCCACCGCTTCGCAGAAGGAAGATCCAATCTGCCAGGGCCAAAGGAGGAAGGAGCCCCAAATAGCTCACTGCTCAGGGTGGGGCCCCTGGGGTGCCCACTCCAATGGCAAACATCTCACTCCACTGGCACAAGCAGGTCACTGCCAGGCCTCTTCCGGGAGGCAGGGCCTAGTCACAAGGAGAGTAAAAAGCTGAGCATGGTGGTACATGCCTGTAATCCCAGCACTCGGGAGGCTCAGGCAAGAGGCTCACTTCAAATGTGAGTCCAGTCTGGGCTAATCAGTGAGTTCAAGGCCAGCCTGGACTACATAGCAAGACCCTGTCTCAAACAACCAAAAAATAAGATACTAAAAGACATCAATGAAACAATACACATACTAAAAGAGGAATTTTTCAGTATTATTTTTTAAAAAGAGAGAAATTTTTTTGAATTATCTACATGTTGCCATTTTTATAAATCAGTAGGCAATTCAGGTGGGCCTCAGGAGCAAGGCCGGAAGTGAGTTTTCCTGCAGTGCATTTGTCAGCATTGTGAGGGAAAAATTCTCTAGTTCCTGGAGAACCTTACAACTCTCAGGCTTCATCATAGGTTATCAAGAAAGATTGCTCCAGCTGCTGGCAGTGACATAATCCAGCCAGAAACCTGTGGAACCCACCAGCCTATGGATTCAGATGGGGTTACTCTGACCTTTCCCCCCTAAACTCTATACTGCCTGTCTTCCGGCTGGCTCTCTCCAGCTAAGTATGGTGGCTTTTGCCTGACCACTATAATATTGTCACTCAACTGCCTATGGAATGACAGGCTGGCTTCTAGCCCCAAGTTCCCACCACACCGGCTTCCTCTGTCCAGGTACTGTCCCTGTACTGTCCCTGTGTACAAACTGGCTTCACCAAGAGCCACCTCCTGCAGACTCTGACACTGCCTTATGCACCTCAGTGCTGGTCACAAGATTGCTTCTTTTTTCATGCAAGTGCCCTCATGCAAATCTGAGGATGCTGGGGCATCAGAAGAGGTGGGCAGTAACCTGTGTGAGTCATCTGTAGATCCAGTCTGCAGCTGTGGCATGCAAACATGGTCCTGGATCATCATGGGCACATCTGCCCAGACTGCTGCATCCCCCCTCGCCTAGGGAATGAGAAGTTAGGGGGAAAAGGGTAATATAGGAAGGATCTAGTAGTCACCGCATTTGCAGAACCACTGGCTGGAGCTACCTGACATCAGCTCCAAGATTTCCAACATGACACAAGGGAAGTCCCAAGAGTTATGTGAGTAAGGAATAGCAAGAGCAGGAATGGTTCTCACTCAGGAGGCTGAACCAGGAGACTCAGCAGCTGTTTCTCCAGGCCACATCCCCTGGGAGGGGACTCCCTCTTAGGTTTCTTGGGCAACAACTGTTCCAATCAGTGAGTGCAGCCTTGAAGAGAACCAGTTCCCAGCCAGGCAAGTGACTCAGCACCAGTGCTACAGAGGGGCGGATGAAGGTGAGGCAGCATCACGGCCCCATGGGTCAGGTTCGAGGACTGAGACAAACCAGCACCTGCAGCCAGGAAGGAGCGGTGGAGGCTGAATAAAATAGGGCATGATTTGTACTTTGGAAGGAACAAACACCCAGCCAGCCTAGGAGTCACAAAGAGGGATGTGGAGGGGAGGACGGGGCTCAGCAACGATGTCAGAAGGTACAAGAAAGAACTGATCCAGAGGCAAGGCCAAAACAAGACAGAAGCCATGTGTGACAGTGCACACCCGTAATCCCAGCACTTGGGAGGCTGAGACAAGAAAATCGCCGTGAGTTTGAGGACACTATGGGGTACATAGTGAGTTCAACCCCAGCCTAGACTACAGAGCAAGACCCTGTTTCAAAAAAAAAAAACAAAAAAAATTTAAAGAATGCAAATTAAAAACAAAGGCAGGCCTTCTTATTCCAGGGTGGGTCTCCATGGAAAACAGCTTGTGGGCTGCTTGTATAACTTCACACAAAGCCCCACTGCCCACAAATGTTTCTTCTCTACAGAATGTCCACGAATAAATCTATCAGCCCATAAAGAAGGCAAATATAACACAAAGTTAATTTTAAATTAGGAATGTTGAGCTCAGATAACTTCGCTCTGGTGGCCAGTTCCGTAGAAGGCTGGAATCACCAGTTCCCTTCTCTGGCCCCCAGTGCGTCATTTGTTCAGTATTCACTTTTCAAGATCTGGGACCTTCAAAGTACTTTCACACTTACTTTTATTTATGCTGCAACATTCTTACAAGCTAAGCTGTGTCAGGATTTCAATTTGCACCTTGAAATAGGAGGTGACAGGTTTCAGGACACTGAGCTGAACACCCTATTCAGGCAGTCAGTGCTCTTCACCCAGCGTGGGGTAGCCAACCCACCACCCTTCCTCCTGCTGGACTGTGCCTTCTCAGAGCAATGCCTGGATCCTCAGGAAGCCCAGAGACTCCAAAGTTATGTTTAGGAAAGTAAATGATGCTATACGATACTTCTGCTTCCCCAGAGAGGCACAGCCAAAAACCAAAAGAGGTCAAGCGGAAGGAAATACACGTTCCTCAATAGCAATAAGGTTTCAGGGTCGGGTAGCAGCAGCAGCTGCAAGCCCAAGCCACCTCATGCCAGCAAACTGTAGCACGAACACATGCCAGAGACAAGAGCATTCAGAGGCTGGCCTTCCAGAGAGGGAAGGACAAAGGGAAGCAACACTAGGACTCCCGAGGACATCACACCCCTGCTGGAGGAGGGGGATGGCCCTTCACACGCCTTACTAATCTGACCCCTACACACACACACATACACACCCCGGAAGGAGGGCGGGGGAGGAAAAGGAAGCGAAAGTGACTCTAGGTACTAGATTTCATACGCAAGAATAGCCAGCAACAGGTGCTGGGTTCTGGTGAAATTAAGACTCTGAAAACACCTCCACAGCACAAGAGCCAAGCACAGAAACCTAACATTAGACTATGATGTCAGAAGGGCAGACATCCTGGTTCTCCAGCCAGCAGAAATTTCATTACAAAAAAAATTACACAACAGACCACAAGCTTGTGGGGAATGGATAGTGAATGAACAAATGAGGAATGGATGAATAAAGAAACAGTGAACAGAAAATTTGCTTCATAAATAAAGATAACAAAACATCCTGCCTTCAGGATAGCCTGTAAATGTATTTTTCCTCACCTGTCTAAGGATAAAAGGTTAGAATCAGAAGCCAAGGGCAGCTAGACATTTATAGCACATGCCTATAATCCCAGCACTTGGGAGGCTGAGGCAGGAGGATCACTGTGAGTTTGAAGTCAGCCTGGGCTATAAAATGAGTTCAAGGCCAATTTGAATTGCACAGTCAATCCCCTCTCAAAAAGACAAAAAAAGAAAAGAAAAAGCCAAAGGCAAAAAAGACTAGTGAACTACACATTAGGAAGTTCCAAATACTCATCCCAGCTAGAGCTGAGAAGGCCAGTCTACCATCCATGGAGATTAACAGATCTATACATGGGGAATTCTCATTATGAGAGGACCAAACAGGACACATAACCATCTAAGCCAGCAATCCCTAGCCTTTCCACCACAGGGATCAGTTTTGTGGAAGACAATTTTTCCATTATCTGGTGTATGGGGAGACAGGTTAGTTTCTCTTTTATTAGTAGTAGTAGTACCTGCTTGTGATACACAATAATTCCATTCCCCAGGGCTAGACCTCAGCTCCCCCTCAGATCAGGCATTAGGTTCTCACATGAAGCAAAGTTCTCCCTCGTCACTCAAAAGCACAGTGGGGTTTGCACTCCTTTGAGAATGTAGTGCCACAGCTGATCTGACAGGAGGCAGAACTCTGGTGGTAATGTAGGGAGGGGTGGGGCAATAAATACAAACACAGCTCTCCTGCCACACCTTCTGCTGTACAGGCAGATACAGGTTTGATCTTTATCCACCTTTACATTTTCCTATGCTTCTTTTTGTTTGTTTGTTTGTTTGTTTGTTTGTTTTTGAGACAGAGTCTCACTACGCAGTTCAGGCCTGGACCTCACCATGTAACCCAAGCTGGCCTCACACTGTTAGGGATCCTTCGGCTCACACATGCTGACATTATAAGCATGTGCTACCATGCCTGGTTGTGAATCTAAAAAAAAAAATCATATTAGTGTAAGAACATGAGTACATAAATAAGAGGTTTAAATACATTAAAAACAGCAGTGATATTAGTTATCAGAATAAAGAATAAAGTATTTGGAACACAGGTAAGGATAAATCACCAAAATTCTCATGATGTTTCAGAGAACTGGTCAGGAAAAATGAAAATACAGTGTAGTAAATGCCATTCTAAAATTAGTATAGAGAGTGACTCTATTTAATGACAGTTTAATTTTATTTAAATATGTTAATTTCTCTTGTTTATAACTTAAATTTTCTCAAGAGAACTTCTTTTTCCCTATATATTTGATATTTTTAAATTTATATTTTTTCAAGTTATCCCTGCCAAAATTCATGAGGTAACACTCAAAGGTCCTGAATAAAATTCTTAGCTGAGAGCCAAAGAGCCTAAGTGTCCACAGACAAACAGGAACGGTAAGTCCCTTACAAGTGCTTTTGCTTATACGGGGTCTCCTTGCCCTTCATCCCTGGCATCTGTCATCCCACAGGACGTGCACTGCACAGACAGTGGGTACATGACCATGAGCAAGACCTCCTTGTCCCTGCCCAGGTGGAGACTCGGGCACATTTGACACACATGACAAACGTGTGAACCAGGAAAACAATTATTAGTGGTGACAAAGGTCCCAAAGTGAAATGCAAGGCAGGGTAATAGGTCGAGTTCCGCTTTAGAATGATGTCAAGCCAGGCTTCTCCAAGGAGATGCAGTTTAATCCAATGCCCAATCCCAGAACACGGGGAAGGAGCTGGCCGGGGTCTGGGGCCACATCCAGGCCAAGAAAGGTTGGCGCAGAAAGCAGGCCAAGCAGCTGGGCGGAGCGATGGGTAGTCAGGGAGGAAATGCACTATAGACACAAGGCCAGCACCTCACCTGTGAGTCTCTAAACATCTGCATTTACACACGCGTTCCCCTCACTTTCTTGCAAGATCTTGCAAATTCTTCCTCCAAGACACACTCCCTGCCTCTCAGGAACAGCAAAGCCCCAGGAGCTAATGCCTTGCAGGGGTCCCACAGCACCTCGTGTGGCTGCATCACTGCCACGCCTCCCAGCGCACCGTGTCTGTCTCCAAGGACCCTATCACAGAACTCAGCACCAGCAAGATGCAGTAAGTAATAGGTGAGCGAGCAAACAAGCCAAGAGAGAAACGGTCAGATTCAATGGATGCAGAAGCCACTGCTTCATTACTGAGCCGTCGGAGATCTGGACCAGCGTGTTGGTGACAGTTCCTTTATTCATCCATAGTGTGAGGAGCAGGATGATTTCCATCCCCATATGGTTTTCAACACAACACAGGCTTTGGGGCGAATCATGTTCCATCACAAAGAGTGCGTTTCACAGCGTATCTTTAGACCCTGGATCCAACGCATTCACATCCCACAGACATACACAAAGCGACAATGTCCCTCCCTGAAAGAGCCACCAGTCCAGGAAGAGGAGGAAACCACAACTTGAAAATGTTAAAGACTGCCGTGTTAAATTCTTTTTAACATTGCTAACATATTCCAAAATATTATTAAGAAATAATTTTTTTTTAAGTTTCTAGAACACCGAGAGGACAAAGCATTTAGAATCTGCTGCTCAGGAATTTTCATGGTAATTCTTGACTGAAAGAGTCCTGCCTCAGTTTCCTGCCAATGAGCAGATGAGCAAATGCCTAAGTAATCACAAAATTGAGAGCCAGCCTTCTTTACCTGCCTGTGCTTCTCCACCAGTGACATGTGTGGATTCCCGGGCCACTTCCATTCCTCCTTGGCTCAGCCTGTTCTCCAAATAGGATGAGAATTCCCAAACCACCAGTGCATGCTTTGGGAAGTCACCAAGTTAAATGCGTCTCCCTGGGCTGGAAAATGTGTGTGGAGGAAGCCAAACTGAAACCCAGGGCCCAACAGTATGGGAACATGGAGAGATGAGTCCCTGCCCAACCGCCCCAACCAGAATGGTCGCATTCCTGGCTCCCAGCATGGCCCAATCCCAGTCTGCACCTCCAGGCTTGCCAGGCACGGGGCCTGTCCCCTTAAAACCCAGCCTGGTGACAGCTCTTATCTGCGGAGAACAGCAAGGTGTGCATTTCTACAAACACCACTGTTCCAGCAGCTCTGCAAACAGCAAAGCTGAACACTTGCTGCATCTCCTCGGATTTACCTTACGTTCAAGCCAAATAAAAATCTGGGTGAAGATCAACTGAGGAACTGAAATAAAATTGTTTTATGTTTCCACCTCTTGCAAGGGAGTATGTTCTTACAAATTGTACAATCACTTTCTTAAACCCTGTAAACTCCAAATGAATCCTGAAGCTCTTATGGATCCAACCATTAATGTATTAAATAATATATGCTTTTAAACTAAAAGGTACATGATGTCTCCTGGATCCAGATTAGAATGCTATGAGCTTCCTGCAGGTCTCAAGGCACAGCTCTCTGCTCACATCCTCCTGCAATTACTGGGCTCTCCCAGGCTTCCTATGGGCCAAGCTCTGCTAGCTTAGGGCCTGACTGTTGATCTCAGTGGCCCCCTTTGGAAGGCGTTGTCTGACCACCACCACCTCCCATCCCCGCTAGTGAGGTCCCCTCAGGATTCACTACCACAGTAGGGGACAATGCTAACCCTGTCGGTCACTGTCTGTAGACCCTGCAGTTCGATGTCACTCTCTTCTACTAGTCTGTACACATGCAAGACACCAATATTACACGTAGCTGTCTCCCCTACCTCATGTACTCATAGCTCGAGGTTTCTGGAAGGAGACTGAATTAAGAGGGTTTCTGGCTGACTTGCTGTTTCAAGTGGGGTCTGGTCGGAAGAGGCAAGTGTCTAAGAGAGTGGCCTGTAAGGGTTTATCTCCCTCCCAGCTTGTCCCTTCTCTTTCCACTTCCTGTCCTCCATGCCTTGAGCAGCTCTCTTCCTCCACACCCCTCTGCCATGCTGCCCAGGTCCTGCCATCAGCCAGTTATGAACTAAAACCTCTACAAACTGTAAGCCTCCTCTACACTGTGGGTGGCAGGTATTGTGTCCCAGCAATGAGAGGCTGTAATAGCTGTGTTCATCAATTCTGTAAATAGTGTCCAGTATGGGGCCTGGTGTCGGGGGCGCTCACCAAAGAGTTGTTTTCACAGAAAATGATTCTCTCTGTTAAAATACTTTGTAACACACTGCCAGGGTCTGAGGAACAAATGCCAACTGGAAGCTGGTATCTTTATCTGGGGCTGTTACAAGGCAGGAAGTCCATACATTTGGTCAGAAAAAGCCATCAGATGCTTTCAACAACTTCTGACAGAAATTTGTAACTCCTTCCACTGTGAAGGAAGGTCACAAACACAGGAGGAACACTCCCTTTGCCTGCATCACCATCAAAAATCGTCGCTGTTTTCACATCACCAACTGCCACAGTGGATACCCCGGAAGAAATCGGAAGAAATCGTAGCTTGTGCCACTTTAGAGCAGTAAAGCAGCGGGAATTGCTAGAGGTGCTAAATAGTGCAAACACTACCTATCACAAGCTTAAGTATTTTGAAAACTGCATGTCAGTATAATTGGTTCCCTGAGTAGTACATGTATTTTATTTTATGCATTCAAATATATCTGACTGCAACCTATGGGAGGCTGAGGTAGGAGGATCATGAGTTCAAATCCAGTCTAAGCAACTTAGCAAGAGCTTGCATTGAAATTTTGTAAAATAATAATAAAATAAAACAGGCTGGAGATGTAATTCAGTGTGAACATCCGTCGCCAGAAAAAGAATCTGGGGGGAGGGGCGGCATGGCGTCATTAAACTGAAAGGGGTCTTGGGGGCTGGGGATTAGCTCAGTGGCATAAACTCCTGCCTTGAAAGGGGTCTGAAGGCAGAGGGAGGGGTTAAGTAAGGATAAAGACTAAAACCCTAACCTGCGTCACTACCGTGAGATATAAACATCTCACACATCAAGAAACACATTTTTTGTTTCAGTGGACTGAATATATTTTTCACTCACCGTGAAGAGCAATAAAAAAATTCTTTAAAAAAAGATACTTTAGAACAAGTAAACTAAAGGGTCATTTCAATAATAAATACAAATATCATACAAAACTCTGAAAGGAATCTTTCTCAAGAAGAAACGGGTGAGGTTAACTGACTGCACAGCTCCACTACTGGATACGCCTGACACCCCGAAGAAGAGGGAGTCTGGAGCCAAAAAACTCCACCTGCTTAGATCTGTAGACCCCCCTCCCAGGTTTGCAAAGTGAGGCTACCAGACACAGGCGGCTGCAAAACGGGTAACACTTCCACCTCTACCTTGTATCTTCTCAGCTCTGGCCTAGCAAGTGGACATTCGCCCAAGCTATTTCTGTACCAAGGCTGTGAGTGCCCCGAAGCTCCACCCCACCCATAGTGGGAGGAGAACCAGGGATCACTCACACCTGACAGCCAGCTGCTCTAATCAGACAACAGTTAATGCCCCCAGCCCCCCAGCAGCAAAGGAGGCCTGAGAAAGGCCAGGCTGGGCTGGAGTCAGAAAGCAGGGCACCATGCAGGGGCTGGGTGCACAGAGGAGAGGTGGGGGAAGACCCCAAAATCAAGCTCTGTAACCCTCCAAGGCAGCCCATGGGCTCTAGTTGCAGTTTTAGGCTTCTCTAATACACTGTTAGGGTAGGGACTGGCCAGTTCCACTGAGCAGCTCCAGTTCCAATGAGCAACTTTCTCACCCTCTTCAGACAAAGGGAAAATAACAGGAAGGACCTGAGCTTTGCATCCCTCCTCTTCCCCTTCCTCCTCCCCCACTGACCCTCTCCACACCCTCTCCCAGTCTCACAGTCCCTGAAACTTGGGACTCCCAGCTCAAGGTCATCCTGATCAGCCTGCTCTAACCCACAGGAAGTCATCCCACCTCTTCCAGGTGATTTATTAACCCCCTCAAGCTCACACAGTAAGACAGGAGCCCAGATTGTGTGGAGAACTTCACACGCCTCACACTCTCAACAGACCGCTTGCTAGGAATCATGCAATCATCCTTCTCAGGAACAAATCCACCAGACAACCAGGGAAAGTGTGCAAAAAGTGTCCGGGTAACCCAGAGACACAGAAAGAACGCTAAATCTGGCACTCGTGGCATCTCAACAGAGCTGTTTAATCTCAGGAAAGTAATGTTCTCCCTCCAGGACTGAAATTCCTCACCAAGGCAAAGGGATTGGACCAACCGGCCCCTCCCAGCATCTTTGGGCTCTAAATTCTCTGTGTTCTGTGACTCACAGTCTCTATCCACAATTACGTGAGAAGAGCAGGAGGCCACACACTACTCCAAGTGGTGCGTAAGCCAGAAAATGCTGGAAGGAGCCGGCTTCGGGTGAAAGCTCTGCTCATTCCGCCTCAGGCGCTTGCAGCTGCATTCCATTACTAAGGAGGATGTCCACATCGCCAGCTCACTAGCAAAGAGGAAAATGCGTGGCTGTTGAGTGAAGAAGAACCCTGCCTCAGAACAAACGTGGACATCTAGAAGCCACACACAATGTGATGATTCAGATGAACTCCAAAGCCCCAAGGTTTGTCGGGCCTTACATAAGTTCCTTATGGCTACTGGTTATTTTGGTGTAGTTTTTAATTTTTTTTACTTAGTGTATTTGTCATTCATAATGAATATATTTATCATGGGGTCCTGGCACATCATTTTATTTCCCTTTCCCCTCTCCTCTCCCTTCCATCCCCTCTCGTCCCCAGATTAATGGTAGAAGCTTTCTTCAAACATCTGGCAACAACTGCCGGACACCAGCGTTTCAGAGCAGCCATAATGTCACCTGCTCTCCAGTGGACTCCAAAGAGAATGATCAGTTTACACGCTGTAACTGTACTACGCTCCCAGCAAAAGCATGCGTTAATCAGCAGGGATGGCAGGCAAGGGGAAGCTCACAGCCTCAGGAGTTTGGGGGCATCCTGCTGCCATCTCATCTTCCTGATGTCAAGTAAGTGCCTTGCCATCCTCTATGGCCAGGAATCCCAACTTCGAGTTCTGTTTTTCCAGGTAACATATAAACATCTGTCCTCCAGTGCAGGTGGAGTAGAAGGGGAAAGACTGAGCATCAGAATGCGCCAGAGATTCTCAACAAATCTGCAATTTCTAGCCCCAAACTTCTCTCAAGTTTTTATGAACTGGTCACAGATAGTCTGACTCACCCAGTGCAATAGTGTGCAGTCTGCAGTGAATCAGGAAGCCACTGTGACCACTCCCCTGGTCCTCCCAGCCCCTGGCACACTACCATTATTATCCTCTACTAGCTTTTCAGGGCCACAGGGAAGACCAGAAGCACACTGCTTATGAAGAAAAGAAGGTTCCTTTAGCTCAGACCTTTGGAGGTTCAAAGTCCAAACAGCACAATTACAGGCTGCAGCATCCCATGGTCTTGACAGCAAGTCAGAGGGCGGGAGTATGGGAACAAGCAAGCGATTACATCTTGAACCAGAAGCAAAGAAGACAGGAGCCAGGCTCCATCCTTTTACAACATGCCTCTCTCAAGGGACCACACAAGAGCAACCTTCAAAGAGCAACCACCTTGTCCCCAGTGGCAGGTCCTACTCTCAAAGGCTCCACCCCCACCCCAAGAGTGCCACCCTACACCTGCGATCACAGTGAACCCTGGGGGATGCTCCCACCAGTTACCTCCTCTCCACTTCCCTTTGGCCAAAAGTTTATTCTCTTGCTCTTTTATGGCAATTATAGCAGCACTATGACAACAAGCAGTGATGAACACAACTCACTCTACTGCTTTGCTACAAACTTCTGTTCTCTCCAAGGTTCGCTCTGGAAGACTCCAAAAATGGCCTCATTGCTACAGACCTGACACTGATTTCACATGGTGACAGTCTGCAGGCAGGACATGGTTCTCATGGTGGCAAAAACCAAAAGATGACCTTAACAAATATTTTATGGCCAAAATCAGACTTTGTGCAGTCACCTTAATAACATCAGCTGGCAACTGTCAGCTAACTGTTCAATTCGCGATTGGGTCCAACTTAAAATCTGACTTCAATTTACAGTAGGATTTCAGAGATTTCACAAAGGGAAGTTTTATAGTTAGAGCCTAAAGTTATTCTCCCCTATTTTCAAATGTGAAGTTTTACTTTACACTTAGTGATTCAATGCAGCCCAATTACAGCTGATATTTTGAGTTCTCAATACAGATTCACTTTATGTACTGAAAATCATGAACTGCACCAAAACTTAATCAAAATTTTAAATACATTTGATCCCTAAAAAATGTGTATTAAAATAAACCCAGAAATTCAAAGTTCATCTACCTTTACTAAATAAAAAATGTTTGTAAATTTACTAAGCATATTAATAATGAAAGGGAAAATCATCCAAAGTAGAAGTTTCTATTACCCAAATGTTCAGATCTCCATGAAGCCTGCTGATTCACAAAAAGGCCTGCCTACAATTACTGAAAACAAAAAAGCATTTCCCATTCTGGATGAAAGGGAAATTGTGCGTTTCTGACTGTAAGATGCTCAAAAGGAGAAATTCCTCAAGACTGACTTTTAAACTAGAAAAAACTTCACAGTTAGGTATCAACAACACCCATAAAACCCAGTGAAATTGATTACATCTACCTAAGGAAGAAGAAAACTGCTTGACCTAATAAAATTAGGTTTTCCAGTTTATTCATAAAATTGCAAGCCACTGCCCGAATTTCCTGGTTTAGAGTTTACATACAACTAGTTTCATTAACCCACAAGAAGTTATAGAAGCTTAAAAAAATATTTACACATGTTGTGAAATACGTATAACATCACAAAAATGATATTAAATGACAGAAAAAAAGTAGCCTTTCATTTTCTTTAAAACTTAAAGTTTTTCTGAAAGCTTTAAAAAAAAGTAATGATGGGCCGGGGATTTAGCTCAGCGGCATAAGCACCTGCCTGGCAAGCACAAGGTCGTGAGTTCGATCCCCGGTACCAAAAAAAAAAAAAGTAATGATTACTAAATTGTGTAAAACTTTACCACAAAATAAAAATTTATGTTGTGCTGCATGGGTTGTAATCCAAGAATATTTACTATCTCCTAAAATTCAAAACAGATAATCACACAACTGTCTCCTTGCCCTTTTCCACTGGATCGCAAATGTGAAGGAGGGAATAGTGCTCTGATGTTCAAATGACAGAATTCGGTTCATTATAATATTCAATTACTTTTTTTTTTTAATGAAGACATTTTATTAGATTTGGTCTTTCTTCAATTCCCAACAAAAAAAAACAAACAAAAAAATTTGATCTTTCTCCATCTTTCCATGACGGTGAATCTGAAGGTTAGCAAGTGATCACATTCATATACTTTTTTTTTTTTTTTTTTTGACAGAGGGTCTCACTATGCAGTACAGGCTGGCCTTGAACTCATGATGACCCTCCTGCCTTGGGCTCCAGAGAGATGGGATTACAGGTGTGCACCACCATGTCCGGCAAAACATGCATTTTATAATCCGTTTCATCACTCAACAGGCACACTTGTCCAGCAACATGTGTGCACGTCATATTATCAGCACAGCACCAGCACTGAAGCAGCAGATGCATGTCACATGACAGAAGCTCTACGCACTGTCCCAGTAAAAAGCAAACATTAAAATGCAACTTTAGCAGTTTCAGTATTGATACCAACACAGCTAAATTTTATACCTATCATATATTTGTGTAAGTCATCCACAGGGAAGAAACAAAGGATGAAGACTGCTTTTTTAAAAAAAGTTTTATGTGCCAACCTCAAAATGCCCTCATGTCAGCAGTGTTACTACTGTTTCTATATTTATGATTAATTACTAACAGAACAACTCCCTGAAGGAAGGATGGTGATGTAAGCAAGTACCCAAAATGGATTTTTTCTTCCCATCCACAAAATCGTGCTCAAGATCACCATCCGTTTTCATCTATCAAAAGAATGCACAAGGTAACTGAATGTGATATCCAAACATTACGTCCAGCTAGTAATGCTGGATGTAAATCATTTGTCCATTCTATCGGATGACACAACCTCTGAAAAACAACGCTGCAGTGTGCTTCCAGACAATAAAATCCTCATTTATGAAGCCATGGCTATCTTCATTTAAATCCAGCACACACACTGGTTAAAGCCAGTTTACTGGCTTTACTGTTCCTTAAATCGTTCTTCCTGGCTTCCTCCTCCAAGAGGATTTCTGAATTTCATGTTTATCTGTCCACCAAGCAACACTCTTCCTTTTTCAAAAGAACAAGTGTAGGTGTAGGATCAAATTCACTGGACACCAGAAACAATTCCAAGTTATCGTTTAACACACTGTTCGCAAAAGCTCCACAAGGGGTAACTGGCAGGTCTTCATTTCCTCACTAAGGCTCACATTGCTTCCTGGGATCAACCAAAGCATTGGAATCGCCACTGAGCTGAGTACCATCATCTCGAGAGTTCACGTAACAACGATGGTTTTGATAGAAATTAGACGGGCCATGATACATGAATACATTGCCCTCAATGCCTTTTCCAGTGTGAAGCCAATGGTGCCAGCGCCAGGAGTCATATTCAGGGGAGAACATTTACTGGAGGGCCTGGAAGGCTCTGCTACTGTGGAGTCACCCTCCATCTCGCAGATGTTGTTGGAGGTGACGAAGATGCCGATGGGGATGGAGATAAGGCCGATGGTGCCCGCCCTAACAGCCTCCCTGTCCTTGCGGCACCGAGGGGCACATGCCCCCACCACCACCAGCTCCCCTCCCTGCGCCTTCCACCTAGTCCCTAGCATGGCAATTCATTGCCATCAGACCCCGGGGTGCGGTTCTGCAAGCTCAGGTGGGAGCACCCAGGGAGGGAGTCTGAACCCCGAACCCCAACCCCTGACCCACAGTAGGGGCAGGACTCAATTACTCTTAACTGAGTAAGAGGAATGGAGGTGCATAATGCTATAATATTCACAAACTGGGGGGCTGGAAATATAGCTCAGCTGTACAGTGCCTACATGGAAAGCACGAGGTCCTGAGTTCAATTCCCAGTACAAAACAAAAGTCTCCTATAATATTTACAAATAACATTACTCAGTTCACAATTTACATAGTGGTTGTGACAAGTGGATAGCCTCCCAGAGGAGCAAATCACCAAACTTGAGAATTACCAAGGTAAAAATAAGTAAATAAATAAGTCCATAAATTGCATCACCAAGGTAATCCTGCAGAGCACACATCTCTGTTTCTGAAATGTGAGCACTAAATCATGAGTCGCTAAGCAAGCCAGAACTAGGCCACTCTTCATATTTACAGAGGGCACAAGATTAGCCTTTGGAAAGGATCAAAATCAACACCCTCCACAGTTCCTTGTCTGGAGTTCTCTGTGGGTTAATCCTTCACAAAGGCACATGGTCCGTATGTGCCAAAACTGCTAGAGGCAGGGACTTCAAAGAGCCTAAGACATCTACTTTTACTTCTTCTCCACTGTGTGACCCACCAAAATGTCAGTCTCATTTCATGGGACCCCATGTGAGCCTTCAGAATCAAGATCCTTTATTCCCTCAGCCATCAAGAAAACATGGAAACCCCTGGCGATGGGGCAAATAAATGCCTGGTCCTAAGATGATCCGCAGAGCATCTGTGAAAAGCTACCCACAATCTGGGGGAACCAGAGAAGCACTGTGGGGCACTCTGCAGGGAGCCAACAAGATACACAGGCATCCAGGGAAGCAAAATCTGTAATAAAAAGAAACAGTCACACCCCAAAAGAGAGGGAGAGAGAGGCAAAGAGAGAAAGAATCCATAAATGGAAAAAAAAAACACAGACCAGGTTCCTTTTTTTTTTTTTTTTTTTTTGTCTCATAAAAAAAGTAACTATGAGCTTCTTCACTAAAGGAATCTAACCACCACCACCCTGGTCAGAGACCCCTCTAGACCAGCCCCTCCTGACACAGCCACAGGTATATGTGTGTTCATTTGTACACAAACACATACGTATAAGGGATAAGTAAATCTGTACAACAGTGATGGATGCAGCCAGCATGCAAAAATCAGTAAACTGTGCTTCCTATTGCAGCAGTATTTCTTATAAATCTGATTATTTCATGTCGTCTCTGTGTTGGTGAGCTTTCCAGAACTGTGACAAAATACCCGAGATAATCAACTTAAAGGAGGAAAGTTTTGGTTCACAGTTTTAGAGAGCTCAGCCGCTACTGCTCTGAGACCATGGGTGAGGCAGAATGTCATGGTTGCTGAGGAGGGCATGGTGAAGCAAAGCTGCTCACCTTATGGTGACCGGGAAGCAAAGAGGAAGGGACCAGGTCCCAAAAGCCCTTAAGACCACATCCCCTGTGACCTCACTTCTTCCCACCAGGCCCCATCTCCTAAATACTCCAGCAGCTCCCAAAAGCACCTCAGACTGGCAACCAAACCTTTAGTAGAGAGGACGCTGGGAAATCTGTACTTAAGATCCAAACTGTAAGAGTGTTTCAGGTTAAAATCAAGCAAGCGCTAAAATATGGGTAAAAGAATTTAATACAATGAGATGGAGATGATTAAAATTATCAGCCGATGCCCAGCACCTGGACAGTCAGCTTATTTGCGTGCACTCAGGCAGCAGAGCCCCCAACTCCACTCCCAGGAGCTGGGAGAGGCAATAAGAGAACTTGATCAATAATGCACTGAAAGATCTGCAGGAGTTGGGAAAGTACTTAACAGATCTATAAAAGCCAACTTGGGTCAATCTCCAGGATTAAAGGAGACATATGCTCATTCATCATCAACCCAGACACAGACATCTCACACCAGGACTGAAAAGAAGGCGTGGGGAGCAGTTTGCATGGTAGTAATTTCCTTGATGAATGACTGTACGCCTGTTATCCTATCTAGGAGAAGTGGTCCTTCGCCACAGAATCCCTGCTGTTCCCTTACTATGACACAGTGAAATCTAACTAGAATGTCCAATTGTATATGTATAAGTACAGGCACATTCCAGCCAAATTACCACTTATTTCATAATAATTATAAAGATGATCACAATTAAGAATGATAAGTAACTTTAGTAATCCTGTTATTTTATTGCTCTATTTTATATGTTATTTTATGTGCTCTATTATTTGCAGAATCAATGGCCTAAAATGTAAGTCCAAGTCCATTCAACCAGGCCCAGTAACTTGGGTCTAATGTCCCCTCTGTTCCCATCGACAACCTGCAGAAAGTCAAGAGCAAATGACACAGAAAGGGGAGCACAGAGCAGGAAAGGTGAAAGGAAATAGTGACAATAATAAAAGGACAAAGACGGTCGTCTCTAACAACACAGCTCAAACACCTACCTCATTTAATTTTCACAATGCCAGCAGCCCATCAAAACATAGAAGAACGGTTATTTTTATTCTACTTGGTTCCTAGATTTTATAACTTCAGTTTTTACTTTAAATAACTTGAAGCCAAAAACCAAAGGTACAGACACTCCAGGTGTCAAACAAATCCTATGGTATACAAAATTCTCTTGTGAAAAACTCCTGGCCTCCCTTGTTTATAGAAGTGACCATGAAGACAGGAAGCATTATAAAGGAATTACGCTGAGCAAAACTTAATTGCTTGGTATTCCCTAAATAACAATAAAGGAGTGAGAAAGAAGGAATACCCTGAAGGAAAATGTTTCTTTAAAGACTTTGGCATCAGAGAGAAATCCACAGCAATTCATCCTGAACAGGTTAATGGCTGCCAAGAATTTTCCGTGTCTATCACAGGGTATTTTTTTTTAAAGCCTAAAGGCAGAGTACCTGAGCCAAAATGAAGCTCAGAAAAGAGATAATAGGTCAAAAAATAGTAACAGACAGACCTGAGGTTTGTCAGAAGAAAACATCCCACCTGGAAACTATTTCCAGGAAGAGAAAGAAGAGAGAAAACCCAGAAAGGATGCTACATTAACATTTATCAGCTGCATGAGGAGAAATTTACACACCACCGTGGAAAAAGTACTGTGAGACCAGATCAAATATCAAAGAGTTCCTTGATAGGAAAGTGTGAGAACTACTTTGGAAAGTGAATTTATGAGAAGTAAAAGTAGGTCCCATCTTCCTATTACAGCAACTTGGCAATATATCAACACACCAGAAAAAAAAGTTTAAATTTGCTCCTGGATTAAAGTGAACCACTGGAAAACTTCCTCTCCTCTCTTTTCTTTTCTTTTCTCTTTCTTTTTAATGATTTCATTTACTTGCGCCTGTCTTACTTTTACCACAAGTCAGAATTCTACTAATCTTGGTATCACTTATAGCTGGCGAGGCACCTTCATTTTCTGTCACATTTACAAGCTTCTAGGTGAAAAGGTTTTTTTTCCCCTTGGAACCAGGAATCAAACTCAGGACTTTGCATTTCCCAGGCAAGCAGCATGCCACTGAGCTAAACCGCCTGCCCCTCTAAGAGAAAAGGTTTTGAGGAACCTTCCAGATCGGGAATCTTTAAAAACCTTCCACTTCAACAAAGTATTTCTGAAAATTTATAGACAATGTCAACCTTGTAACTAACCACTGTTCTCACTGCAATGCCTAAGGTGACACGCTGAGATCCACCTGCCTCCCTGGGCTGAGAAGGGGACAGAGCACCTGACCTGCCATCAGGCAGGCAGATTTCACCAGCAATCAACGTGTTTCTTTCCTTCTCTTCATTTTTCCCCCCAAATCTGACTTTCTATAAGAATGTGGGACAGGAAGGGGTGTGAGTCTTCTAAGCATAATAAAAGCTGAGTCAAATCCTCATCGGTGAAACAGAAGCAAGTGTATCTTCCCCACAGTAGAACTGTTGAGAGCAAGTGAAACATAACCGTTGAAAAGGCTCAGTACATAGGGACAGGGATATAGCTCAGTGGCGCAGTCAGTGCCTGTCCAGCAAGTGCAAGGTCATGAGTTCGATCCCTGGTCCAAAAAAAAAGAAAGAAAGAAAAGGCTCAGTACACACACTTCGCTCTCTGCCTCCCTCTGATTTTCTTTAGGAAGTATTTTCTCCAGCTAAAATTAATTTTCCTCATGTGTGCTGGTTTAGCAAGCAACCAATTAGTTCACACATTGCTAGTTTTTACGGCGTAATTAACTGGTCACAATTTTAAAAGTTAATGTATATCCAGATGCTTCCTGTTAAATAAAAAATAAAATTAAAAACATTGATTTTGGCTAAGACTCCTGAACCCGTACATTACTTGAAGTAAAAGTTTAACAGATTATGTTTAATTTTAAGTGGAGGTAATGTAAACAAAGATACTGAGAACAAAGTGACTGGTGGACTAGTACATTTACCCAGACTTTCTAATTTCCGATGCTTTCTTTACATGAGTTTCCTAACTCACACAGCAACCCACTGTGACACAGATCACATCCACTTAGCTAGTGAGTGCTCTGGAGCCAGGAAGAGCCACCAAATGCCACATATATCCACACAGGAAGCACTGATGGGTCTACCATGCAGGGGGTGCAGTGCCAGGATTAAATCCAGACCTCTCAGCACTTAGCCGAGCGCTTTGCTTCCCACTCAGCTAGACCCAGCTCCCGGAGGGAATGGCTTTTCTTGTTTAATTTTCCCTCCTCTCTTCCTCCCCCTCCCGCCCTCCTGTTGCTCTCTCCCTCCCTCCCTTTCCTTTTTTTAGCCCTTCCCCACGGTGCCTTGGTGTACCCACTTTGCACATAACCACAGGTGAGGACACACTGGAGGAAACACACCCACAAATCCCCTTGCTGTCTCTTCTGTCTCAGAGGAGAGAAGGCAAGGAACAGCCTCAGGGAATGGCAACAGAGCCACAAGCCACCGTCTAGACCACATTCACAGCTCAGGCAGCCGAGTCACCCTCACTTGTCAAAGGAGATTCCACCAAAGTCCCATGGCTTCTACCCTGTGCGAAGCGCTTCCCAGGCAGAGTCCCACTGTGTCAGCCCAGGTGGCAAACAGGGCTCAGTGCAGCCACCGCAGCGGGACAGAGGAAAGAACACTAAGCAGTGTGCCCGTCCAGCGGTGCCTCTCCAGCAGGGACACCCTGTCCAGGCAGCCACCCACAGGGGCTGCCACACCTCACACTCACAAAAGCGAAACAGCCACAAAACGGCAGCACATAGCAGCGACTGCCCAGGCCTGGGCCCTGCCCCAGCTTCGGGGTGGACCTCAGCCAACAGCCAGCCCCGTCCCCACACATGACCCTTCTCCCCCTTCCCTGCACCTCACCCCACAGCTGCCTACGCTGCCAGAGTGCTGTAGCAGCACCCAGACCCACAGCTCTACCAGGCCTGGGAGCACCATGAAGCCATAGGAAGAGGGCAGTCTACAGGCAGGCAGAGAACTGCTGCATTTCCTACAGACCAGTGCCTCCCATGGCACTTTACAGTTTCTTCATCTGTTAAAAAAAAAAAAAAACCATTGGCCAGACATGGTGGCACACACCTGTAATCCAGGACTAGGCTGAAGCAGGAGGGTTGCCACAAGTTCAAGCCATTCTGAACTACACAGTGAGTTCAAGACCAGCCTAAACTACATAGTGAGATCTTGTCTCAAAAGATTAAAAAAAAAAAAGGATAGTAAGGATAATAAAGCGTCTTCTTCCTGGGTCTGTCCATGCAATAAACATACAGCAGCATGGAGGAAATGCTGAATAAACAGCCCCCACCTCGGACACCCAACTCCTCAGCCCAATGCTGGGGTCTGAAAAGCTCCTGAAACCAAAGGGTTTTTTCATAACCCATTTGGCAGCAAAACATGATCTGAGCTGATCTGAAGCTTTTTATAATAACCTTGTGTGCCCCACTGAGTGTAAATACGCATACTTTCTGATGCAGAAATATTAGCATATTTAATTTTCGGGTGGTACTCCAGTCTCCAGGGAAATACAGTATTACATAATGTACAACACATGTATCACAACTTTTTGGAAAGGAAAAAAAGAAAGCCACAGCTGGTTCCCAGGTTGTCATTTTGAGATGGTCTCACTGTGTCACCCAGGCTGGCCTCAAACTCACAGCCATCCTCCTTGTGCACCACCACGCCCCACTCTTGTTTTTGGTTACTAGGTGCTGGGACTCAAACCCAGGTCCTTGCACCACTGAGCCACCCCAACCCTGCTTCCAAGAGGTTCAGATAAAGGATTAAGAGTTTGGGTCATGATCCAAATTGAAAGAGGTAGCGCTTGCTGGTCAACCAAGAAGGGTCACATGTACGAGACTCTGAAGTGCCTGGGAAACTTGCTGTCAGCAGACTAGGGACAGGTTAGAATCTGTGTCCTGGGTCCCTGCTGGCCAAGCAGCGAGAAGCTATCTGGGAACCAGCCCTCTGCAGGACTTCTCCTGCCACATTCGTAGGACTTGTTCGGTCACTTTTTATTTCTCAATTTCACTAGAGTGAATATAGTGTTGATTCCCAGACACTGGCTCCCTCTAGTCTGGGCAAACTGCCATGGAATCACAAGGGCCACTTGGAGGTTTTGTTTTCTTTTTTAAACTGTTGAAAACCTTAAGCTAAATAAGTGAATACTCTCGGGCCTTCTTCCCTGTTCCTTCCCACCCCTGGCATCCATTAAAGCGACACTCCATTTCGTTTCAAAGATATTCTCCCGAGTGGATTAAATACATGACTTGTATATTAGGAATGGTGGAGACAAATATTAAGTAGAAACATGAGAAAGTGAAAAGGGTTGAGATCTGAATCCATGTAATAACGGTTCTCTTTTTAGGATTGTCCTTGGACCTAGCCCACAAAAGACTGTATGTGGAACTCTGCATGTGAGAGGCCTCCTGCAGACCACCTTTGAGAGATCACAGGACCCGGAGCCATTCAGCTCCTTCTACAACACAGCCCAGGACCAGGACCTCTACCCTGTGATCCAATGAGCACTGAGCTCACAGCCCAAGGACCATCGGCCCCTGCTGCAAGGGGGTTAGGGAAGGAGACTGGGGATGTTTGAGCAGGTGACCAGGTGCGAAGCCCTTCTCAGTGCAGAGTGGAGCCAGCATGGAGAGACACATGGGAGTCTGCAAGCTGGGCACAAAGGCATCTCTCTCTGCTACCACGGTCAGGCACCGAACCCCACAGAACTGCGGAATCCCAAATTCAAGCCTGGCCTGCATGTTGTTTTAGTATTCATAATTACCCATCCTCCCCTTCTTTTAGTATCAGGAATCCAACCCTCTCACCAACACACTGCCCGCGCTTTAGCTGAGCCCATGGCTCACTGCAAACCACACCACTAGACCTCCCAGGCAACCAGAGGAGGTCGCAAGACTGAGCTGCGAGCTGTGAGATGCAAGAAGGATTGGATTGCAACTGCTGGGTCACAGCCTTTGAAAAAGGAAAAGGGAGTTTTCACTTCCCATCCTCACCTTTTCCTTGGCTGACAACCTGGATGCAGAGGGGAGGCAGTAGTCTTAACCACAGAGACAGCACAGAGGGACGAAGAAGGAGGATTCATGGTGGAACTCAAGTTCCCTGAGAGACCACGTGGACCAGAGCCGCTCACCCAGAGCACAGCAGCCACCAGCTCCGAACCGGAAGGTAAGAGAGAAATCAACTTTGGCTGCATCTGGGTCACTGTATTTTGAGGTTTCTTTAGTACACCTGCTGAGCCTCTCGCTAACTCATGCACAAATGATTCAAAGAAAATGCTTGTGGAGATCACCAGGGCTTTAGCTCAGCGGCATAAGCGCCTGCCTGGCAAGCACGAGATCATGAGTTCAATCCCTGGTACCAAAAAAAAAAAAGAAAGAAAGAAAACGCTTATGGAAAAGATTTGGCAAGAAGAGGAAAAGACAGAGAAAGAGGGGAAGAGAGAGGAAAAAGAAGAGGAGAGATGGGGAGACACTATACTGTGCAGTTACATTTTCAAAACTCCTACCAGAAAAAAATGTTAATTAATAAGTAATACAGAAGTAGTCAGACATAGTGGCACACACCTGTATTCCCAGTACTCTGGAGGCTGAAGCAGAAAGATCTATGAGTTTGAGGCCAGCCTAGGCTACATAGTGAGTTCAAGGCCAGTCTGAATTCCACAGTGAGACCCAGTCTCAAAAAATAAACAAACAGGACTGGGAATATAGCTCAGCAGCACAGTTTAATTCCTGGTATCAAAAAATTAAATAAATAAATAAATAAATAACAGAAAAAAATTAAAAGAATTCCACATGCGAATTTATCATAGTCTACAAAATGTCCTGAAAGCCTACAAAATGACCTGAAAATGCTTAAAAGAAGGAGTTCTTATTGAAAAAACAAAACAAAAATTCTGGGTATGTTTTTTTAAACATACATAAACTCCAGAGATGATGAAGATGATGATGATGATGATGATGATGATGATGATGATGATGATGATGATGATGATGAAGCAGCAGCAACAGAACCGAGCCCTTCCCCATCACGGCCTTCACGGTCACACATTAGCGATCTGGCTTTCCAGACTGTGGGGTCATCTGGTCCCTGCTGTTAACTTCACCACCAACCCCACTCACTGTGCAGAGGACAGAGGGACTGACCCAAGGTCACACAGCTGAGTATTCTTTGCAGAGCTGAACTGAGAACCTGGCTCCTCTCTGACACAGCTGGGTATTCTTTGCAGAGCTGACTCTGAACCTGGCTCTCTTTCTAATAGAACACCCAGGTTTCTGAGAACTTACCAACAGAAGCAATGGGAGGAAGTTATGCCCCCCAAAAAAACAGGAACAACCCTCAAGCCGGGGTGGACCACCTGGCCTGCCATCGTCGACACCCCAAATCTTCCTGTTTAGAAAGCCACACTGCCTGCCAGATTGTCACATTCCTAAAATGGAGCTCGTTTGGGGAAAGATGTTTCACCTTAAGGCAAAAAATAAATAAATAAAATTAAAAATAAAAATCCCCTAACAAAGGGAAGTGGCCACATCTTTCAGACCCTATCTAGACTTCCTTTCTGAGTACTTACCTCTAAAGAAAGCTTTCCAAGTAGAATTCTCATATTTAGGTCACATCTATCATCACCATCTCATTAAATGAGCATTTTTTAATGGCAACATAACCTAATACGATCACAGAATAAAGAACAATCTTGAAAAAGTAAAGACTGTCAGCATGCACTGAATTAGAGCCACCTTCCAGTGACTCAGGCTTCTCCCTTCGAGTTTGACTGTTGAAATAACCCCGAGGCATCTGTCATCAGCATTAGGGAAACATGGTCAAAGACTGGCATGGAGCAAATCAATCACCTAAAAACAATCAGGATTTAACTGGTATTTGTCTCAGGCACTGCATACATGTTGAAAGCAATAAAGAATGCCATTTGTTTATTCACTCAACACAGATTTATCAAGTACACACTGCAGCACTGTGCTGAATACTCGCAATTCAACCCAGACCAAATACCTGCCCCCTCGCACAGTTTACTTTCCAGCAGGGAGAGACAGTAGCATATGCAATAAATCAATAACAAGGCTGTCAGAGAGGAAGAGATTGCAAAAGGAGAAAGCCACACACAGTGGACAGAGGGCATTCAGGTAGGTCTCTGAGAAGCAGGTGGATGGGGATCCACTGTAAGAGCTTCCAGGCTAAAGCCCTGACCTGGGAGATGCATGCGGGACACCATGGGCACGAAAGGAGGCCCAGCAGGATCACCTCAGTCCTGCAGATCCCTGAAGGTCTTTAGCTTTTATGGTGAGTATGGTGGAAGCCGTTACAAAGTGGCAAACCTGGGGTAGTGTGGTCTACTTCTGCTCTAAAAATCACTGGACACCTGGGTTGAGACCAGTCTTGTTGGGCTTAGTCTCTTTGCTGCTGCTGTCACAGAATACCTGAGTCTCAGTAATTTATAAAGAAAAAAAAATATTCATTTCAGACTTTCAGACACAGGCAAGACTGCTTTGGGTTAAGGGGCGATTGAGAGTTCATGTTTTCAGGTTTGGGGCAACAGGCACCGGGGCTGAGAGCACAGCTGGAACATAAGGATGAAGGTCAAGACAGGGAAATCTGGACCAGAGAGAAAAGTGAGGCCAGTGTTCAGGTAGTACTGCAGACTGGAGGCGGTGGGGTGATAAATCGGCACGAGCGTGGTGACAAGAGACAAGGATCGAGGGCAGTGCCCTGGCCCCCCAACACTGACAGGAAGAACCAACAAAAATGAAAACCTACCGCGGTGGCTCACGCCTGTCATCCTAAGTACTCGGGAGGCTGAGACTGGAGGATTGCAAGTTTAAACCAGCCGGGATGGTTTAGCGAAAGTCTATCGCAAAGTGAAAAAGTCGAAAGGGACGGGCGAATGAAGATTGGTAGTACAGCGCTTGCCTCGCAGGCTTGAGGTCTTGCGTTCAACTCCCACACTGCCAAAAACAGAAGAGCAGGAGTTCGAGGTGTGGCCCAGAGGGCACACGAAGGGAGTGTCCCTAGCAAGAGGAAGGGACTGACCCAGGCCATCTACTGAGGACGCGAGGCTGCCTGGGGATTCCCACCAAGGAGATCTCGAGGAGCTTGGATGAGACCGGTTTGGTGGACCAGGAGGGTCTACGCCTGACTGGAGTGTGTTTAAGAGAGAACAGAGGAGAGCAATTGGAACTGCTGGTGTATGAAACACTGGAGGAACTCTTTCATTCAGGGAAGCCAAACACAGTCGGTAGCTAGAGACAAGAAATCAAGATCGAAATTTCATTAGAAGAAGAAAACCAAAGCATACCTGGGTGCTCATGGAAGGGAACCCACTAATGGGGAACTAGCAGGGATGGGGAGGAGAGAAGGGAAACATCGCTGCTAACTAACAGGACAGCACTGCACGTCCACCAAGCAAGGTGACCCGGGGGCTTAGCATCCAATCTGGCTGAGACAGATGCAGCAACAGGGATGCATGTGGTACAGGAGGACACGGGTCCCACTTGAGTTTGCTTCAGATTTCTTCAGATAAGAGCAGGCAGCGGCAGCAGCTGAGTGAAGATGGGGAAGAAGGGCTGAATGTTTCAGCAGAGAGGCGATGGTGTGACAAGAGGTACCTTACGGCAGCACGAAGGCCTCCCCCGGGAGCTGAGCTGTGCTGAGACAGCGCTGGGTGTTTCGTTCCAACCCCTTTCCTCTGCAAGGAAACTCAGACAGAGAAGGGTGCAGCTGAACCAGGCCTGGGGTTTGACACAGCTTCGATGGAACCAGAAAGGCAAAGGACTCGAAGACAAGTGCAGTGGACCGATCGTGGCTGACGCTGGAATCTAAGTGAAGAGCTGAGACAAGACACTGTGAGGGGAAAAGACAACAAATGGGCCGAACCGATGGACCGGAGACCTTCCCTGAAGGCAGTGAAAAACCAGGAATACGGTGGGCAGCAGCACATGGGTCACTGGGCACGCAGGTCATGAAGAGGCCGTCACCCTAAACAGTGGTGCGCGCAGGGGACAGGATGGAACCACAGAGTGGAAGACAAGGGGACAAGAAAGGAAAGCTCAAAAAATGAAGACGCTCACTGACACCTCTACTGAGATGACGATAACTTCCAGAGAGGGACAGTGACCCAAGGGCTGAGGCCACTAAGAAAGAGCAGGGAGCTGTGGGCAAGGAAGGAACATCTCAGAGTGAGGCTGGTCAGCGGGGTGCTCTGGTGTGGACATGGGGGAGAAGCCAGACAACACTGCCTGGCCTTTCCAGGACGGTGAGGGTGAGAGCTGGGGGAGAATCCACCAGAAAGGTGGTGACGCCAAGTACAGCAGCAGTTTGGGGTGAAATCTCCTTTGATGTCAGAAAAAAGAAAGGGTTGTGATACCCATTCCGCCTGAGTTTGATGAAGCATTAAGTTCCTTTAATTAAAAAATAAATAAAATCTGAACCAGACTGTTAATGAGTAATTTGTGGCTGATTATTTTCCACTTTTAGCAACAAAAGGGAAAGATTCATAAACAAATAAAAATTCATCACATGCAAAACTGGGTCAGACAGGATCACAGATTTTGTCCTTCAGAAAATTCTGTGCCCACTCACCCCAAGCCTAGCAGTGGGGACTTGTCTGAATGCTTCTGAGGCAGCACTGCCCACCTCTCCTGGCTCCCTGCTCCCCCACCGCTGCCAGCTTGGTTAGGGCTCCAGCATTTCTCATTCCTCGGCTGCAACAAGCACCCACCAGTGCCTGCAACCCCAGCCTGGCCTTGTCTGCACCAAAACCCAGTCTTCCCCCGCTCTCTGGGCTAGAGTTGGACCAAACCCAATCAATCAGCCTCTACTGGTCTATCAGTCCTTCCTCCTCTTCCCTTCAGGGACACTTCTCACACACACAGCTCGGATTCTCATTCCAAGGCTCTGGTTTACCACAGTCATTATCCAGCTTTGACACATTGACATCGTTTCTTATTTGTTTCAGATGCTATTTTTACTTTTATGGAGGAATTCAATACTATTGATGCAGTGGAAGAGTCTCCTCTTTCTCCTCTATGTGTCTGTCTGTCTGTCTGTCTGTCTGTCTCTCTCCAGAGCAATCCTTGAGCTCTGTAATTCAGTACCTGTCATTTCTATGAATATTTTTATATTTTGCTACATAGTTATGAATATATAAGCAACACAGAGTCATTTCAGCAGAGTACTTGGACTTTGTACATACATCGTATCACTCAATACATTACGCAACTTGAGTTTTGTTGCCACTCAAAATTATTTTGTTTCGGTTTTGGTTTTTTGAGTTAGGGCCTGGATGTACAGGTTAGGTTGGCACTGAGCTCATTATGTTACCCAGGCTGGCCTAGAACTCACGGCAATCCTTCTGCCTTAGCACCTGAGAGCTGGAATTTCAAATGTGCACCATCATGTCAGGCTGTCAAAATTGTTTTTGAGCTTTATCTATGCTGTTGTAATTGCTTTTTAAAGTATAGTCTAAACTGGGCATGGTGGTACACACTTGTAATTCCAGCAATCAAGAGGCTGAGGCAAGAGGATCTCTGCAAGTTCAAGATCAGTCTGGACTATAAAGTGAGTGCAAGCCCGGTCTGAACTGTACAGTGAAATCTATGTCAAAAAAAGAAAAATAAATAAATAAAAGTGTGGTCTAAAGCAAATATGTCAAAATATGAATAGCTGATATAACATTTTCTGTACACAGGGAAATTTTTTCAATGCCTAAACCCTTTTGGGGGTACCCTTCCAGTACAATCCGAACTCCTAGCACCTCACTTCCTCACCAACTGGTCCCAGCTTGATTCTCCAGCATTCCCAAAGTGAGCAAGTCCTAATTCTTACCTCCAAAACTCTGAGGTACCACTGATTTCCTTTATGCTAACAGCACTATAAACTGATCATTCCTCAGATCTGTTCATAGAATCCACTTCCCAGGTGGATGGAGGCTCCTAGAAACAAAGGATCGGGTACCCTTCCACGAGCTCACAAAGCAACTTGTGCTGCTCTGCTTTAACACTATGTACCTGTCTGCTTAAGTTGTTTTCTTCAAATCCCGAGTAACTGCCCTATCTAGGTGACATGTATTTGATAACCAGACGTGTCTCATTCATACCATATGGATCCAAACACCTGCCATGCAATAAGAGCAGAATCCCAAACCAAAAACTTAGGCATCTCCAACACACACCACAATGACACTTCCAAGAGCTTTCAAAGGAGATCCTTTGTATTTTCCTAAGCACTAAGGAATGAGCCAGGCATGGTGCTGCTTGCCTATATGCTTAGCTTTGGAGGCTGAGACAGGAGGATCACTATGAATCCCAGAAAGCATAGACTGCAGTGAGTTCGAGGCCAGCCTGAACTATACAGTGAGACCCTGTCTCAAAAAAAAAAAACTAAAAGTTAAGAGAAACACACTACTGGAATACCAACTTACACCATGAAATTTGAAGTGGGTCTGCTGAACATGAGAATTTGAAACTTAAAAACAGCAAAACAAAACCAGCCTCTTCTTTCTCCCATTCCTAAGGCTGCCAACACAGAGCATCACATTAAGAAAAGCATCTGTTTGCTGAATAATTATGATTTCTGAGCAACCCTGCTTTAGTGACTAAACTCCAATGACCTTTCCACAATTTATTCCCTAAATGAAAGGTATTTTTCAACATCTGCTCTTAATTTATTTTTAATTTGCATTTCACCCTGTCCTCTCTGTTGAAGCTGAAATCAGTAATACAGGACGACATTATCTTCACAGAGTCACATTAAACATTCTACTCTTCAATTAAAGTTGCATTGAAACAGTTTTCCAGGCCCTTTTTTGCATATAGATTTTCTTTCAGCTGTCCAAGACTATTATCTTCACTTTAAAATGAGATTAATATTACCTTTCTTTGCTACCTTTTTCAAGGAATGATTACAGAGTATTGCATAAACATGAATAAACTTTCTTTTCTCTCATTTTAATTTGTCTAAGTTTTCCTACAGCATAGTCGTTCTTTCAGAATATATAAGAAAAAAATACAAACGCTATTGAAACTTCATTCAATGAGCAAAATACAATGGGGACCCAGGCATGGTAGTGCACACCTGTAATCCCAGCACTCAGGAGGCTGATGCAGGAGGATCACCACAATTTCAAGGCCAGCCTGGGCTACAAAATGAGTTCAAGGTCAACCTGCACTAAAGAGCAAGATCCTGTCTCAAAAAAAAAAAAAAAAAACCAGACAACAACAAAGATGCAGTGGAAGAAAAATAGTAACAGTCAACTAAGAAGTAGTAATAACTCTAAAATATTAAGAAGTGAAGTTAAAAATATTTATCCTGGAGAAAGACAGATTTATTAACTAAATTTTTAAAAGTTAAGCTGCAATATGATTTGCAAAACTAAGCCTGGCATGGTGGTGCACACCTGTAGTCCCAGCACTCAGGAGGCTGAGGCAAGAGGATTGTTTCAAGTTCGAGACCAGCCTGGGCTACAAAGTGAGGTCAAGGCCAGCCTGGACTACATAGTGAGACCCCGTCTCAAAAAGACCAAAAAAAAAAAAAAAACCCCACATATCTGGTTGATGTTATAAAGGTGAAACTGACACCGAGGCTTTCTGCATGTTGTTACCAACCTCTAGCCATCCTGTAAATCCTTCCCTACACCACCTACCCCTGCATCACTCTGCCTGATACCCATAAACTCCAGGCTCCACTTTGTTCACGGCGCTTCCCTGCTTGCTGCCTCTGTCCTAACACAGCCAGCAGAGTGGGGCTTGACACCACTCCCACCCACTCGCCTGAACCTCTGTCCTAAGGTCTACTGCCCAGAGGCAGGAACAAGAACGACAAAGACCCCTGCGGCACCTTGCAAGATGTTGAAGTACCAGACCGGATGTCACTTGCCGGACCTACAAGCAAGACCTACACGGACCTTTCTTCACTCGGAGCTCATGGAAGGTCCATGCACAGGGTTCTCACAGAGTGAATGTGGGAAAGAAAGTGTGTGCAGCGAAGCCAGTCAGCCACCGGGTCAGTCCCTGCAATGGGTTTCATGCAAGGCTGCCTACGACAGTTCTAAAAGACGCTGTCCCAGACTGCAAGGGTTCACTGGCATTGTTTTTTTTAACTCATCTTGCTCAAATTAGAGGTCTACACCCAAAAAGGTGGACACCCCAAGGCTAAGTGCTGCCAGATGGCTGTGGCTCCTCAGGAAGTCACTCTCGCCAACCGCCACATCCAGGACCCCTTTCCCCACATGCTCGGGAGGACGCTGTGGCAGGCGTGGCCAGGGGCTTTCATGGGGGAGAACCCGCAGAGAATGACCCCGCACTCCACACAGAAGCCGCCAGGGGCCGAGTGCAGCCAGCAGCATCCTTTTCAGGTTTTCGGGTCTGACAAACGCGCTAAGAGGGAATAAGGATGTACTTCCGCTGCCAAGGCAGGAAAGAGAGGAGACAGGAGGAGAGAGAAAGGGTGAAGGTAGCGTCGGTGACCTGCGAAGTGTTGATGGTGAAGAAGCCGATATAAAGATCTCGGACACGCGAGCCAAGCAAGGCACCGCAGGAGGACCCCACAGCAGGAGGACCCCACAGCAGGAGGACCCCACATTAGGAGGACCCCACAGCAGGAGGACCCCACAGCAGGTGAACCGTGCACTTTATCACCTCGGATAAGAAGACCCAAGAGGACGACACTTGTGCCTCCAGTGCAGATTACATGTAACAGAACCTCACCCTTTTATAAGGATTTGCTTAACGTTTCAGGCAAACAGCTAAAATGCTGTGTGTACAATGTGCCAGTTCCAGTACAACTAAGCCGTGTAAATTGTGTGATTAGATATCACCAGGCACACAGAAAACCGACTGAACAATTTAAAAGGATGAATCATCCCCGCGAGGCAGAAGAAAGGCTAAGAAGAGGGGTGTGACCCACTCACCTCTGTCCAGCCCTCAGCAGCACTGACCAGGCTGAATGAACATGGCAGGGAAAGAAGCAAGCCCGAAAGAGCACAGGAAGCTGCTACTAAGCCCTTTCCTGAGCATGCAGACCAAGCTAAAGGCTGGCATCAGAGAAGCCAGCGAGCAAAGCAGGTACACATACAGAGCTGCCGGAGCCAAAGGCAAAGAATGAACACAATGGGGGGGGGGGGGGAACCTCGGCACAGGGAACAAAGAAGAATGCTTTGTGCACTTACGCTGGCGTTGATGTTGATGGTTTCATAACTTCAGACTGTGGGGAAGAGCAAGCAGGTACAGAAACCAAAACGAGCCAAGCAGCAAAGGTGGGGAGTGGGCAAGGGAGTCCTCAAGTGGCTCCATCTGCCTGGGTGACAGTGCCCGGGATGCAGGGCAGGGTGGACTAAAAGGCGAGATGGCACCAGACATCAGGACTCCAGGACGCATCTCTCTTCTTTGTTTGCTGTGTGTGTGTGTGTGTGTGTGTGTTCATTTGGGGGTTTGGTTTGGTTTGGTTTGGTTGAGACAGGGTCTCACTATGTAATGCAGTCTGGCTTGAACTCCCCTTGGAGCCCAGGCTGGCCTCAAATTCGAAGCAATCCTCCCGCCTCAGGCTCCCAAGTGCTGGGATCACAGGCATGAGCCACCACGCCCGGTTGGGACACGTCTCATCTACACAGGCAGGCAAGCACTCTATCTGGCCCAGAATAAGACCTGTCCTGCCCTGAGGACACAGCCAGGCCAGCCTGAGACAGGGAGTACTGGGGACCATGAGTTCATAATGGCTAAGTCTGCATAGTTCTCTGGTTTGGGATTATGGTAGCACTCTTTGAAATTTCCCATTAACTCTGGGGATGGGCCATCCTCTCCCACCCACTAAGACTACACTAAAACTAAAATGAACAAGAACACTCCAGAACAAGATCTTTCTTAGCATAAAGTCATCTCTGCCCTCTTGAGTCATCCCAGGATTGTTCGTTGCCTGCAGTGTCATGGACCTCTGAACCTCCTGCTGGCCCCTCCTGTCACTGCACACACCCACTGCATTGTCCACACCCAATAAACAGTGACTGGTTTGGAGGATCTAGGCCTTTGCCCATCCTGAGGCACTGACTTCCCTGTCCTCCATCATGCATTACTAAATTTATCTCTGTTTCTTATTTTATCCTTCGCCTGACCCCTGTTACAGGCAACTGGAGATCTTGGCCAGGTCCCCAATAAAAGAGTAACACATATTTATGTTCCCTAAAGAATGACACTCTGCTAAAGCAAAAAGATTACACCTCTTGCCAACAGACATGCAAGTTTCACTACTTCAAGTCCACTCTGATTTTTCTATACAAACAGTAGTAAGTGGGAGTTATATACAACCAAGGGTTAGATATGCGACACAGGCCACGAGCTATGGAACTGACCAGTAATACCACAAGTAAAATCACAGAAGTTGGCATTTTTATGTGTTGCAGGGTGTATTTTCTTTTTCTACTGAGGACTGAAAGCAGGCTCTTTGTGTTAAGCTATATCCCTGACTTATTTTGCTAAGCAGTTCAGGCTGGCCTTCAACTCACAGTGATCCTCCTGCCTCGGCCGGCAGAGTGCTGAGATTACAGGTATGCATCAGTTTTTTATTTTGAGACAGGTTTCATTAAATTGCTAATTTGCCCAGAATAGACTCAAACTTGTGATCCTCCTGCCTCAGCTTCCCACACTAGCTATGTGGGGAGACAAGGGGAACTAGGCATGCACAGGGTAACTAGAACACATACAGACTTTTACTTATAAAGCCTCCGAAGGCTGCACTTTGGGGTGAAGCCAGCTAGACACTTTCAATGCCAAACAGGACTTAAGTTCACTCTCCCATCTCAATATTTTCACTTTAGATTTTCAAAAACAACATAATTTCAAAACTGGCAACGTAACAATTAATTTTGAAAAATGCATCATGCAGAGTTTAGAAACCAAACTTCATCCTGAAGTTTATTTCTCTGGTGGTAGACTTTGCTGGTTTTACTTTGTGGTCCCTGTGTTTCAAATAAATTGGGAAAAGCTTCCTCCCCATTGGTTCATTAAGATTTATCCCAAGGCCACGCCCAAGGCCTCACCTAGAGCCCTTTTAAAACCTTCCCGCTGCCTCAGGGACATCCCCGCTAAATCGTGAGATCCGAAGTCAAATTCCACACAATGCACAGGGAGGGCACGAGGAACTCAAACCTTGCAGGGTGTTTAATCAGTGAGGAACTGAAAACCCCTCCCTAAACATTTAAAGAAGTGAAAGATCCAAGTGCCAAGACAGAGCACTGGCAGAGTTGGGCTTGTGCTGTGGTTTGGTGTGGTTCAATGCAGCTGGGTTTGAATGAACATAAGGACCTAATAAGACCTCAGGGATGTTTTTACAGATCCATAGGGAGCTTGTGATATGTAAAGAAGGGGAGGCAAACTGTTTCATCCCAAAAGAAAGCACAGCTATATTAAATAGGAGTACCAGATGCCACCTATAGAGATCTCAAAAAACACAGATGCAAATACAAATGTAAACACTTTTCTCCAACCTTAAAGATAAGAAAACTGAGCACAGAAAAATGAATGAATTCTTTTTCCTACCATGAATCACAAACACATCTGTGTTAGAAATACTTTGAGCCTGGGCATGGTGGTGATCACCTATATCGTAGCACTCTGGGAGGCTGAGGCAGGAGAACGAAACAACAGGTTCAGCCTGGACAGCTCATTGACTTAGTGAGACCGTGGCTCAAAATAAAGAATGAAAAAGGGCTGGGGATGTAGCCAAGTGCAAAGGTTTAAGCACCAGTACAGAAAAGGAAAGGAGAAAGAGAGGGGAGGAATTTCACAAACCAAGCTCTTCAAAATATGGAGTGCTTGTGGGCAAGGTACACACACACACACACACACACGCACACATGCACGCACCTGTGTGCGTGCACACACACGTACAAATGCAACACTTTTTTAATTGTTTAATAGAGTGTTTATAAGAAAAAATCATAAACATTTGAGAGCGGGAAAGAAGAAAAAAGGATTAAGATGTGTAATATACATGTGCCAACTCCCTGCAAACATGGCATAAAAAGCTTAAGAAAGATAAAAACAATCATAACAAGGAGCCGAGGGTTTAGCTCCGTGGCACCAGTGCCTGCCTGGCAAGTGTGAGGTCATGAGTTTGCTCCCCGGTACCCAAAAAAAAAATCATTACCACTTGACTACAAATCTCTTGCATATGAGTACAGGTGTTTTCACCTTGGTTCTGAGACTCAAGCCTCTCTTTCTGGTGTGTAAGCCAAGTGCACCACAGAGAATAAACCAGCAGCTGGCTGAAGCTCCCAATGCCAGGGCCTCCCTGGCCTCACTGGGAATCCAGAGAGCTGATGGGTCCTGCAGCCTGAGTTATGCACAACCACACCAGACAGCTGTGAAACACAGTGTTCAGAATAAACACACACACTCGTACATGCACCAAATTACAGAATTAATGTAATAGCCAGATGCACACATCACCTATGAGGGGCAAGAGAATCAGCCTCCAAAGGCATCTGCTCCATCGCCTTCCTCAGTACTGTCAACCAGACATAAAATAATAACTGACAGTCAACCAACCACACACCCAAAGTTCCTTTGAGATTTTTTTTTATTTGGGTACTGGGAATCGAACTCAGGACCTCATGCTTGCCAGGCAAAATCCCCAGGCTAAAATTCCTTTAAAAATAGTCACTGATGAGCTAGGTGTGGTGGTGGTGCACACCTACAATCTCAGCACTCAGGAAGCTGAGGCACAAAGATCACTTCAAATTCAGTAACAGCCTGTGCTTCAAAACACACACACAAAAGAAAAAAAGTCATTGATGAAATGTTATTTTTATGCCTCAGGTGCCATTTTGCTTGACCATTACAGTAGAATTCCCAAAGCTGATGAGAAGTTTTCTACCACAAACCTTCTAATCTCAGCAGCCAGATAAGCAAAAACAGACAATTCCCTCTTGCTATCTAGGCCAAGAGAACACGTTTCAGACAGAGAAGCCCTACAGGATACAAGCAAAGACACTCGATGATCCAAAGACACAAGTACAGAGTCCAGAGACCCACAAGAGACCAGAGCTTCCCCACCCCCAGGAATCGATTTGTGCAAATCTAAAGCACAACAGAGAAAGCAAAAGTGAAAGGATTGAGACCCACTTCCCATTTCTGGGGCCCCAAGTCATGATCTCAAGAATAAATATATTCTAAAAACTCACACTGACTCACTTTTCAAATACTGATTTGAGTGTATTTCTCCCTAAGCAGTTAAGGCACACAAAAATACAAAATAGCCAGCTGTGGGGGTGCACGCCTATAATCTCAGCACTTGGGAGGCTGAGGCAGGATCATTGCAAGTTCGAGAACCAGCCTGGGCTACAAAGTGAGTTCAAGGCCAGCCTGAACTGCATAGTGAGACTCTGTCTCAAAAAACATAAATAAATTACATAAAATAAAAATAATAACATAGCAAATGTCTGTGCCTCCACACACAGTTTAAGAGAGGAAAAACTTCAGTCAATCGGTATGAAACCACCTGTGTGCCCTTTCTTCAGTGCTTTAGATTAAATTTTAACTCAGATTTACCAACTGCTGAAATGAGCCTGCTTGTTTCTTTGTTCCCAGAAAGTCATCAGATCAGCATCTACTGTGATCCATACATCTGGGTTCCAATAAGGTTCAATAAAGTTGAGTTTTCCATTCAGTCCATATAGTTAATGCACTTCCTTCACTTGGAGTTACTCTCAGCAATCCATGGTTTCCGGCTGGCAATGGGATCCCCCCTGCAGTTTCAGAACCCCTGCAGTTTCAGAACCCGAGGAAAGCTCCTGAGAGCCCCTGGCAGCGGTGGGTGTGTGATGGGTGTGTCGGCACATAATGAGGTAACCTGTGGGTGATATTTAGCACCCACTGAGGGAGGAGCTGTTCTCCTCCCTAGGGTCCAGGGGTCCCTGTGTCTTGCAGTGAATCCCCAGGGCTCCTGGAAACAAAAACAAGGCTGCCCCAAGATCTCCCTTCAAAGTGCAAGTATTTCAGCCACATAAAGCTTCAGGAGAAGAAATCAACAATTTTTCACAGTCCCTTAACCTGGGTAGAAAAGTCCCCTCCCAGATCTATCTTTAAATGTAAGAGATAAAAGTAGATCAATGCTCCCCAAACACAGTACAGCCACTGTCTGCTAAACAAAGGTCTCTGAAAGGTCAACAAGGAAGGTCATCTGTCTTCCACCTTAATTTTCCCAACACTGAATCCTGGCAGACAGTAGGATGCAGACAGAGCCTGGCTGCAGAAGCCCGGCGGCCGTGTAGCCAGGTGGAATAGTCTGGGTTCAAGAATTTGTCTCATTTTCACTGCGCTGGACTCTCTCCCCTCCCCCACACGCTGCTCCCGATGCCAGAGTTCCCGATCCGGCCACATGTCACTGCTGCTGAAATCCACCACCATGGTCACAGACCACAGTTAAGAGCCCTGAGCAGGGGTCAGAGGGGAAGAGAAAAGAGAACCCACGTCACAGACCCATTATCTGTTTCTCCATCTTCAGCCCGAAGGACTCTCTGTCCTCTGGTATTCTCTGTCTTGGCAGCTCTCAACACAGAGAGACCAGAGCCAACAGCACAGAGGCGGCCATAGCCCAGGAGGGACAGTCACCGTCTGACTGCACTGAGCTCCTAGCAGGGCCCTGGTAAGAACCCCAGGTCTGGAGGGCCAGGACCCAGGCTTGGTAACCACACAGGGAGAGGGGGTTGACACCGCCCGTGCAGTGAAAAATTTGCAAGGGACACCACTAGGCACAAGACGAAGAAGAACCACCACCAGCCACAGAAGGAACCGCATCTGGCAGAAGTCCTGGGCAGGCTTTCTGAAGTCAGGCATGGGGATACAATCTCATTCAGTCCTAGCCTCGGCAAGCCCTGGAGCCCTTTCCCTGAGCAAAGACTTCCTGCCCACCAGCTCTGAGCTGGAACTGGGCTTAGGGTCAAGGATGTACGGTCCCTGTTTCTGTGAAGTTAAATTCTAGTGGGAAAGATACTGACTGATACTACAAGAAAAGTACTAAATAGTGAGAAGAACAGTACAGGGAATTTAAAGAGTGATATAGGCAAGAATGACTGGCAGTGTGACCTTCCAAAGTCAGCAGGGAAGATCTCTCAGAGAAGGTAATATTTAAACTTAATCTCTACATGAGAGGGCCGGGGATTTAACTCAGTGGCATAAGCACCTGCCTGGTGCTGCTGGCAAGCACGTGGTCATGAGTTTGATCCCCGGTACCAAAAAAAAAAAAAAATCTCTACATGAGAACCATGAATCAAAGAAGGGGAAAGTGCAAAGGCCCTGGGGTGGGCGCTACCAAGAAATTGAAAGAGAAGGTAGTTCCACAACTGACTTCTTCATGGCTCAGGTTTTTTATCCATTAAACAGTGATGGTGAGGATTAAACTCAGCACCATGTTTGCTCAAAGTACGTGGATAGTATGTATGAGATGCTAAATAAAAACTAAATCTAAATACCAAAATTATCATCATCATCATCAGTAAGATCCCATCATGAGACCACATCACTGTTGCAGACTTCTACCACATCTATAGCTCCCTCAGCAATTAAATTCCAGGATTAGACAGTGACACAGAAAGTAAAGAAATGACACAAATGTTACATGCAGGTTTCCTACCCATGGGTTTTTAAGCTGGGTGTGGTGACAAACACCTGCAATCCTAGCACTCAGGAGACTGAAGCAGGGAGATTGCTGCACATTCAAGGCCAGTCTGAGCTACACAGTGAGGCCCTATCTCAAAAAACAACAACAGAAACATGGTTCTTTAAAGGACAGAATCGCACAAGGCAAAGTTTACTCTAATAATTCACCCAATAAACGACCCTTTTCCACCTGAGAGTCCAGGGCTCTAAGCCCCTGGCCACCAGGATCTCTCTACTTGTCACCAGGCGACACAGTCCTTTGCCTTGACCTCTACACTTCTGAAGGGATTCTGGGCTGAGATTCAGCACAACAGCTCTGGGCCTCCGGGTGGAAGACTCATCCTGTACTGCTGGTTTTCGAGTAGGTTAACTACCGGCCAAGCCCACCAGCAGTGAGGCTATTCTGCGATTTCATACACGTCCCAAACCACTCCATTGTTTCCTATTTTACAATGCTCCACACAGGAGTTTACACGTTACACACTCCACTGACAAGCCATTTCACTTAAAAATTATTATTCTTGGCCTACTGTCTTAAAATCTTTACTAACTTAGTAAGATTTATGAAGCCTATTAATTAAGGCCGTCAATAACCCAGCCACTGGTGACAAACTTGATGTATGCACTGTTTAGCAGAGAAAGGTCTGCTTTTACCCAGCCTCAAATCCTTACTCTGAAAGTCCAAGTTCCTGTCTATGCTTTACTCAAATCCAAGGTAAATAAACTACAACATAATACAAGGGTATGGCTTTCAGTCTCCTGAAACTATTGTGCTCAGAACACTTGATAACTCTGTGGTTCTGTGTAGATGGTGGAAATTGCAGAGGACCACCTGAAGCACTCTCCTCGAATAAAAAGCAGTCACCTCCACTTTGGCAAAACCCAGCCCTACCTCCGTGTCTTTTTCCCCTCAGTGGCTCTGAGCAATGCAACTGGGGCTGGCCGAGGTACTGACACATACGCTTGGAAACTGTCTTCCTACCACAGTGTCTCCCTAAACACTGAGCCCAGCAGGATGGCAGAGCCACTGCTCCAGGGCTGCCAACTGGGCTCCAGCCTGAGATAAAGAAGCTGTGACTTCCCAGGGCAGAAGAAGTTTGCACATCAGAACTGAAGCTCTTGCCACCTAAAGGTTAAATGACACCTCTCCCGTGTTATGCTGGTTGGTCTTTCCGCACATGCTTCTCTCTGCATATTGCAGAGATGCTCTCTGGCCTCTTAGCTAGCTCAGCCCACACTCATGCAATCCCCACCATTATTACAGTCATTCGTCTTCTAGCCACTCCCTTCTTCACAAATTAATAAAATCCGGGGTAGACCCTGGGTCAAGGTCTTTGTTCCATGAACCTTCATCTAGGCTGGACTCAGGACCCCTTGACCCTCCCAGAATTATAAATTTGTCTTAGTGTCTTTATTGTAGGTTGCACTGGAAGTGGTAGATTGGAATTAACTCACTAGAATTCCAGTAACATTTCTATGGGATTACAAACATACACTTCCCGGCACACAACAACAGTGGGGAAAGAGATGCCCATAGAAATAGCTGTTAAACATTAAAAACCTCTCACACACAGCATAAAGCAATTTAAGACTGAAGGAGGGAGATAAACAATCCCGACAATTAACCGAGAATGCATATATATTTTATTGTGCTAGGCTTTTGGGCAGTTCAAACTCGAGGATTTGGAGGAGAGGGAGAAGAACCTTTGCATATCAAAAGATTTAATTGATTGATATTTTTCAGCATCAATGTTTCCTTCCAATCTCCATCCCACCCCCCTCAGCCAATCCTTCAACAGGAAAAAATCCAAGGCAGCAGATAATGATCAAAATTCTTTAGGAGGAAAACATTCATTCTTAAGAAATGAAAAAGCAACAAATTCTGCATAGAACATGTTCAAGGATGATGACATAGATAAATGAATGGGTGAATGTAAAGATAAATGATACAAAAAATGCAAGCTATGTCTTCCACTTCATGTCAACTGAAAATCCTTTAATAGTACACAAGCTTCGGAGTACCTTGGGATAGTACTACCTTATGCTAACCATTGACCTTTTTAAAAAAGTTAAAAAGTGCTTTCCAGAAAGCAAGATTGAGACAAACAGCCCCATTCAAATCCAGATGTATCTTCAGGCTTCTATAACACAATCCAGCCAGAAGAATGTGATTCACATCTCGGCTGTGCCATGGGTAAAATGGCATTGTGCTTTGAAACAGGTGCCATTAAACAACAGTGATAAACACAACCTTGCCATTAAAGCACTGCTGGCAATTTGAGTCCTTAAAACTATAGGAAGAGGTTTAAATGACACACACAGAGACAAACAGAACCACGATCACACAAGGCAGAGATTGTCACTCTCTGCACTATATCAAGTGTATACCCGATACATTTTCCTAAAAGATCTCTGTATATCACTGTTTTTAACTTACCACTACCATCAACCACATATTCTTAAATTGATGTATACATTCTTGCTCACATACACCCAAGGAGATAAACATCCGTATCAGCTTTTATAAACACACAGTCTTCTACTCTGTGGATACACGGTAAGTAAACAGCTCCACTCAGGTTCCACATAATCTGCACAATCCAGTTAGAGGACTCACCACTGTGTCCTGGAGTTATCTCACTATGGTACCCTTTTTCATTACCCATTAACAATCTTGAAATTTGTGAGTCTTTCAAGTCCTTTGGGGAATAAAGACCTAACCAAACCTCGATACTGGATTTTTAGGGTGTTGCCTGTTTTTTTCTGTGATACATAAGGCTGTGGTCAACTTCTTGAAAGTACATTTTTATGTACTGCCTAGGAGGAATCTCTAGAAGTAGAATTACTTGGCCAATTGCTGTGCCCTTTTTAAAAACACATTACACTGAAGCTGAGTGCCTGGTATTCAAGGCCAGCCTGGGCTACAGAAGTTGGGGAAAAGAGACATGTTCAAAGCATACTTTAAAGATCACAAACCATAGGGGATGGAGCTGTACCTCAAAAGTTACCACAAGTTACAAAACAGCCACTGCATATTTATAGACAAGTCTACAATATCCAAGATCTTTACCAGTCAGCAAACCCCAGGAACACAGAGGGAAATGTGTATCCTAAGATAGTTCATTTAGGTATGCTGAGTTTCTGAATATTTCTACAGTTTCAGATAGAAGAAATAGCCAGGTGTGGTAATGCATGCCAGTAATCCCAGCACATGGGAGGCAGAGGTAGGAGGATCACTGTGAGTTCGAGGCCAGCTGGGCTCTACAGTGAGCTCAAACCAACCTGAACTACATAAGGAGACCATGTCCAAAAAAAAAAAAAAAACAAATAGAAGAAATAAGCTCCTACCATAATATACGAAGGGTTCACATTTCAAAAACAGGATTTGAGTTCCTTTTTCATTTTGAAAGTGACACTAGATATAATTTTATACCTCAAAGTAACTCTTGAAGTTACTTAAGTATAGTGTTCACACCCAGAATAGAGCTCTGTGTAATTTGCAAAACTCAGAAAGGACCTGTCTGCTCAAAAATATCTACCCTGGAGTACATCTCTGAATCACATTGGAAGCTTTTTGAAAATACAGAAATTTGGTGGTTAAGAATATAGCTCAGCAACATGGCATCTGCCTGGCAAGTGCAAGGTCATGAGTTCAAGTCCTAGTATAGAAAAAAGAAAGAAAGAAAGAAAGAAAGAAAGAAAGAAAGAAAGAAAGAAAGAAAGAAAGAGCGAGCAAGCGAATACAGAAATTTGTACTCAGCAGGTCTGGTGCAGAGCCCATGCATCTGCATTTGTAAAATCTCCCCAGTGGAGATATCTATGCGGCCAGAAGCAAAAGGCCCCGCCCGGGTTACACCTGACATGCAGGGAAGGCAGGCATCCTGAGGTCCCCAGGGTCAGTGTTCACACGGAAACCATTCAGGGGTCCCAGGGAAGCTGATGGAACTGGGGTACAAATGCATCTTGGGAAAGTTCTTCAGAAGTTTCAATAACAGTAGCCAAGTTAAGATGCTGGCTGTTCCATCCTAGAGCTTCGTACCTGGAAGGATGGGAGGTGTATGAAAAAGCAACCGAACCATTAAGGATCCTTCCTGCCAGACAGCATGGTGTTTCCCATTTCCCGTACGGAACCTCCTTCCATTTTCAGAAAACAGGGGGAAATTACTCAGCTGCATTTCTGTATTTTAATGGGGTAGTTTTATGACTGAACGACACCCAGCTACTAGCAGCAATTTCCCCAATCAATGCCAGTCAACATATGAGACAAAACTCGGTTAAAAAAAAAAAAAAAAAAAAAACCAAGCCAGGACACTCAAAGACATTATACTGCCTTCTATAAAATTACCTTTTGTCAGAATTCAGTTTCTCAGAAGACGCTGACCTCATACGAACAACAAAACAGACCCAGGAACCTGTGTCTGCCAGGCTGCTGGTACATAAAGATTCATAATTATTGTGAGCGTCCATCACCTACCAGATCGAGACTTTATGATATCGCTGAATTCATTCTGCCCATCGTCGGGCCTGGCTTCATGGTCTCCATATTTGGCCATGTTAGTTGAATTTCAGTGTAATCCAAAGACTTTCCCAAGTCTTCTTTGTGAGACTTTCAACTTTGTATAAAAGGCCACCTTGACATGGACCCCTACAAGGAAAAGGAAAAGAAGTGATTTTATATGCTTACATATGCACATGATGACACAGCAGTGACAGACAACAGCTATGGTATTCGTATCTATTCCACGGATGGCGGTGAAGTATTGAGTGTCTACCATGTGTGAGGCACCGATCCAAGCACCACCAACCGGATACACAGCCTCATTAAGGAGCTGACCACACTAAACAATTCATTACAGAATGAATTGTTCCAATACAGTCCTGACAGTCTACAAAGGAGACGCCCACACAGCAGAGGAATCTGACCCGCCTTTGGCAATCGAGAAGGCTTTCTCAAAGAGGAGACATTTGAGCTTGGCCTTCAAGGATAAGGAGAAATTAATTAGCCAAAAAGGGAAGCGGAAAAAGTAAAGTAAGAGCTTCCTATATGAAGTAGCAGAAGCAGCCAAAGAGCTGAACCCAGGCCAGGGTTTTCAGAGAGAGGAAAACCAAATAAGCAGGTGGATTTGTGGAGCCAGGTAAGGAGATGAGGCAGGAGCAGAGCCTCAGCCATGAGACCAGACGAGGCCCCGGGTTTTCACGTGAAAGGAGTGGAGTCTCAGCATATGGCAGTCAGCAGAAAGCAAAAGCATCCGATTGGTCTTTTTAAAAAGACATTGTGGCTTGTAGGTAGGTCACGGTCACATTGAGGGAACCAGTAAATACTAGAACAGGATACAGAAAATCGCTAATTAAAGAACCCAGACTATGGGTGTATGGATGTTAAATGAAAATTTCTTCTTTTTTCTTTTAGGTTTTTTTGAACCACAGTCTTGCTATGCAGTCCAGGTCGGTCTCAAACTCACGGGGATCCTCCTGCTTCAGCCTCCTGAGTGCTGGGATTACAGGTGTGCACCATCGTGCCCAGCAAAAAGTTCTTTCAACTCTTCTATATGTTTAAAAAATTTTAATGATACTGTTGGGGGTAAAATTCCTAAAGTTGGCCGATGTTCAAACTTTACATAACCCACAAGGGGGCACACGGGATGTGATGGAAAATAAACACCCTCCTTTATATGGTATCCTTTCCAAAATACTTAACGCAAAGCGTATCACGAGCAGAAAAATCAAGGCTGCAGGATTTTTCCAAACCAATGTCCTAGCCTCTTCAGAACTGTCAACATGAAGAAAGTCCCAAATTACCTGGGGGAGGGTGACCCCTGTGGATCAAAGGAGACCAACTAGACCTAAGGACCAAATGCAGCCCTTGATTAAATGCAGAATTTTAAAACATTTTGAAGGTCATTTCAAAAGTGTGAATTTGGACTGCAGATTAAGCCATGTTACTGCAGTAATGTTCAGTGTCTTTAACATTAATCAATGGTGGGGCTATGCAGGACAATGTCTTCGATTGTAAGAGACACCTGATGACCAGTTAGCGATGAAATGTGACAATAGCCTCAATTTAATACCAACAGAGCAGCAAGTCCATCCACATCTATATACATACGTATGTAGAGACATATATGTTGCATAGAAGCAGGAAGGGCGTATTATAAAAGGGAGAAATTAGTCAAAGGGCACTGGGTATTTATTGTGGGTATTTAATGTTATAGACAGTACATGATTATAAAACATCGACAAGGGTAGACATAAAGAAAACTGAGTGGCCAGGTGGGAAATTTTGACAGGAATTGAGGGAGATGGGCAGGGCCTGGGAACTGCCTGGACCTCAGCTGACCAGGTCAGGAACATGCGGAACAACTCCCAGTTCTGGCCAGATGAGGCAGAGCTGAGTGTATCGCCACCAAAGGTGCACTGGAGGGCCGCTGGCTGCAGGGAGAAATCAGGAGTGGGGTTTGGATCTGCTGACTTTGAGGGGCCTCCTGAGACCCTGGGGGGCCGGGGAAGGCAGGCGGAAACCTGGATGAGGATGATGAGCCATCTAGTTAGGGAGCTAAGTCCAGAAGCTCTATGTTGCATCCAGGGACACAAGTGAATTGGGGGGCGGGGGGGCACGTCGATACCACTCAAAGAAAATAAGCCCTCTCTCTAGCAGCTAGCGAGAAGTATTTCTAAACTCTAGAGAACTGAAGATTTTTTGGCCAGCAGCACCACACTTTTTAAAGACTGCCAATACTTACAGTACTAAATTGCCAATACTTCCGGGGACACAAAAGAAGGAGACTTCAATTTGATGTTCAGCAGTGCGCCTCTTTACTGACAACAGCCCCATCCAAGAGTAGCCCAAGCCAGGCAGGATGGCACATGCCTGTGCTCCCAGCACCAAGGGAGGCTGAGGCAAGAGGATTGCAGCTTTGGGTCCAGCGTGGGCAAAGAGGCAATTGAGCAAGACCCTACCAAAATTTTAAAACGGACTGGGGATGTAGCTCTTTACCAAGGCTCTGGGTTCAATCCCCGGCATAGCCCAAAATGGGGAGGAGGGGCCAAAGGCCCATTCAGTACATTAATCATTTCACTGGGACTGTAACAGTCAATGCATCCAAACATTAATCTGCAGATAATGTATATTGGTTCACATATTAAAACAAGTATCAGGGTCAGCATTTAATGCTACCCAGGATTGGAGAACTCAATCCTTTAATTAAAGGACACATCATATGACATTACTGTTCTAAAAAATATACTACTTTATATAATACGTAATATTATATACATTGTTTTTGATAATACAAAATTCAAGAATTATACCACACAGTACTATGCATCATATATAACACTAATCCTTTTTTCTGACCATGTTGAGAAACGGGTGTATTCTACTAATAAGCAAATTATTCTAGAAAATGGTTTTAAGTGTGAGAGCAGTTGAGGTAGATGAAAACTGTTAAGCTTTCAGAACCATTTCCTCTCTGGCATCTGTGGGTTGGGTAATCAGAATCTGCCAGCTCTTATGAGACTATAAAAAAAGCTTTGTTTTTATATGTCCTTCCTACTGTTAAGAATTTATGGATTATTGTGTCAACAAGTTCTTCGAGTACAAAACTGTACAGAATTTGCTAAATTCCTAAGTGTATTTTTGTATTTTTAACAGCCCAAAGCCTTGTTCAGAAGAATGTATAAGATTTTTATTATAGAAAATCAGGTTTGCCTAAGAATGATTTTCTTTTCTAGAAAGAACTAGTCCCTTTGAGAGTTAAGTCTCACACTCTCCTTCACCACTGGACCAAGTCCCAGATCTCCGTATCAATGCTTTTCCAGTACTCTTCCCAGAAAAGCAGTGGCTTGGCATGTTGGCGCAGGCCTGCAATCCCATCACTAGAGAGGCTGAGACAGGAGGATCACTGCCAGTTCAAGAACAGTCTGGGCTACATAGTGAGATGGAGGCCAGTCTGGAATACATCCTGATATCCTGTCTCAAAAACCAAAAATAAATACTGAGACAGGAAAAAAAAAACTGTTTACACAGGACTTTACTTTCACAGAACCTGTAATACTTCCTCAATACAGTGTTTTAACTTGCCCTCCCAAGATAACATTCCAGCTGGTGTGGTGATGTATGCCTGTAATCTAAGCACTTGGGAAGCTGAGGTAGGAGATCGCCTTGAGTTGGAGGCCAACCTGGGCTCCACAGTTAGGTCCAGATCAGCGCGGACAGCATAGGAGGAACTTCCCTCAAAAAATTTTTTTCTTCTTGATAATATAATGCAAATCTCATAAAGGCCGCAAAATGATAGCAGAAAGGCCATCAAAGGACCCAGAAAAAATGTGAAGGGAAAAGAATAACAGGCCATTTAAACAAGTCACCACTGGGGGCTGTCACTTATTGCCACCAAGGACCAGGACAGCTTGGTTTGAGCAACAGAGGCCATGGATGTGACATCAATATGGTTTGGTTTGGTTTTGTTTCATTGAGACAGGGTCTCATGCTACCTCAGGCTGGCCTGGAACTCACTATGTAGTCCAGGCTGACCCACAACTCACCGCCCTCCTCCTGCCTCAGCTTTCCTCTAAATCTTAAAATGTTGGTACAGTCAAGTTTCACCACTAACAATGTGTCCCAAAGTAACCCCTGGCCTTCCTCATCCCAGGAATGGATGGAATGCTGCCCTCTCACCCAAAGCTAGGTGAGAAACCAGAGGACTGGGGGGCAGAGTGGGGAGGGGTGTTGCTTTAAAGAAGCCCTGGGGCGGCAGTGCACAGCCCTAACTCACTGTTACCCAGGCCCTAGCCTTCCTCTCCCTCCAAATGACACTCGGTAAAGTTTGACCAGGGTCCCACCGAAACCTATTCCCTCGTTCCTAAGTTTCTGTTCTATGGACCAGAATGCAAGTGTTTAGCAATAAACCTAAAGGGAAAAAACAAAAGCTGGGCATGATGGCACATGACTGTGATACCAGCCCTGGGGAGGCTGAAGCAGGAGAAGCCTCTTGGGCTGGAGGCCAATGAGGCTACAGAATGAATTCAAGGCCAGCCAGAACTACACAGCAAGACCCAGTCTCAAAAACTAAGTGAAAAGGCAGGGAATGGCTTTAAAAGAAAAAGTAAATTTTTTCTTCCTTTAGGAACTGCACCATGTTAGAATTTGCAACATTCAACAAGGTGCCAGCATGAATGAAAATTCAACAATCTGCAGTTATGATGGCCACATGTTTTAGGACCTAAGGCAAAACCGTTTTCCCGAGAAACCCAAGCCCAGGATGGCCAGAAACGGCGGAAGGGGAGCCAGGGGAACGAGTTTGCGCTCCGCGTGCAACACAGTAAGAGAAACGCAGCGGGCCAGGCGCTGCCACTCACCCCGCAGGCGCTCCAGGGCAGGTTAACGCTCCTGTGATTAATACTGTTTACAGGAGCAATAAATTTTAGGTAAACACCCAAAGGAAGGTTAAAGAGCTGTCTCACCGGTCCCATAAACGCCAGTAAGGTGGGGAGGGGGCGGAAACCTCGGCCCTGGCCGCCTGGTACGGAGACGCAAGTCCCAGCGAGCTTCGCATTCCTAGGGCTCGCGCCCGGCCGGACCTCCCCAAACGCAGGCTCCTGGGCCGCGCCTGGCAGCGGCCGCCCGGGAAGACTCAGCTCCGCTTCCACAGCCCGGTGCGCGCTCGGGGAGGAGATGCGGCTCCCTGCCCGGTGCGACCCGACCCAGGCGAACCGGCCTCGCCCGGAGCTCGGCGCGCTCTGCCTCCAGGGCGCCGTATGGGGAACTGACCCTCGAGGCCCTGGTGACCCTGGTGACCTGAAAGCTGGGACGGGCTGGGGAGTCTGCGGTACAACCCAGCGCACGGGGCGGCAGAGTCCTCACACCCAGCTTCTTCAAATTTTTTCTAAGTGTGGATCCCCGGGCTCTCGAAGGTCGGGCAGTTTTTCTCCTCCCCTTGAAACAACCCTAGAACGAATCCCGTTTGGAATCCGAGATTTGAAAAGAAAAATTTCTCCTAACAATGTGCCTTCTGAAAGTTGCATAGCCTACAATTAGCGCTTTGTTGGTTTTCTAAGTGGCCTTGGGAGACCCTCGCACTCCGGACCAAAGGGGGATACGGATTGATTACCTCGTCAGCCGCAGCCAGAGACGCCCAGAGTCCGCGCGCCCAGGAGGCACCCGTGCCCTCCGCCTCCCGGAGCCGCGGGCAGGAGCCGGCGAGCGCCCCGAGCCCAGCCCCACCCTCGGGAGCGGCCGCCACAGAGGCCAGGCTGCCCTGCCCGCCGGCCGCGCCGCCTCTCCCCACCCTCGCCTTGCGGACAGCGTCGGGCCCCGCCTTCCCGGGCCGGGGCCAGTGCGACAGGCTCTCCGAGGAGGCCACGTCCCCTCTCGGAAACCACTGGCCCTGCGCCCCGCTCGGCGCAAGGCACGGATGCGCAGCCCTCGTCCTTGGCAGGGAGCTGCAAGGGGACGGCGGCGGCGGCAAGGAGCCAGTCGGGAAAGTTTGAATACCTCGCACCTCGTAACGACTCCGAGGACCTGGTGGCCGGAGCGCGCTGCACGCAGCCGGCCAGCTCTCTCCGCGCACTGAGCCGAACCGAGGATCCCGGGAGGGCGCACGCAGAGTTATAGCTTCCACGCTGGGACGCGGGGACGCAGATCGCGGCGGGAGAGCCGCAGGAAAGTCAGCCTCCCGCCCATTCCCGCCCTGGTCCCCGGGGGCTGCGCCCCCTTCTCCGGCCCCAGGCTCAATAACGCACCGGTTCGCTTACCTGCTCGCCCGCGGCCACGCGCGCCCGCCGCCTCCGCCTGAGCCCAGGTCCTCGGCGCGGCTCGGGGTCGCCGCGATCGGGGGGTGCGCGCGAGGGTGAGTGTAGTAGAGCGAGGGTTTTTGTTGGAGAGTTTTGCTTTTTTTTTTAATGAAACGTGCAGAACAGGACAGAAACCAAAAAGAAAGGGGAAAAAACTGACACCATCTGGAAACGCCCCTACTTGTTCAATCTTCCTGCCGGGTAGTTCCGCCAAAAACAAAAACAAAACAGTTCCAGCGCAAACCGCGAGCAGGAGCGCGGGCAGCAAGTTTGCCAAACACTAAGTTTCCCGGGTGCACAAGTGACCCACAAGAAGGGGGCAGCGCTTCCAGGGACTCCCCGGTTGGCTTCAGGAGGCCGAGGCCCCCGGCGGGAGAACACCCGCGGCCAGCTGCGTGCGCCCAGCTCCCGCGCCTGGCGAGCCCCAACTTCGCGCGGAGAAAGCTCCGGCCGAGGCTCCTCCTCCGCTCGCGGCTCCGCTCCTCCCCGCCCGGACCAGCCCCTTTGTTGCAGCCCAGCGCCCCGGGCGGAGCAGGGCGGGAGGGGCGCGGAACCTCCGCCCCGGGAAGGGGCTCGCGTTCTGCGCTGCGGCGCCCCCTGCTCCCCGCCCCGCCTGCAGCCGCCGCGGCCGCCCGGCAACTTTGTTTCCCGAGACCGGTGCCTCGGCTCAGGGCTCTGCCCCAGCACGCTCGCTGGCCACCGCGGCCCGCTCCGGGAACGTGGCGCCCCGGGTCACCTGACCGCGCGCCGGGGCAATCAGAGCCAGCCCTGCCCGCCCTGCGCGGCCTGGGTGAACAGTGCGGGCGGGCGGGAGGCCGTGTGCTGGTGCACACACTGTCCCCCAACTCCCAGGAGGATAAGGGGAGTCACACCTCCCTCAGATGGGTGGTCTGTGTTTTCAAGGTAAATGTCTAGCTGTTCCACCAAAGCACCCCATCCTAGTTTGCTGCTCATTTCTTGAGGGGGGGGGGGGAATTAGTGCATTGTGTTTCGGTTTGGTTTGGTTTGGTTTGGTTTGGTTTGGTTTGGTTTGGTTTGGGTTTTGAGAGAGTCTCTTTATGTGCCCTGGCTGGCCTTGAACTCCCCGCGATCTTCCTGCCTCAGGCTCCGGAGTGGGATTACAGGCCTTTCACCACACCGAGCATTAAACATCGTTTTTTAACAGGAGGAAAATACGTGAAATTTCATGATGCGTTCATTCATATGTACAAATGGTGTTTGAGCTGACCTTGTTCTCTTTTCCCAGCTTGCACACAAACACGCATCTGTTCTTGGAACCTGTTCCAAGTTTAAAGGGCCAGCCAAAAATATCTGGGAAGAGATGAGCTTGGGTTGTGTGTGCATTTATTTTTATTTTGGTTTGGTTTGGTTTGGTTTTTTTGTTTTTTGAGACTGGGTAGTTCAGTAGTCTGGGCTGGGTGTGGCAATCTTCATGCCTCAGCTTCCCAAGTGCTGGGATTACGATGTATACCACCACATTCATCACTTTTGTTTTGTTTTGTTTTGTTTTGTTGAGACAGTCTCTTATGTAGTCCAGGCTGACCTTGAACTCAGCAATTCTGCCTCGGCCTCCTAAGTACTGTGATTACAGGATGTACCATACACCAACCCCAGGTCAATGCATTTCTCTTATTTACACATTTCCTTCCATGTGTATTACTCTGAAGCTCACAGTAGTTCACACAAATATAGAAGAAAGGAGGGTTGTTGATGAAAAAGCTTGTTGCTGGCTCAATGTTGAAGAGGAACTTTGGCTTAGTAACCATAAAACACTGTGGTTCAAGAAGGAGTTTTCAGCAAGTACACACTAGTCCTTTACAGGTTGTGCACTGAAAGTCTCCAGTCTCCAACTGCTGGGGAGCAGGGGCGAGAGGTCCTGAGGGTCTTCCTTATAGGGGTACTAGCTTAGGTTCTGTCTTGGTGACTTTTTTCATCTTGCTGAGACAGAATATCCCACAGCCAAGATGAAAAGTTTCTTTAGCTCCACAGTTTGTGGAGGTTTCACTGTATAATCAGCTGGCTCTAAGGTAAGGTGGCATGCTGAGGGGCGACACTTCCAAGGCACAAAGGGCAAAAGCAACGAGAGCAAAAAAGGGGAGAACAAGCCTCTTTTCTTCCCTTATATTGTACACAGGCTACCCACCTTGGGTAAGTGTAGCACTCAAGCCATCTCCCTGCCCTCCTCTTGCAAAGCTGAGGGTGTTTTCAAACTAAGCATCCTGGCTGCTTGCTGAGTCTCTTAGTTAAACTTGTAAATTTCTCAAGTTGACACAATGTATCAACCATTAAAATCCACCCCTTGTCAACTTGGCAACCAGATACATTGCCTTAAACAGTTTTCTAGATACAAAAACATGCTTATGCTTAGCGTTTCACAACTTGAACATTATAGCACAGGTTTAAGTACCAGTATTAAGTCTATCAGCGTTATATTCCATTAGAGCCATAACATTTTCCCCTGCCCCCCCCCAAAGATTCATGTACATCTCTTTATGCAAAAGGCATTTAGTTCATCTGTGAAAGTTGCCAAAGCCCTAACAGTATCAGCTTTGCTGAAAAGTCCAAGTTTTAAGTCTCCTCAGAGATGGAAGGCAAACTCTTAGCTGCCAACCCCTGTACAAATGAAAACAAAGTTAAACATGTCCAACATTCAATAGCACAAGATAAACATTTTCATTCCAAAAGTTACAAATGGGAATACAAAGGATTGGGACCAAAGCAAGTCCAAAGTCTAGCAAGGCAAACATTAGTCTTGCATCTCCTTGTCCAGCATCTGAAGCCATCTTTAGCAAATTGTGACCTCCGAAGGTTTTAAACGATCCCACCTCTGTGGCACTTTTGATGGTTGTAGCTCCCACTGCTTCTCTCTTGGACTGGCTTTGTTCCCTACTTGTAGGTTTCCTTAGATGATCCACGTTCCTGACTTTTCCAGACTTCTAGGTTCTTCATGGCACTTTTGGCTTCACACAGCTTCATGCCCTGTCCTCTCAGAGGCACACTGCCTGGGCTCCCAGGCCTTCCAAAATTAGAGTGGCACCCTTTTCAACCCCCATAACTCTTACATTCTGCGTACACCTAAAACCATGGGAAAGGGGCTGGGGATTTAGCACAGCGGCATAAGCGCCTGCCTTCAAGCATGCAGTTGTGAGTTCAATCCCCAGTACTGATAAAAAAAAAAAAAAAAAAAAAAACATGGGGATGATGTCAAGTTCTGCTGCCAGTTGGGGCAATAGCCAGGCCTCTCTTTTGGCTGTAGAGGTCAAGTTCCTAGATCACTGGGCACTCTGAATCCAATTCTGAAGAACAAATTTTCCATGCTGCTGCCACTCTAGAACATGGTGCTCTGAGATCTTCTCCTCAAAGCAAAGTCTTTCACTTGTGCAATTTCAAGGCTGCAAAGGGTGGAGACTTATTGCTTTTTGTGATGCCTTTAGGGCATCTTATTTATTCTCCTGCTCCTTCTCAGCAAATGGGATTTCCTCAGCTCTGTCTTTGTAGTCCACAGCTGTATTGGAGCTTCCTTTCTGGCCAAACTCACAATATTTTAAGTCATTCTGCTGGGCTCTTTGCTGTTCATTCACAACATAAATCCAGCTGAAAACTCACAGCCTCAACGTTTGACTGTCTTGAAATTTCTTCTGTCAGATTAATTAGTCCATCACTCTTAATCTTAGTCTCAGGCAAAATCTCTGGAAACCCTTTGCCAAACCATAGCATACATCGTCTGGAGTCTAGCAGTCACCACAGTCCTTCTTCCCGGTAGAAACCTCCTCTTTAGCGGCAGGATTTCTATGAGCCTTCTGATCTTTGAGCTCTGACCAAAATCTCCCATACAGAAAGCCTAAGGTGTGCCACCTCTGCACTTTAAAGCGATATCTTCAAACTTTTCCAAACTTCCCACAAGTCATTCCCAAAGACTCTTGAACCGTATGATCAGGTATAGTCACAGCAATGACCCCACTTTTCTGGTACCATATTCTGTCTTGGTTACTTTTCTCTCATTGCTGGGAATAAATACACAACACCCAAAATTAAGAAAAGAAAGGCTTATTTAATTTAGCTCACAGTTTGTGAAGAAGTTTGTGAAGATTTCAGCCCATAACCAGCTATGCTGGAATGCCTTAGGATGTTCTGGGCTATTTGTGTCATTGAATGTTGGAAGTGTTTAACTTTGCTTTCATTTGTACAGGGGTTTGCAACTAGAGTTTGCCTCACATCTTGGAGGAGACTTGGGACTTGGACTTTACAGCAATGCTAAAACTGTTAGGATTTTGGCAACTTTTGCAGATGTATAAAATGCCCTTTACATAAAGGGGTGTACATGAGTCTTCAGGGAGCCAGAAAAAGAATGTTATGATTCTAATGGAATATAATATTGATAGATAATACTGATTTATAAGGATTGTTAAATCTGTGTTCTAATGTTCAAGTCATGAAAGGATAAGAATATGCTTATCTTTGTATCTGGAAACCTGTTTTTAAAAATGTGTCTGCCCTGATAAGTGGCTGTGAGCCCACCAGTGTGCGGGCTGAGATTCAAACGTCCATCGCCACCCCCATTAGCAAGTGGGAGCCAGAGATCTGAGCATCTCTTGCGAGGTTGACTATATGCAATATAGCAAATAAGGAGGATTTCCTTCTAACATCTCTTTGAAGGCAAATATTTTTATCTCTGTTTTACTTTGTTCTGATTAATGGTATTGCTCTATTCAATATTCTGTTTTGATAAGTTCTATAATGTTCTGTATTTCCTTTAATTTTGCTGTACCTGATTGAAAGAACAACTATTGTGAAGAAAACAAGATATATTATTGTACCTATTACTGTTATACCAGTAACCTGCTGTGAAGTCCTGTACCAATTTCACTACACTGTCTCATTTGGCTTTGTTCCTTCTTGTTTTGTGGTATTTTACTACTTTAAAAATAAAAAATTAAAAAATGTGTCTGGTTGCCAAGTGGAGGAGGGGTAGATTGTAATGGTTGATACATTGTGTCAACTTGAGAAGTTTACAAGTTTAACTAAGAGACTCAGCAGCAGGCCAGGGTCTTTACTTTGAAAACATCCTTCGCCTGTGAAAGGATAGTGGGCTGAGGTGGTGTGAGTGCTATCCTGGCCCTAGTGGAGTGGTAGCCTGCTTACAATACAAAGAAGAGGCTTGTTCTCCCCTCGTCTTGCTCTTCTTACTGCTCTTGCTGTCTTCTTCCCTGAAAGTCTTGCCCCTGTGCCATGCCACTCTGCCTTGGAACCAGCTGATTATAGAGTGAAACCTCCACAAACTGTGAGCTAAAGAAACCTTTCCTTCCTTCATTTTGAGTGTGGGGTATTTTGTCTCAGCAAGAAGGAAAAAATAACCAAGACAAGTTCCTTTTCTGGGGGGATTTTCTTCCTATAAACCAAGTAAAAATCTAATACATTAACTTGAAATGGGTGTGACTTAGTCCATTTACCTTCACTCCTTCCATCATCTAAAAAACACTAATGTGAGCCTCTGATTCTTCAGACAATTATGGATGACTCAAAGAAACCAGGTAGATGTGGGGTTTGGTGGCACATACTTGTACTGCCAGCACATGGGAGGCAGAGGTAGATGGATCTCTGTGAGTTCAAGGCCAGCCTGGTAGCCAGACCATGTCTGAAAAAGAAACAGAAAGAGAAAAAAAACAAAGGAAGATCTGATAAAAGCCTTGCCCTTATAAATAAAATGTATAGGCCAGAGATATAGATCAATGTGACAGTGCCTGCCTGGCAAGCACAAAGTCTTGAGTTCAATTTCTGGTACAAAAAATAAATAAATAAATAAATAAATAAATAAATGCATGCTAAGTAAGCAAATATACACAAGGACCACAGTAAATGATGTAAGGAAAAAATAGGTCAGGCACTACCTAATAATTCTATAGACACTTCCAGCAGCTGTTTCTTTCTGTATTCTTATGGAGTTGATAGAAATTAGATTTCCCCCCCCCCCTTTAAAACAGGTAAGGCCATGTAAGGGTGTTTGATGACTTTGTCGCTTTGAGTGATGTAGTGTAAAACACTTTAGAAATTGTGAGATGGAAATAATAGTCCATAATACAACTAACTTCCAAAAGTTTTGAGTTGAATAAATATTTGTGTTACATCTCACAATTTATCCCATCCATTATTTCCATGTTTTTGTTTGTTTGAGACAAGGTCTCGCTATTAGTACACATTGGCCTATAACTCCTAGAAATCCTCCTGTCTCAGCCTCCCAGGTACTGGAATTATAGGCACACACTGCCACACCCCATCACTTTTGAGTTTCTAAACTCTGAGGGGATGCTTACTCATGCTTCCCCCAAGGCTGGGAGGGAAGGAGCAAGGGGGACAAGAGTAGCCTTCTGCGTGAGTGGGACCCCCCTCATCAGCTTCAGTGGCTGATAGCTGTATGGGGGACCTGAGCCCTAAACCCTCCCTGTCCTCCTCCACCAGCTGCTAACCTTGGAATCGAAAGGCCAGAGGCCAGATGAAGTCTTTTGAATGGAATAATCAAGAGGCCCACAGCTGGCCCTGCTCTTTGTTCAGAGAGAAGATGTGTTTGGCAGGGGATGTCCTGTTTCCATAGTGTGATCTTCCTTCGAATCTCCAGAATCAGAATCGAGGGAAAGCAGCCTCCAGGAAGTGTGTGCAGCCAGGCTATGGTCACCTACGAGCAGAATCCTGCCCACAGCCTCTGCAGCAGGGCCGCTGGCCCACGGCCTGGTGAGAGTCATCTGCCCCTCACGAAGACGAAGAGGACTCAGAGCACTTAGAGAAAGTGATGACAGTGTTGCCCTGCAGCTGGCTGCTCATAAACCAAAGTCAGAACTGCCCTCTAGGCCTCCCAGAATGGTGAACATTAAAGCAACTTGCACAGGCTCACTGTGGGACACAAAGCCTTTGACGCAGGAGGAAGTGACTGTGTGAGCGGTGCATTGATAGATCCACATAGAAGCACACGCAGCGCGCAGAATAAGTACACCTGATTCACACAGGTGTTTTCATACATAGGGAACTTCACCCTGATGGAAGAGCCAAAAAGAAAAAGGCACCTGCTACACTTTGTTCAAGATGTCCAGGTTTCTCTTTACACAGTGAAAACATAGGTACCTGCGAAGTGTGTAAAACTCAAGTGCCTCCTTCCAAGTTCTCTTCGGTGCTAACTGTATAAAAAACCCATTGTAGCGGAGTGGGGAGATGTTGTTAGGGACCTGGCCTCTTTTTTTTTTTCAGGTCAAGAAAATATAAGTCTACAACTTATGTATCAGAGATACTAGAATATGGTCTAATAAATGTGTTACTAAATTTACTAAATTCTTGGGCCAAATATGTAGCACCTGTACAAGTTGCAGATAGCTATAAATAAAATTCTTTGTAATTGAGTTGAGGAAACAAAAACGACAATAACAATAATGCATGAAGCTTTTCAAGAATAGATAACACAAATGCAGAGTTCCTCACACCTTGGTGAGCAGACAAGCAGCTAGGGAAGCATATTTTAAATTCAGAGTGCCTGCCATTCCCAAAATTCTGATTTAATGGGGTTGGATCAGGGCTCCCTTTCTAACACACAGCCCAGCAGGGTTCACCAGGGCTGGCTGAGGACCCAGGCAGGCAGCACTGTGCCCTGGGGGACTGGCCTCATGTGGGCCGATTTAGAGACAAGCAGGGCCCAGAAATTGCCCTGCTAGGGAAAGAAGGAAATCCATACCAGATCGATCATCTCAGAGTCCCCTCAATGGGCTTTATCTCTGCGAACTCCAGGGTTTCCTGCAGCGTGCAGCCGCCCTTGAGGTCACCTGCGAGCCTTAGCTATCTTGATGGCTTTGGGGACACACCTGGGCAGGAAGGGGCAGGAAGCAGATGAGGGCCAAGGGCAGGACTGTGTGGGCAGCAAGAGAGGATGAGATCCACCAAGCCACCAAAGGGAGAGTGGAGGAGATTGAGAGGGGGAGGCAGTACAGAGGGACCAGGCCAGGCCTTCCTTTCTGGGGAGCCCCAGGGCAGCCCGAGAGGAACATAGTCTGGCTGAACAGTCACTGTGGTCACTGCACTGCTTTTATTTGCTTTGTGTACTTTTACATTACTGCTGTTGGGAAAGATTTACAATCCTTCAGGCTTTTAATTTTCCAGATAAAGAAGCAAATATAAGGCACAGAAATGGTGAGAGGAAAGGGCCCGTGACGGTGCTTGGGAGCAGGGGCTTGGCTAGAGTTACCATGCAGAAGGTCCTGGGTTCAAGCTCCACTGCTGTTTAAAAAAAAGGGTGGAGAGTCTAGGGCTTACATTTAGTTAAATAACAATAGTGACAGGATAGGGTGGAGGTCCACACTGCTAAAAAGTAGAAAGAGGATCCTTATAAGAATTCATCAATAGACAGGCATGGTGATATACTCAGGAAGCTGAGGCTGGAGGATTCCAGCAAATTAGAGACCACTCTGGGCCCCATAAAGAGATCAAGCCCAGCCTGAAATACATAGTGAGAATCTGTTTCAAAATATAAACAAATGACACCCACCTCTGCCTGTTGAGCGCCACTACCAAAAGGCCCTTTCCTCCACACACCCAGCATGGGCAGAGAAAACAAGGAAACCCATCTCTGCCTGCCAGGTGATGCTACCAGAAGACCCTTTCCTCCGCACGCTTAGTACAGGCCGAAGGAGACAGATTCACCTCTGCCTGCTGTGTGTCACCACCAAAAGGCCATATCCTACAGGCAGCCCGTGTGGGCAGAGAGAACCAACAGATCCACCTTCACCCCTCAGGGAGATGCCACCAGAAGGCTTTTTCCTGCAAGCAGCCAGCAGGAGCAGGGACACACAGCCAGGTAAGCCCTGTGCATCCATAGGCCACCATTTGAGGCCCTTGGTTCCCTCAGACAGACATTACCTACTAATAGAATCAGGCAAACACACCCTTGTGTGTCTGCCACCATCATGGGAGTCTCAGTGTAGACACTCAGGCTGAGAGAAGCAGCCACCTACATGCACCCCTGATCATCAGCAAAGCCCCAGTGTAGCTGCACAGCTCTGGAGAAGCCCACTTCACACCCTGCTACCTCCCTGTAAATCTGGAATTACAGAAACCCATGTGCCTGTCCCATCTCCCTACACTGCCTAGGGGCTGCCAACACGGGAAGTGCCTGGGACCTCACAACCAGCTTGCTGGGAGGAACCCAGGAGAATGTCAAGACAAAGGAGCAAAAGTCAAACTCAGACCTCTAGCCCACACACAATAAGTCTGGGAGATACATTCATGGAAGAAAATGGAAGTCACACCTGAAATCTCTCTGAAAGGACAGCACCTGAAGTAAGGAAACAACTTCATGAGATTGTAAAAGCAGTCAAATCAGAAATAATGTCTCAGGTAAAAGAAAAAAATCATGAACTTACTGAAAGAATTGTTCAGCAGCTCTAAAGAAGACATAGACAACAAAGAAGAGCACAGGAAAAAGATGGAAACTTTGAATGAATGTAGAAAGGAATTACAATGCTTGAGACAGATTCTAAGAGAGATGCAGGAAATTAAAAATTCAATAAAAGTTTGCAAAACCACTTGAAAGAGACTGAAGAGAGACTTTCAAACTTTGAAGATAGGATTGCAGCTAATAATCATGAAAGGAAAAGGCTCTTAAAAATAACACAAAATCAGGAAATAACAACTCAATGGCTGCAAGATGATGCAAAGAAGCATAATTTAAGAGTGAAAGGTACCAATGAAGAAGCAGGGGTCAACACAAATGAAATTAAAAGGATATTCACAGAAGTAATAGAAGAAAACTTCCCAAACATGAGAAATGGATCCAGCATGCAGATAAGTTAGGCATATAGGACTCCAACTAGCCATAACCAAAGTAAATATACACCCAGAAATATAATAATCAAGATCCCAGAAATTCAGCACAAGAACAGAATATTAAAAGCTGTTAAGAGAAAAGAGACAGATTACCTCTAAAGGAAAACCAATCAGAATCACAGCATACTTTTCAAGTCTGCTGTCAAGTCAAGAAGAGTTTGGAATGCAGTGTTTCAAACCCTGAAAGAAAACAACTTCCAACCCAGATTGAGCTACCCAGAAAAACTATCTTTCAAAATTGATGGAAAGATAAGTTACTTCCATGATAAAGAATAACTGAAGGACTTCATGAGTACCAAACCAACCCTACAGAGAGTGCTAAAGGCTATTCTAGAGAAAGAAAAGATGACCATGGTTCCAGGAACAGCAGCAGAGTAGAATCACCAAACAAGACAGGCAATTGAATGAAATGGGAAAGGGGAGGGCCAACAACAGGAGAATAGCAGGGCAGAGACAAACCAGTGTATGCTTGCTTAACCATTAATGTAGATGGCCTCAGGTCAGCAATAAAAAGAAACACAGGGAGAGTGGATCAAGAAACAAGATCCAGGGGGATACAAAAAGATGGCAGATCAATAAACAGCAAAACAAGAAGCCTCTCTGGGGGAGAGAGCTCAGATGCTGGAAAAAAGCATCCTGGAGAAGACCAGACAGAGGGAGATGGATCCTCTCGACCCAGGAAGAAACTAAAAGGTAGAGAGCTGGTCAAATTCATGGTTTCAGTGTCCTTGCTGGGGCCAGAGTTGGTGAGCTCAGTGGAGAGCAGAGCCAGCATGAAGACCTGCACTAACCTATGGTGAGTGCTCAGAATTTGACCCTCCTATGGGAAAGTGGTGACCAACTGGACAACACATTGGTATTGGGAAGGACAGGCCTGAACAAGGAACAGCATTGACTTCAGTTGGTTGCTCCCTGCCCAGAGCAGATTGGTGGGATCTTCTTGGGCTGGATCATAACCCTGGCCAGGACCCAATAGCCAAGGTTGAAATTGTCCCCAAAGTTGTTCCAAACCAGTTCCGTGCACACGGCACACACTAAGTGGTAAAGGCCCCTGCTGATTGACTGGCTTGGAGGGGAGGGGCCAGTCCACCACCCCTGCTTGCACCTCAATGATCAACAGCAAACTGGAGGGGCAGAAATTCCTATCCAGCACACTTCAGAAGAACTATAACCAACAAGGAAAGGGGCTAGGACCGCCACCATACACCTGTATGGAAGAAACCAGAAACATGACAAGAGAAAGAAGTAAGAAAAAGCCTCCAGCCTCCAACCCAGGGAAAATTGGTCCAGGAGAGGTAAATACAGAAGACATTGAGGGTAGCAAACATGCAATATCAGACATGGCATCAGCTAACATAAAGAAATATCTCGGTGACATTATAGACAAACTCAAAGCTGAAATATTAATACAAGTAAAGCAAGATATAAGATTAATAAAATAAATGTTAAGCACTGCTCAAGAGGACACAGATGGAAGAATAGAGGAACACACACAAAAAGGAGAGAAATATTCAGTGAAGAATATTTTAAAGACCTAGAATACATGAAAGAGGTTCAAAGAGATTACCAGGAACTTAAAAACTCCATTGAAAGCTGGCAAAATTGCCTGAAAGATACTAGAGATAGATTAACAAAACTTGAAGATAGGTTTGCAATGTGTGATCACAAAAGGAAATAACAAGGAAACAGGCAGTAACAATACAAAGGCTAGAAGACGACAAGAGGATCTATAACTTAAGAATAAAAAATATGAGTGAAGAAGCAGGGGTAAACACAAAGGAAATACAAAGGCTATTCACAGAAATAATTAAGGAAAACTTCCCAAGCATAGGAAAAGGAAATGATATTCAGATGTATGAGGCATACAGAATTCCAGCCACCTACAACCAAAACAGAGCTATACCCAGACATATAATAATCAAGATCCCAGAAATTCATCACAAGAACAGAATATTAAAAGCCATCAGAGAAAAGAAATAGATCACCTATAAAGGAAAACTCATCAAAGTCATGACAGAGTTCCTGACACAAACCATCAAATCAAGAAGAGCTTGAAGTGAAGGAAAATAACCTGCTATTCCAAGTCCTGAAGGAAAATAACCTCCAACCCAGATTGATGTACCCTGCAAAATCATCCCTTGAAATTAATGGAGAAACAAGATGCTTCCATGACAAAGAAGAACTGGAGGAGTTCGTGACCACCAATCCAACCCTACAGAAAATACTGAAGGACATTCTAGAGAGAGAAAAAAAAATCACCAGGATTTCAGGAACAGTGGCAGAAGGGTCTCAATGAATGGGGCAGACAGTGGGATGAAGGAGAAAAGTAGACAACCAATGGTGGAAAAATAACATAGCAGAAATGAGGCAGAGAAGGTTGGCTACAATCTCTAACATAGATGGCCTTGATACACTAACAAAAAGAAACACAGGCAGAGTAGATCAGGAGATAGGGTCCATCGAGATGCTCTGTATAGAAAATATAATTAACCTGAAAGAGGGTTTATGGACCAAAATTCAAATATGAGAAAACAATGCTCTATGTGGCAGGGAACCAGACAGAAATAGAGACAACTCATCCAGCACCTACAGATAGGTTGGAAAGATATGACACTTTTGTGCAGTGGAGAACTACTCAGCTATAACAAAGGAAAACCTTGAGGCTTTTGTAGGTAAAGGAATACAACTTAAGATCAAGCCCAGGGGTAAAAAGTTTCAGAACCACTTAGGTAAATAGCAGGCTGCCCCCCCCAATCTAAAAACTAAAGGAGTTAGTGGGACCCAAAATGTGCAATGCAACCTGTGAAAGTCAAAGGGGAGGAATTGTCTAAAAAAGGAAGTCAGAGGATATTGTTAATAGTGTATCAGGATTTAGAATCCACATTATTCTCACCGCTGTTTAGTTTGATTATATTCTGATCCAGTTTGTCTACTTGTACTAGATTTGAGGGCACAGACAGCTATCCCAAAAAATAGCAGGATGTATTATGGTAACTATCCTTAGTTTCCTATTAACTTAATCTGAAGCCCTGTATAACCTACACTGTCTTATTATGACTGATCTTATTTGAATCTGGGTTGTTATATCACTGTTTTATCTCGACTGATTTTATTCAAATCTGTTATGATTGATAGTATCAAGCCTGAAAGTATAGGCAACTACTCTGAAGATGACAAGATTCACTAGGATACCCACTCTGATTTGACTATTACATGCTTTTAAAGTCTTATAATGTCTCCAATGTTTTGTTTTTATTAATATTGTTATGTACTGCTATGTTCAATTATACTATGCCTGATGATATAGACAATTCTATTGAAGATAACAAGAGACATCATAGTAACCACTGTAGATTACCTTGTATTGTGGTTTTAAATGACTTTTTTGTTTCATGTTTTTCTAGGAATTTGTTTTGTCTTGCTTTGTTTTGTTTTTCCCTCTAATACAGAAACAATGGTATATGTGCTGCCAAAGCAAGCACTACAGAAACAATAGATATACATGTAGAGACTCATGCATGCATAAAACTTCTAAATAGTTTATGAGAACTGATTATAGGGGCTGGGGATTTAGCTCAGTGGCATAAGCACCTGCCTTGCAAGCAGGCAGTCATGAGTTTGATTCCCAGTACCAAGAAAAAAGAGAGAGAGAGAGAGAGAGAGAGAGAGAGAGAGAGAGAGAGAGAGAGAGAACTGATTATATAATGCATGATGAAAGGAACAACTACTCTGAAGAGAAAGAGACACTATGGTACCCTGTGCTGATTCCATAGTGTCACGATGTGAAAGCCAGCAATACTATTGTTCTTTGTTCAGAGTGATTTTAGTCTGTTTTGTTTTGTTTAATTTCAACATGCGTGAAGGTATGGACAGCTATTTTGAAGAGAATGAGAGACACTATGACAGCCATTGTTGACTTCCTTATTATCTGGTCTTGAAGACCTAAAATGCCTTCATCATCCTCTTCAGATCAGTTTTATACTATGCTGTTTTGTATGAATTCACTGTATGTGAAGATATGGACAATTATTTGGAAGAAAACAAGAGACAATATGATAGATAGTGAAGATCTCCAGTTGTCTTGCTTTGAAATTTGTGTCTCTTACATTGCTTTCTTATGTTCTATTTTGTTGTGTTTAATTTCACCCTCTTTAAAATAAAATTAAAAAACAAGAAACAAGATCCATTGATATACTGTGTACAAGAAACACATCTAACTGGAAAGGAAATTCACAGACTGAAAATCAAAGGAGAGAAAATGATTGATTCATGTGATAGAAGACCAAAAAAAAAAAAAAAAAAGCAAGAGTAACTTTCCCATCAACCACAGAATGGATAAGAAAGATACAGTATTTTCATGCAGTGGAAGGCTACTCAGCTGTAAAGCAGAATAATCTTAAGGCTTCTGTAGGTAAATGGAGGCAACTGGAGATCATGTTTACAGCCAAAACAGTTCGAATTCATATGCATGAACCCTAGCACAAGAAACAGAAGGAGTTAATGGGATCCAAAAGCAAAATAGTTAATGTAAGAGCAAAGGGGAGGAAACACCTGGGAGGGAAAGGTGGAAACTACTGTCAATTTCTTATTGTCTTATCTTGAACTCTTGCATTGTTTACACAATTTTGTTAGTTTTGGCTTTGTTCTATCTTGTTTTGTTAGATTTTATGCCGTCAGATGGTAGGGGCAGCTATTTTGAATATAAAGGGATATTTTATGATAATCATGGTTTCCTATTATACTGCTTTGAAGTCTTACAGTGCTTTCCTTCATTGGTTTTATTGGTTTTATTCTATTTTGTTTGATTTTATTATGTGAGATGGTATGAACAGGCATTTTTAAAATTTTATTTAAAGAGAAACAAAAGCATGCAAAGGGTAGAGGCAACACAGAATTCCAAAAAAAAAGATAAATAATAAGAAATCACTAGTTAAAATTACACATTGTCCTCCCAGAAACAGTTGCCCAAGTCACAAAATTAAAGCATACAAAGTAGACAGTCAAACAGCGAGAGTGCAGGCAGCCACGCATACATGAATATCTGCATGTATTTCTATACTTTCTGTACCAGAGGGAAAAACAAAACCTAGCAAGACAAAACAAAACAAATTCCCACAAAAACATGAAACCAAAAAGTCACACAAAACCACTGCACAAGGTGATCTACAATGAATCCCCCACTATCTTCAATAGAATGTCTATATCAACAGGCATAATTGAATATAGCAGTATGATTGAGTGTAGCAGTAAATAACAATATTAGTAAAAATAAAACATTGTAGACAGTATAAAACTTCAAGGGTAGGTAATAATCAAACCAGAGTGGATATTCTAGTGGATGTTGTCATCTTAAGTGCAGTTGCCTATACTCTCAGACTTGATACTATCAATCATAACAGCTTTGAATAAAATCTATCTATACAAAACAGCGATCCAACAAACCAGATTCGATTATGATCAGTCATGGTAAAACAGTGTAGGTTTTACAGAGCTTTAGATTAAGTTAATAGGAAATTAAGGATGATTACCGTACTATATCCTGTTATTTTGGGGATTACTGTCTGTGCCCTCAAATCTAGTACAGGTAAAAATGAATGGAACAGAATATAATACATCTAAGCAGAGTAGTGTGGGTAATGTGGGTTTTAAATCCTGGTGTACTATTTACAATATAGCGTATCAAGACCATCTATATTATAGTTTCTACTTATCCTTCTCTGCCTCATTTCTGCTATGCTATTTTTCTGCCTTTGTTCGTCTAGTTTTCTCCTTTCTTCTACTTCATGCCCCACTCATTGAGGTCTTTCTGCCACTGTTCCTAAAATCCTGGTATTTTTTTCTCTCTCTCTAGAATGTCCGTCAGTATTCTCTGTAGGGTTGGATTGGTGGTCACAAACTCCCCCAGTTCCTCTTTGTCATGGAAGCATCTTGTTTCTCCATCAACTTCTAGTGACAGTTTTGCAGTTTCCATCAGTCTGGGCTGGAGGTTATTTTCTTTCAGGGCTTGTAACACTTCGCCCCAACCTCTTCTTGATCTGATGGTCTGTGTTGAGAAGTCAGCCGTGATTCCGATGGTAATCTGTTTCTTTTCTCTGACGCTTTTAATATTCTGAACAGGCATTTTGAAGAAAACAAGACATCATGGTAGCCATTGTTGATTTACTATCATGTTGTTTTGAAGTCTTACAATGCTTTTGTTCTTCTGTTTTGATTGGTTCTATCCTGTTGTGTTTTATTTGGTTTTATTATGTGTGATGGTATAAACAAATTCTTTGAGGAAAATGAGATATTTTCATTTCCTGTTATTGTATAGCCATTGTTCATTTCCTGTTATTTGGTTTTGAAGGCCTGTAATGCATTCATTCTTTTGAATGGTTTTATACTATTTTTTTAGGTTTGGTATTAATGTGTGTGAAGGTATGCTCAACTGTTTCGAAGAAAAGAGACATTATGGTAGCTACTGTTGATGACTGGTTGTCTTGTTGTGAAGTGCTGTGTTGTTTGCTTTGTTATGTTCTGAGTTGCTTTGTTCTGTTCTCTTTTGTTTTATTCTCTTTAAAGTAAAAAAATTTTAAAAATATAAACAAATAAATGAAAGAATTCATTTTTAAGGAAAGGAGAGAGGGAAGTAGGTTAGGAGAGGAAATGCAAGTTTAAGGTAGGTGAATGAGAATTGGACTAGAGTTCAGTTACCTAAGTGTTAATTATGACGTTGACAGATATTGGTCGTATAAGCTTTTAAAATGTAATCTTTCACTTCCAGTCCATAAAATTCAAAGAATGATGCCCCCTCAAGCGTTGTCACTATGACAATGAAAGCAGTGACCTAGCTGAAGTACTTATCCTTGCATGTTCCTTCTACTTTTCTGACATTCTTTCCTTTTTCTCTGAAGAGAATTTGCCTCTTGGGAATCACCCTCATCCCTGCATTGCAAACATTCCTGGAACTTGGAGCATTTGTGGAGAAGCTGGCTGTGCAAATAGGAATAAGCCATGATGGCTGTCATCAAAGAGACCCTGCGTAAAGAGACAATTAGAAATTAGCCTGGCACAGCAGTGCAGCCTAGAGATGAGGTGAGCCTGCAGAGGGACACCCACCCACACTACAGGGACAGAGGACATCAGGAAGGGACCCCTGAGCCAAGCCTTAAAAATTAGGACTGATAAAAGACACCTTTGTCTGCATCTGCCTACCCCACTTCAGAGTTTGTTCTGTTTTGCATTGGTTTTGCTTTGTTTTTGTTTTTTGAGACTGAGTCTTGCTGTATAGTTTAAGCTTGTCTTGAACTCCTTATGTACTCCAGGATGCCCTCAAAGTCACCACAGATTCTCGTCTCAGCCTTCCTCAGCTAAGATTACAGGCAGGTGCCACCAAGCCAGGCCAATTCATTCCCTTTTCACAGGTTTGTGGTTGAGCAGGGTCTCACTATGTGATCCAGGCTGGCCTTGAACTCAGGACAATCCTCTTGCCTCAGCCACCTGAGTGCTGGGATTATAAGTGTATACTGCCATGCTTAGCTTTTTTCCCTTTTAGAGAAAGAACTCTACCCCTTCCTTTAGGGGAATTGTTCCTGGCCTACTACAATTAGATTTTGTGAGTCTGTCAATTGCCCCCCCTTCCTAGCCTGGCTCATGGTTCAGGAATAGCCAAGCCTGGAGTCCCAACCCCAGTCTTAGTGATTAAGCAAAGATAAGGCCAATTGCAGTCCATTCCAAGGTCTTCATAGCAATGTTGGGAAGGAAAGTTCTCTTTTTCTCTTTAGAATTAATAAATCAGCGTGAACACTAACTGGAGACTCTCTCACCATCCCTCCACGCTGCTCTCCTCCTTTCCCCCCTACCAGCTGGAGCTCTGTATCTATAGGAAAAACTGAGACCACTGCACAGGTTGCTGAAAACATACAAAGAGAGAGACTGAGGAAGGAGAGCCCTGGCCGCCATGCCCACAGGCATCACCCTTTTTATTACTCCCTGTACTCTGAAAGCTAACTTGTGTCGGGATTTCATCACTTGCAGCCAGAAGTATCTCATCTAACATAAAAATCGGTCAGTTAAGAGTAGGCCTCTGAGAAAACCAGAATCTAAGAAAGAGCACAGGCAGAGATCCTGTGGTGGTAGCTTCCCACAGAGATGCTTCCTTTCACTGAAGTTCTGCTTTGTTGTTCCTATTCCCCGATACGTGCACATCCAAACACGGGCACAGACATAGCCTGGGCCTGGGCTCACACTCAGCCTAACTCCGCCAGCTTCCTTACCCAGAATCAGGGGTCAGGTTCCAGGCCACTGTCTCAGAGTCAGCTGACAGACCACTGTGGCATCGAGAGCCAGCTCATGTGACTTCTCAGGTAGGAGAGGCTACCTAAGTCAGCTGGCTGTCCTTGATGTCCATCCTAAAGGCATGCACTAAATTCCCCAGATGACTGATTCACAAAGGACTGCTTGACATTCCAGAGTGTCCCCATGGCTCTGCTTTCCTGAATCCCTCACTTTGGGGCTGCCTTTCCGTACTGGGGACAGGCAGCCAACATGAGTTAAACCTGACCCTGACCAAGTAAAGCCCTTTACAACTAGCTGCCCTTGATCAACTGTTATTACCTTCTAGAAAATTCTCTCATAAATTTTAGATAAATGCCAAAATCTTATTGATTTTTACTCTGCTTTTAGGGTATGTTGGATGAGTCAGATTTCTTGTTTTCAAGACAAAGTATCTCACACCTGCAATTTTAAAAAAGAGTGGCTTATTTTGATTCATGGTTTCAGAGGTTTCAGTCCATGGTCAGCTGGCTCCAAGGCAGAAACGGTACAGTGTAAGAGCATGGTGGACGAGAGCTGCTCAACTCAGCACCAGGGAACCAGAAAGCAAGGAAAGATCCTGAAAAGGAAGGTGCTGGACCAGGTATAATCTCCAAGCACATCTCCGTGTGACCACTTCTTCTAACTCATTGATGAGGTTAAGCTATTGATGAGGTGAGTTGTCCTCATCAACCAATCACCTCTCTGGGAATCTCTACCTCAGTCAAACTAGCATGGTGAACTGGCACAGGCATACTGTACATGGGGTTTCCCACACTAGGCTGAGTGCCTAGAGGGAGGCCCCTCCTCAGGGGAACCAGCAGATTATGAGGCATTTCCAGCAATGGTAGCCTGAGGAAGAACACAAAGATTCAGTCACGGTAAAGTGGAAAAATATATGTGTTATTTTAATCATTGATTATTTTGACACATTGTATTGCTTTCTTTCATCAAATTGGAATGTAATGCTTTTGAGTAAAATCTGAATGCCACAGGCTGGGTAGTTTATAAAAGGTTAAAACTACGTCCTGCTCATGACTCTGGAGGTGGGGAGTTCCAAGGTGGGGTGTACATCTGATGAGGGTCTGCTTGCTAGTGGGGACACTATAGGGTCTCAAGGTGTTGCAGGGCATCACATGGTGAGAGGGGCCCATACAAAGACATGGTCTAAATGGCCTTTAAAACAGGCCTACTCTCCTAATAACCCATTAACTTGTTAACCCATTAGCTCACTAATCCATTATATCCATCTGTGGATTGATCCATTCCTAAAGGCAGAACCAATCACTTCTAAAGGTCTCACCTCCTAATAGCTCAGAATGGGGATCAAATTTCAACAGAGGCATTGGTGAAAACATTCACACCTGAGCAGGTGTAGGTACATCTATACTGGAATAAAATCGCATAACTACACAAAATGCAGCCTTCCTCCTTATTCATGTATTTGCTCTTGTTTTAGTCAGGGGTTGTGCAGAGAGCAATTAGAATCAGGACATGGAGTTTATAATATTATTTTTATGATGGTCACCCAGGGTTAATACAAAAAAAATGCAGGAAATCTATCCACAACACTAAAGACAGAATATTTAGCCAAGGGGCTGAATCTCATAGCAATGTCCCACATGAGTCCAGATGAAGACCCAGAGCTCAAGACAATGTCTCCCACGAGTCCAACTGGAGTTCTAGAGCCCACAAGGACTCACACCAGTCTCTTTTATGATCCGTGCTGGGAAGGCCCAAAGGTCAGCAGTGGAGACTAGGAAGTCTTTGCCAGCAGGGTGAAGAAACTGTGCTGGTAGCTTGAGGGTTCTACGCTGGAGCCGAGAAGTCACACTCACAACAAAGATCAGGGCTGTCCTGAAAAGCACCACAGCCATCCTCAGCGACACGGAGGCCCTGAGCTCCTCCGAGGATAAGCAGAGTGGAGAACATGCCAGAAAGCCAGCGTGACGAATTTAATTCTGGAGACCAAACAGCACACGTCTTCCTCTCCAGAGCCAGGAAGCAATGCTCGATGTGAAGACCAGAGCTTCTTCAGGAGAACCAATGGCTCAAGCAGCAACACATAGGGGAACCCACAACGCCTCAACACATTTACGCACCAATACTTAGATTTTCCTTTTCCACGTCTCTATTTATGCTAGCAACTTTCCTCAGGTGAAACATCTACGCTCAGTGCTATGCTGATGTAATCCAGCTGGCATTAAATGGGGCTGGGGATTTAGCTCAGTGGCTTAAGTGCCTGCCTGGCAAGCGCAAGTTCATAAGTTCAATCCCTGCTACCAAAAAAATAAATAAATAAAATAAAATTTGACTACCAGTTTTTAATCCACAACAATTCTTAATCCAGGAAGAGTTGCTTATCATTTCTGTAACAGTATGTAAATACATATATTTCCCTACTTTAATGAAACTGTCACCTCCCCTCCTAGGGGACTTCCCAGGGAGCCGTGAACCTAAGGCTGTTGTCAGTGAACTCACATGTGTAGCAGGGACCTTGCTAAGACAATGTTTCTAAATTAAATTAAGGGCCACTCAGGCATCATGAATCCCCTTAGCATCATCATGTACTATTGTGTTCACTAGGAACTAAAATAAAAACAACAGAGGCAGACCAGCCTCTATAGGCAAAAGATGCATTCTTGCTAAACAATATTCATAAAACAACAACTCCTGCTCTCTGAAAAGAGGTTTCCCTGTATTTCAAATTCAGAGTTGGATGAATTTATTTTTCATGTCACACTAGTAGCACATGGACAGTGAACAAAAAGAACCCGTGGTACAGCAATGTCTCACATTCATATTTAGATCAGCAATTTAGCCCTGTTACAATATCTGTCACATTTAATGTATATTGTTAGTTTGGATTAAATACACAAGTTTGTTGAATTAAGTGGTTTCTGCTTTTGCTTATATAAATGGACAAGAGCCGTGAGCGTAGTCCGTGCTTACATTTGTATACATTAAGTAATCTTATAATGAAAGTACTGTAACTCTGCCCCAGAAGTCTATTGATTTTATTTTTCTTTAGATAAATAAGGCTAGGACATTACTCAAGTTTGCAAAACATTGGGTTAATCTAAAAACCATGTTAAGACTGGCAAGTATGATGATCACAGATCTTTTCTAAATATTATCTACAATTTTAAAAGCCTCAAAAGTTGTTGTATTTGTGTAAAAAGATAAATAATTCAAAACTTACTAGCGTAAAAACCTCAACTGTGGTAACTTCAAAATAAAGATGGAGCTTAAACACACCCCGTAATCTTGCTTCTTCCCATAATCCATGGAAATTATACCGAAGGAATTTTTTTCCAAAGGGATTTTTAAAGGCATAAAATCACCCAGAGAGAGACAGATGATGACAACAGCGCTTAGGGGCAGCAAAACAGATGGTCAAGTGAAAACACACTTAGCAGGTCTGTAAAAGCCTACACCCCCGCCAGCAGCAGGGGACAGCGGAAAAGAAATTTTCCTCCTCCTGAACTGTCAGCCGAAGGCCCAGGAACTGAAGGAGCCAGCAGTGACAGCAGTGGAGAGGCCGGAAAGGGGTGAGGAGCTCCGCTGAAAGCAGTGTGTAGATCCTCGGCTCCTTGGCCCTCTCTGGAGTGCTGGGCAAAATAGAAATGTATTTTTGCAAACTAGAGGAACTCTGGACCTAGGAACCAAGCCAAGGGTGGGGAACTGAATGGAAAATAAGGAGGACTGAGCTGCATACTTGAAGCTGATGCCCTCAGCCGCCTCTCCCAGCACAAGCTGATTCCAAGCAGGTAGGTGTCACCTGACTCCAGGAGACTGCAAGCATGTTCTGCAGGGAATCTGATCAACCCAAGGAGAAACACCTGAAGACAGACAGCCTAAAAAAATGTTGGTCACCCACTGGGACAGGTAATCGTGGTGTCAACTTGAATAAGAAATGCTGAGCAGATTGCTTAGCACATGCTGCTTGGGCCGGATGGTTATTTACCTAAGAGCGAAGACCGATAGGCTTGTAGCCTGACTGGAGTAAAAAGAGGGGGAAAAAGAAGAAAGTTTCCCCTTTGGCTTCTTTGGAGGAGCTCCGGTCTTCACCATCACCTTTGGACATCTGTCTTCCAGTGCGGGGCCGTTGGTTTCCTCGAGACCACTGTACAGAGAGGACTCTACAGTGCACTCCGGGCATTCAGCATTTTTTATTTATTTATTTATTTTTGTCTTTCTGAGACAGGGTTTGGCCATGCAGTTCAGGCTGGCCTGGAGTTTGCAGCGATCCTCCTGAGGGCTGCGATTACATGCATGAGCCTCCACACCCAGCACACTTTTGATTTTCAGCTGGATCCTCCAGCTCTATAGCAAGCAGATGGCCTTCTTGCAGGCAGTCATTGTAAGCCTACCTTGTAAATTCTTTCTATATCATGTATATGATTCAGGTAACATATATAATAACTATGATATGTTACAGGTAATATGATATGCAATATTCTGTTCCTTTCCTGAACATGGACATAACTGATATACTCATGCGCAGTGAGCCTTTGCTCAGCTTTTTACTCTGACCCTCTTAGTCATGAGCAGTCAAGAATTATCAGACATTTGAGGATAATCTCTAGCACAAATGTTACAATAAAATATAGAAACAGAAAACAAAAACAATGTCAAGGAAACAAAGATTAGGCTGGCAGAGAAAAACTTTTAAAGCTAATGTTAATATCTGTGGACAGGTAGTAGAATTTAAATTTAAAAAATAAGAATAGAAGCCAAGGATGGTGGTACACACCTGTAATCCCAGCACTTAGAAGGCTGAGACAGGAGGGTCACAGAGAGTTCAAGGCAAGCCTGGGCTACATAGTCCAGACCAGGCTGACCTATGTAGCAAGAAAGACCGTGTCTCAAAAAAAATAATAATAATAATAATAGGAAACCAAAAATATAAACCTACAGAAAAATGTGTAAACATAGCTGAAGTGAACATCTAGAAGATGAGTTGGGCTTGGGATTTAGCTCACTGGCATAAGCGCCTGCCTGGCAAGCATGAGGTCATGAGTTCAATCCTAGGTATCACAAAAAGAAAAATTAAAATAAAGTTACCAATATTTCACTAAAAATAATAATTCTAGATATAATGATGATCCACATTTGTATTCTCAACCCATAACTCGAAAAAAACTATTAAAAAAAAGAACTCTTCCAGAAAGAAAGATAAATAAATGAAAAATAAGAAAAAGTACTAGCAAATTACAAGTCCAGTCTAGAAGTTCCTTTAAAAAGAAAGACTGAGAGAAAGCAATCATTTCATTAATGAAATAACTTAAAGTTTGTCAATATTGAAGGATAATCTGTGTCTGATGTGAAAGGGCTCATTGAGTATCTGGCAGTAAAAATAAACCCACCCCAGTACATGTCATGGACACATCTGGGAATAAAGTGATTTGATGGAGTGTTTGTCTCCCTCCAAATCCATTTATTGAAATCCAAGATGGCACTGGGCCTTGGGATATGGGACATTTGGAAGATAACTGGGTCATGAGGGTGGGGCCCTCATGAATGGGAGTAGTGCCCTAGGAGATGAGACACTAGGAAACCCTCTCTTGCCCCTTTCAGACAAATGAGGGTACAGTGAGAGGACCATGAGGGTCCTCGCCAGAACCCAGCCATGTTGGAACTCTGATCTCAGACTTTTAGCCTCCAGAAGACTAAGGAATAAAAGTTCTGTTGCTTATAATTCACCCAGCCTAATGTAATTTGTTACAGCAGTCCCAACAGATGAAGACAATGGGGACCAATGATTCTATAGTCTCCAGAATGTTGTGGGGGGTGGGGGGAGGGAGAAGACTCACATAAAAAGTATCAGAAGTGGAAATGGCTCTGAACTTTTCAATAGCAAAACAAGAAGGTAGAAAAAAAGTGAAGCAATGGTACTCAAAATTCTCAAGGAAAATTATTTCCAACTAGCATCAAATGTCTAGCCAACATGTCAAGTAAGAGTGAGGAGAAAGGTTATTTGGTCAAGAACCATACAACCCCCTTACTGTTGGCTCCAAGGCAAGGTGGGTGGTATACGGCAGAGGGGCAACAGTTCATGGCAGTGGAAGATGGCAAAAGCCACAAGACAGAGAGGACAAACCCCTTATATTTCATTCAGTCTACCAAGATTAGGGCCCTACCTATCCAATCTAATCACCTACTCTTAATCCCAGCGCCCTCAAGCCCAGCATTGCATCACCGATCAGTCACATACTCTAGATCCAACCACCTCCAAAAAAACCCTATGACCCCTTAAAGATTTGGGGGAGACATCTAGGCATAAACCATAGCGGATGTGTACCAACAAAATGATGGAATAAATTGAGAGAAATAAAAACACGAATTACAGGATAGCAAGAAACCAAACATGAGAAATGCAAAAAGAACTCCCATACTCAGGATGATGCAACAAAAAACAACATACAGGCTCAAATGCCCTGGAAGAGACTTGCGGAGATAAAATTAATCTAGTACTCTACAGGAATGAATGTAAATAGAAGATATTTAAAGATCTGGTAGACAGTATGTATTAATAATAACCAGAGAACTAGGCAAAGGGGAAAACATAAGAACTCTTCATTGAGGGAAAACTACAACTCATACAGTAAAAGAAAGGCAATCACAGTTCCCTGCAAGACTCAACACTCACCTAAAGGGTCATACTAGTGTTAACCTCGAACACTGCATTAGTTAATCAAAAATGCAGGTGCTCTAAATAAGGAAGATGAACAGCTAAGGAGTATTCATAACTGCGCTTGTTAGGAGTGGAAGAGAAACATTATCTAAGTCTCCATCTTTACGATGAAAAGTCATGTGTAAACCTGAAGAAAGGGAGTGACATTTGAGCGTGATGGAGGTAGGGAGGTAAATAACTGAGGAAGCAGCTCTCAAGTTGAGAGCAGATTCTTCCGAGAAAAGGACGACGGGAAAGGGCAGGATAGCTGTACTGGCAAACTTTGCAGAACTAGTGGTTTCTTAAAGTATGTGCATGCAAAGCTTTAGTAAAAATTCTAAAACAAAAAAATTGACAAACTCGCAGGATAGCGCACGAAGCAACAGTTTTATGGGAAGAGTCAGAGAGCTGGATTTAGAGGGCGGGGCGGGGCTGCTTGATGACAGTCGCGGGCCTGAGGCACTTTGATTTTATGGCCCCGTTTTTCCATACTGTCTGTATTAAAATTTATTCTTGATATAACTTTAAATCATTTTTTTTTCCTCAGGCAAAATTTAATCAAGTTTCCTGGGTCCTTCCAGTCTCCTGGCTCCTAGACATTGCCTGCAGGGCCTCATGGGAAATCCTCCCTGGGAAAGGCAAAAAAACAAGGAAAGCGGGGATTTCTCTTTATCACGAAGTTAGTAAGCCACTTTTTGCCTTAAGTATCTAAGTCAGAATGATAGAAAATTAAATGACTGTATAAACATTAACGTTTTATTTGAAGCAATCCTAATGTTGTTAATACTAAACTGCTGTACTCACTATTTTTAAAATGTATTACATAGCAATAGCATTATGTTGAAATGTTCCAAACCAGCAGCTTAATGCAAAACCATCTTAAATTTTTTAGCTGTACTTTCAATTATCCATAGGATTCTTTTCATTTGAGTACAATATTCAGAGACTTTTATGTCTCCAACACTTTTTCCATTACTATAAAGCAAGTCTGATGTTTGTCTTTGAGTTACCATCTTTCTATTTGCACATGAAGATCATATGTTTTGATGAACTTAATCATTTCTACCTTAACACTTACTATCAGTTTAAAAAACATACTATATACTGCTTTTATAGTTAGCTATATTCTACTCATATATCTTGTCTCTTGAATAAATCATATGTTTTTGGGGAGGCCCAGAGGCTGTTTGATCTCAACTGCTGTTGGCTGCATAATGTGTGTCCATTAAGTACTTGATTTATGAGAAAATACTCTGGGTTTTTTTTTTTTTTAAAGACAGATTCTTATCATGTATCCAGGCTAGCCGTGAAGTGACTATGTAGCCCAGGCTGGCCTTGAACTCACAGCAATCCTCCTGCCTCAGCCTCCTCAGTGCTGGAATTACAGGTGTGCACTGCCATACCTGTCAAGAAAATATTCACGATTGGTCTTTTCAACTTTTCCTGGATCACTTTTTTTATTTTTTAACATGGGGTCAAACCCAAGACCTCGTGCTCACCAGGCAGGTGCTTACACTGCTGAGCTAAATCCCCGGCTCTCAATTTCCATATAGATGCTTGGCATCTAACTATATATACATATATAAATATTATATATATTATATGTGGATTTCACTAAATTACATGGCACTTCATGCTGCTGAACTTTACACTTAAAAATTAAGAGAAATTTGTTATATGTATTTTTTTAATTGGTACTAGGGATCAAACTCATGACTGTGTGCTTGCAAGGCAGGCGCTTATGCCGCTGAGCTAAATCCCCAGTCCCCTTTTTTTTTGGTGGGGGTGGTGGAGATCAAACTCATGACCTCGCGCTTGCAAGGCAGGCGCTTATGCCAGTGAGCTAAATCCCGGTCCCTGTTATATGTATTTTTACTACAATTAAAATTCAAATATATATGTGTGTCTGTGTGTGCATCAAAGTCCATATGTTGTACACCTTCAAATTATACCAGTTAATTGTAATGTATTATATACTGGTGTTGCAGGCAGCTGAGTTAGAAATACAGGCAGTCAGACAGGGTTGGGTTCTCAAAGGAGCCAGTGCAGAAGCCCAGATACCTTGCAACTGTGTGGGAGACAGAGGCTTCCTGCTGTGGGCCAGGCCTCAAGACAAAGGATCAAACAAATGCATCCATATCCTAAGGACTGATACTCTAAATAGTTCCCTATCTCCTGAGGAAGTCTGGAGTCACCATTCCAACCCCCTAAGGGAAGAGTCACAGCTCTCTAAGAATGCCCGCTTTCTATGTGACTTGTTTACCCATGTGTCCCTAAAGTAATCAATTTTACCAGAACTATTAATCTTATTGGCTAACCATAGTTCTGTCCCACCTTAGGCGTATTTGCCTTCTGAGTTGCCAGTTTTCCTCACCTTGAACCCAGCTCACCCCATGATTTTACTCTAAAAAAGTCCCTGGAAAAGACAGTCTTTGGCAATCCGCTCCAGACCCCTTCTGTCTCAGACAGAAGCTTTCTTTCTCTCAATAAATATATTCTGCTCTTAATCTGCATTGTTTCTAAAATTCATTCTTTGGTTTTAGAGAACACAAACTCAGCGGACATAGTAAATTGAGAGTTCCATTCCCCTGTCTCACTGGATTTATAAAATATGAACGAGTAGGAAGAAAACCCTGGGTGCAAGTCCCAGCTCTTCCAGAGACCAGTCCTGTGACCTTGGACAAGTCGCTCCTCTTGTGAGCCTCCGGGGCCTGCACTGGACAGTGGGCGGACCACTGCAAGAAGATACATCGTCCAGGGCCAGGTCCTCGGAGCCCGCAGACCTTTGCAGTGCCCACATCATCCGCAGGGCCCCTCTCCCAGATTGACCAGCCCAGTAACCTGGTCCCTTCCTGGGCCTGGGGACTCTGAGAACAGTTTGGGGAGCAGGGAGCAGCCATGCAGGCGCCTGGTGCTGAGCGACCGCCGCATGGCTCCTTTCTTGGGAAGTTCAAGCCGGCCCAGTCTGGCCCAGTCTCTGCCGCGTGCAGACTCCTCCTCAGGACCTCCAGGGTTTCCTCGGAATGGAAAGCCCAGTTTTTTCTTCCCTTGGTGTTACAGCATCGCAGAGTCCTGGGCAAACAGGTCTTGTTCACTGGCTTTGCAAGGTTTTTAAAGATACTAACTTCAGACTTGAAGCAATGAGTGAGACTCGTGTCTGCATTACGGTTGCAAATCCTTTAAAATATATGTCTGTTTTAAATTTTCCTTCTTTGGGACCCAGATAGTGTTTAATGATTGTCTTTAGAACTGAAGTCTTTTCCTCCAAAGTAACAGTTTTTGTGTACTTTTAAAAATCTCTAGTTTGCATTTTAGTTCAGGATAGTTAAAATAACTGCAAAACTGCCAACTAGAAAGGCAATCATATTAATAATCTTTACAAGAGCGGTAGCGTAGTGTAAAATCGCAAAGGCTCAACTTCTAAATCCAAAGTTGAGCAGAGGGCGGGGGCTGTGATCTTAATTGGAGGTCACTTGCCTACCAGAGCTGATGGGGCCCTGAAAAAGGCTGAAGCCAAATACTTTGGGACTGAGATCACCAGACTGTCAACTAATCTTTGTTTAAAACACCAAACGAAAAAAAAAAAAGGAGAAAGAGAAAGAAAAAAATTTCTTAGTATCATTCTCTTGGCATGTAATTATTTAATGACCTATTGATTTCTCCATGGGATTTAAGCCAATTTACAGATATTAAATAAAATTGAAACTAAGCAATAAGGAGACGAGGAATGTTAGATCCAAGAAAAATTATAGTCTGGAAAGAAAAGATAAGATATGAAGTTGAGATGCAAAAAAATGGAGTCAAATTCTACATATTTCTTGGTGTGAATAAATCATCATTTAATATTTATGTTCCGGGCCATGACTAGCAGATTTTTTTTCAAGAGCTATTGCATTAAACGGTTCTCCACACTAGGTCAGAACTCTACTCTTCCTGGTTATCTTCCTTGGGCTGTGTTCCTTATCCAAGATAACGATCAGCTAATGAAGGCTGAGCGGGTTGTGTCCAATATTAACTTAAAGGGTCATTGCAATAGCACCCACTGTCCCGGTCTGACCTCTCCAAATTCCACAGTCGCCCCGTTCACTTTTCTGTCCTTGTGACTGGTGAACTGTCTCCGTCTGCAGGTTGGGACGCTTCCCTTGGACTTGATCTGCAGTCTCTCTGATGCTTGCTTTGAGGAAGCCAAGTGTTTAGAACCTGCCAAATAAAGATTAGGCAGTTACATTCGCCTCTCTGGTTATGTTCAAAAAGAAGCTTTTGGTCTGGACTTTTGTCTTTCATACCAGTTGTATAGGATTCATGATGATACTGCAGTTTCTTCAGAAAACTCTAATACTGCTTTCTATCTTTGCCAAGAATTTCCTGACCAATATATATTTAAAAGATTAAAAGTAGAACCGACTTAAAAAAAAATAAAATAAAAGCAATCCAGACAGTTCTCTTCAAAAGGAAACCCAGTCTCAGCTTCTTTGTCAGTGCTCCTAAAAACAAAGCTTTTCTTTGAGAGGTGCAGCCTCAGAACTGGGTGGAGGTGGAAAAGGTCACAGAAGAATCTTCCAGAAGAGAGGAGCAAACGTTCCCACACCCCTTTGAGTCATCAGAGGCTGAAAACCTAAGGGCTGTGTGACAGCTCACAAGCTAAAGGATTCCAGAGCTGGGAAAGAATGCTGCCCCGGGGGCCATTGCTGTGAAAACTGCGTTTCTTCTCTCAAAATTGGCCCAGAGAGGGGCTGGACCAGCAGACCTGGAGAAAGGAGGGTGGGGAAGGAGGGAAGGCTTGGAGAGCTGTGCAGCCAGGTTCTTGTTTCCCCATTTGTCCCACTGGGGCATCGGAAGTCAGGTCTTTACTCCGTGACTCAGGTGACCATAGGGATGAAAACACTGATCTCTCCCCTTCTGAGGCACATAACCTTTCCCATCACCTCGGGACGTTTAGATAGAGATACCCATTTAGACTTGTTTCAAGAAAGTTTTAAATAATTAATCTCACATATTTGGGGCTGCCAAGGAGAGTCAGTCTATCACCTGAAAACACACCCTGGTTCCAGTCTTGTCCACTAAGAAGTCGGGACAGTACTTAACTTTTCTGTTTCTTATCTGGAAAAATGTGGATAGTGACTCCTACTTGCTGAGGGCCACGCATCTTTCCGTGCATCCGTGCATAAACCCATCCAGTGCAGCTGGGAAATATAGTATTCGATGACTCTCATTCTTCCTTAGACTTTCCTCAAAAGTGCCTGACACACGGCTTTTAAAAAATATTTCTCTTTGGTTTTATTATGAGACTTGCACTAATGCTTATAAACATCTGATTTAATTCTTAAACCTCATAGCTAGGTGTGATACGTACTTTACATTCTTAACATTCTTTTTATAATTATTGCTAGTTATAACCCTAGGATCAACCCAAATTATTCTTTAGAAGGTGAGAGGAAAGAGCAGCTAATACTGTATTTCAGCACAGGCTGTAGGAGTTGATATACTGGAATACTAGTACATTTACTTATGGAATGTGAAATTTATTTCCTGAAACCACTCGGCAACATCCCCTTAGAAGATACATCTCAGCCCTCACCCCAGGCCTGGCACCACCCACCCCTTCTCTTGCCAGACCACAAATCAGAATCTTCCTGGACTCACAAATCTTAGCCTTTAGCAAGAATTCCCAGTGATCCCGCCCTGTGGACCTCTAATCTAGTCCACTTAAAAGCAACACAAATGAGACCCAGAAAGGTTCCCCGATTTTCTCACTGTTGGGGGCTATCCCAGCATAAGGAGACTGACTGACTCTTCCAGGTCCCTTGCCAGGACATCCTCCCCCCTCATTGCTTGGGGTGGAGCCCTGGTCCTGACCATGCTAGGCATGCACTTTACCACTGAGCTATGCTCCCAGCCCCAGGTAAACAAATGTGTCAGCCAAGAATCATAGACACAACAGAACTGTCAGATTCATTCACAGCCCTACACACACACACACACACACACACACTCACACTCACACTCGCTTACTCACACTCACACACTGTTAGGTAGCTTAGGGAGAAGGGAGATGTAAGTGCCAAAGTCCTCCCCTTTCTTTTGTGAACTCCAGGGACAAATGGAGAATAAGGAAGTCACCAACTGGCCTGGGCTCTGGATGTGTGGTATGTGCGGTTGGGGCTCTCCCTGTAAATGTGCAACTTATCTCTCGTTTGGTTCAGTCCTGGTTGAAGAACAGCTCTGGCGCATCCCTTGGATGGACGCCTTACCACTCCTCTGTATTTTTAGGCAGAAGTGACCCTCTTTCCCTGTGGGCTGCTGCTGACCCTGGTTGAGGCTCATTCACCCGTCAGGAGACCCCGGGGTGTTCCTGTACTTAGTCCTCACCAGGCTTAGCTATACTTCTTTATCCCCCAAATGGTTTTCATAGCAAACCATGTCTGGGTACTGTTGACTCCAATGTGGCCTTAAACATGGTCTTTTCTCTGTGAGAGTTCTCCAGCATTTGAAGAAATCTGAAACCAAAAAGCATCTCTTCAAGGTCATTGTTAGACCAGTACATATGTTCTAAAAGCTGCCTTAACAGTAATTTCAAAACTTATTTTTGACAAAGAGAGAGAGAGAAGAGAAGAGAAGAAGAGAAGAGAAGAGAAGAGAAGAGAAAAGAAAAAAAAAAAAAAAAAAGAAGAAAAGAAAAAAAAAAGAGAAAAGAAAGCCAGAAAGCCAGTGTGGTGGTGGATTCCTGTAATCCCAGCACTCAAAAGGTTGAGGCAGGAGGATCACTGAGAGTTCAAGGCCAGCCTGGGCTCCATAGTGAGTTTAAGCACAGCCTACACAACAAGGCAAGACCCTGTCTCAATAAATGAATAAGTAAAATACAAACACACCCACCCACCCCACCCACCCCCACCTCCCCGCAAGCTTTTTTTTTTGTCTTTTTGAGACAGCATTTAACTAAGTGGTTCAGGTTGACCTTGAACTCACTATGTAGCCCAGGCTGGCCTGGAAATCACAGTGATCCTCCTGCCTCAGTCTCTCAGTGCCAGGATTGTAGGTATGCACCATCACACCCAGCTAAAATATCATTTCTTGAGGATATTTCTGAGTGTCTCCCAGACAGGGATAGCTTACAAAATGTGGAGAACAGTTGTAGTCACCAAGAGAATTGTTATAAATATCTCATGCTTCCTAGTCAACAGCTTAACTGGAAATATGCCTATTGCTCAGGAAGATTTCTATTTCCCTACAAATAAAGAAAAAGGGATTTGTCTCTGCAGTTGCTCCCTACATGGACTGTTCCTTTGGGTTGCTAACACTGGAAAATTGGAGAGAATACAAAATCACTTCTTTTTTTTTTTAACCAATGATTTTTCCTTCCAAAGAGCAGAAGGAAAAGAAATGTTCCCATTGCAAATGGCCTTTATTGCAGCACTTAGCAGTCTTATATCTGCTTGTTCATTAACTATCTTCCCAATGGCAATATATGTTGACTGAAGGGCTCTCTGCTTTGCTTATGGTGTCTCTGGCAGGGAAGCCTTGCATATAGTTTGATGTCCAGTAAATAGTTCTGGATAAAAGGCTGAATAAATTACATGGGTATCATAGGCTTCCAACAGGGACAGTGGGAGCCATAGAGATTTTAATTGCAGATGGAGCCACTGTGTGGAGTAAGAGCATCTATATTTGCACCAGAAGAGTGTTCATAACAGAGTTAAGTACTAGATGAAAGAAGAGGAATTTCTAGCTTTGAAGGCAAAAACAAAGAAGACTCTGACATTGGTGATATTGAAAATCTAACAAACAAATATCAAGTGTCAAATTGCCCATAGATTTTAATCTAATTTTTATTAGATAGATATTTCTATTACATAGTACATAGTATTGGTTTTTTTGTTTGTTTGCTCGATTTTTTTTGTTTGTTTGAGACAGGACTTCACTATGTAGTCCAGGCTGGCCTCGAGCTCCTTGTGATCCTCCTGCCTCAGCCTCTTGAGTGCTGGGATTACAGACATGTGCCATCAAACCCAGCTCTTGGTGTTGTTTTAACAAAGAGCAATTTTGACTTTTGGTGTGTGTGTGTGTGGTGCTTGGGATTGAATCCACACTCTTTACACTGAGCTACATTCCGCTGGTCTTTTTATTTTCTATTTTGAGACACAGTCTCCCTAAATCTCTAAATTATCTGGGCTGTATTCAACCTTCAACCTTTCTGCCTCAGCCTTCCATAATTCTGGAGTTTCAGGCACATTCTACTATGTCTAGTTGATTTAAACTTATTTTTAAAAGCACTAGTGTAAAAGTTGTCAGATCTGTGGCTTATATGGTATAATTTCAACATGGTTAGCATCGTAAAGTCATTTATAGCATCATTCCTAGTTGTGTCACTGACAAACAAAGCTCCTAGAAAATAACTCTGTAAAGTTAAACATGAGAATTTGCAATAAAGTAAATACTATCTTCTTAAAAAATCAAGACAACAAAGATGTTTTATAGAACCTTTTTTTGATGAGATGCATATCTGAAAACAGAACGATAAAAGAGTCAAATCGAGAGATGCCTGAGAGCATATGTCTCTGTCAAACTTTAGTCCCTGTACAAGGCCGGAAGAAAACTGAGTAACTGATGCAGAATTGTAATAACCAATCAGCATCGAGATTGAGAGACCTGTGAACATGTAAAGGAGACAAATTTACCCATAGCGACTTTTCAGTTTAAGAATGTTTAATACACTATAATTAAGGATAAAGATAATCAGGTAGAATGTATGTCTGCAGATTTAAAATTTTGGCTTAGAAAATTCACAAGTGTATAGCTTTACTGAGCTATACAATAAACTGTACATACATAAAACATATAATTTATTGAGGGGTGTGTGTGTGTGTGTGTGTATGGTACTGCACTGAGCTGCCTCTCCAGCCTTTTAATCTAATTTTTATTTTAGATGGGATTTCACTAAATTTCCCAGGCTGAGTTGGAACTTCATGAGTGTTATAGGCCAACAGACAGGCACATAAGCCCATGAACTAGAGAGACCGGAAATACACCCTCATGTAACACAGAAACGATTTTACAGGGTGGGCCCAAACCACTCAATGGGGAAACTACAGTTGGAAAATGTTGGAAAAACTATATCCATATGTGAAGAAATGAAATTGGGCCCTAATCTTATGTCTTAGGCAAAAATTAACTTAAAATGGAGTAAAGACCTAAATGTAATACAGCAATACCTCAGTTCATGAACTTTATTTTTTCTACTATTCCAGTAAAAACTGAGTTGGATAAGAACTGAATCAAGTTCAGTAGTTAGGTTCAATATTGACCTCATGGGGAAATTTGTGGCCAGAATTGTGGAGAGAATTGAGTTTGTGAACTGAAGTATCACTGTACGTAAAACTACAAAACTCTTAGGACAAAACACAAGAAGAAAATTTTATGACCTTGGTTTTGGTAATGATTTCTTTTGGTGCTTTAGCACTTGTGACAAAAGCAAAAAATAGACAAGAGTATATCAACCTGAAAGATTTTTATTCATGAAACAGCACAATCAACAGAATCAAAGGAAACCTATGGAATACAAAACATATATCTGATAAAGGGTTAATAGCTAGAATATATAAAGCATTCCTACAATTCAACATAAAATCAAATGATTAGCAAGAACAAATGGTTTGAATAGACATTTTTTTCAGAGGCATACCAAATGGCCAATGAGCCTATGAAAATTTGCTCAACTTCAATAATCATTAAAGAAATGGAAATTGAAGCACACTGAGATACCACTCCACACTCACTGTGGTGGCTATTATTTTTAAAAATCAGAAAATGACACTTATTGGCAAGGATATGGAGAAATGAGAACTCCCTTATCTAAAATGGTGCAGCCACTTTACAAAGCAGTATGATGATTACTCAGGAAATTAAAAATAGAACTATTATGCAATCTAGCAATCCCACTCCTGGCTATCTCCCCAAAAGAATTGAAAGCAGAATCTGAAAAAGCTCTGTGCGCACACATCTTCATAACCACACCAGCCAAAAGGCAGAAGGAACCCAAACACCTGCTAACAGGTGAGTGGTTAAGCAAAATGGGGTCTAATGGAATAATAGGCCATTTAAAAGGGAGAAGATTCTACCTATGCTGTCACATGGATGAACCTTGATAGACCTTATGCTAAGTGAAATAAGCCAGCCACAAAATGGCAAAGGCTGTGTGATTCTCATTCTGTGAGGTATCTAAAATGTTCAAATTTGTAGAAACAGTAAGTAGAATGTTGGTTACTAGAAGCTGCAGGGGAGGGGCTGGCAAACAGGAGATACTGTTTCTTAGGTTCAGAGTTTCAAAAAATTCCCAAACTTCTAGAAATTCTCAGGAGACATACTTCATGATGAATACACTTAACGCTATACATTTAACAATGGTTAAGGTGACAAAAATTGCTAGTGATAAATAAATAAAATGAATCCCATCAATTGTTGACAAGGATGTACACTACTAGTGAGTGGTAAAGTATGATGGTACAACTTCTTTAGGAAACTGAGCATGTGTCTCCCATTCTACTCTACATATTTAGCCCATGAAAGCATAGGTCTATACCAAGACTTGGGCAAGAATGTAGCTTTATTGACAATGGTCAAAAAATAGAAGTGATCCTTTGTCATAATGTCAAAGGATAAAACTGTAACAAATTTAATTATAGCTCAAATCTGCTTTTATGTGCTATTTATAAATAGTGGATAGGTCTTTATTTTATAAAATAAAATGAGAACTTCCAATGAGCAATAGCTGAACAATGGGATTTGTAAAGTAGAAAGAACAAAATTGAATAATATGAAAAAAAAATCAGGGTACTGTGGATTCCTTTTGGAAAGAGTTAAAGCACAAGGCATGTTTTTTTTTATCCTAGTGACAAAGGTCGACTGTAATCTCCCATATCCAGGGAAAACAAGTCTGTTTTGATATCTGCTTGCTTCCTTATGATTGCTATTTGATGATGTGACATTTAGCATGAGTGACTTCATTTTGGTTTGGTCTGATCTCTTGGGGCTTAGTATAGGAGCTCAGGTGGAAGCAGTGACCTCCCATAATTTTTGTTTAATAAAATTGGACAAGGATGTCTATTTATACAATGAAATATTACCAAATAATTATGACTTTTAGCTATCACTTATTGATTTGCTACATACCAATCACTATGCTAAATATTTATTTTATTTTATTTTAAGAGCAGAAATATTTGAGAGAAAGAAAGCTTCTGTCTGAGAGGAAAGAGACAGAAGTGGTCCCCAGTGGGTAGCCCTTATCTGTCCTTTTTAATAGTTTTTGTTTTTATGAAAGGATTTGCACTGATAATTGATTCATAAATGTTAATTGCATTATTGTCTTGTTGAATTGTTACTTTTTAGTGATGCGTAATGGCCTTCTTTGTGTGTTCTGATCAGTTTTGGCTTGAATTTTTCAGAAAATAGCTTATCTGTGTCTGCTGTTTGTTTAGTCTCATTTTGATGATATGTCATATTCTATACTTTCACCCTCAGTCTACATGTTTCCTTTTTGATGAGTTGCGTCTCTTGTAGGTAATATATGTTTATTTTTTTAATTTAAAAAAATGAAACAGAAAGAGGATAGAAATAATACAAAATTTTAAAAAACACTAAGAAATCACTAATTGATAATTACATATTTTCCTCTTAGAAGTAGTTGTTCAAGTTACAAAAGTAAAGCATACAAAGTGGACATTTAAACAGTGAGACTGCAATCGGTTCTGTTCATCTATCCAACAAAAACTTAGTAATATGGTTATCAATCCTACACACTTAAACATACATGCAGTTACATCATTTAGAATACTTTTGTTTCCTCTCTCTCTTTTTTTTTACAATAACTATACTCAATTCTCATAAACTGTTTAGAAGTTCTACACATGTATAAGTCTCTACATGTATACCTAGCCTTTTTGTATTAGAGGGAAAAACAAATCAAAACAAGTCAACAATACAAATTCCTAGAGAAACAAGAAATGAAAAGGACATATAAAACCATAATACTAGGGCCGGGGATTTAGCTCAGTGGCATAAGCACCTGCCTGGCAAGCACAAGGTTGTGAGTTCGATCCCTGGTACTGCAAAAACAAAACAAAACAAAAAAACACCACAATACTAGGTGATCTATTGTAGTTACTATGATGTCTCTTGTTATTTTCAATAAAATTGTCTGTATCATCAGGCATAGTATAATTAAACTTAGCAGTACATAACACTATTAATAAAAACCAAACATTGGAGACATTATAAGACTTCAAACCAGAATAAGGATCCTATTGAATCTTGTCATCTTCAGAGTAGTTGCCTCTACTCTCAGACTTGATACTCTCAAACATACCAGATTCAAATAAAATCAGTCAAGACAAAACAGTGATATAGTCAATCTTCTCTGCCTCATCTCTACTATGCTATTTTTCTGTCATTGCTGTTTACTTTTTATCTTTATTCCACTGTCTGCCCCTTTCATTGAGGCCTTTCTACCATTGTTCCTGGAATCCTGGTGATTTTCTTCGCTTTCTCTAGAATGTCCTTCAGTATTCTTTGCAGAGGTGGAATGGGGGTCACAAACTCCCCCAGTTCCTCTTTGTTGTGGAAATACCTTGTCTCTCCATTAATTTTGAGAGACAGTTTTGCAGGGTACACCAATCTAGGTTGGAGGTTATTTTCTTTCAGGGCTTGGAATATTTCGCTCCAAGCTCTTCTCAACTTGATAGTTTGCATCAAGAAGTCCACTGTGGTTTTGATGAGTTTTCCTTTATAGGTAATCTGTTTCTTTTCTCTGACCACTTTTAATATTCTGTTCTTGTGATGGATTTCTGGGATCCTGATTATTATATGTCTGGGTGTAGATCTGTTTTGGTTGTAGCTGGTTAGAGTTCTGTATGCCTGATATATCTGAACATCACTTCTATTTCCTATGCTTGGGAAGTTTTCCTTAATTATTTCTGTGAATAGCCTTTTTATTTCATTTGTATTTGTTCCTGCTTCCTCATTCACATTTTTTATTGTTAAGTTATAAATCCTCTTGTCATCTTCTAGCCTTTGTATCGTTACTTCTTGGTTCCTTGTTATTTTTAAGAGGTCCTTCCTTTTGTGATCATACATTGCAAATCTATCTTCAAGTTTTGAAAGTCTGTCTTTAGTTTCTGTTAAGAAGTTTTGCCAGCTTTCAATGGAGTTTTTAATTTCCTGATATTCTCTTTGGATCTGTTTCATGTATTCTAGATTTTGTTTATATTCTTCATCAAAGGCTTCTCTCCTTTCTCTAGGTTCTTCCATTCTTCCATTTGTGTCTTCTTGAGGTGTACCCAGCATTTCTTCTATTAATCTTCTTATATCTTGCTTCACCTGAGTTAGAATTTCAGATTTAAATTTGTCGATGAGGTCACAGAAATATTTCTTTATTTCTGATTAGGCCATGTCTGATATTGCATGTTTGCTGCCCTCAATCTCCTCTGTAATTACCTCCCCTGGACTTATTTTCCATGGGTCAGTGGTTGGAGGCTTTCTGTTGTTTCTCTGTCTTGTCATGTTTCTGGTTTCTTTTAGACAGGTGAATGGTATTGCTTTTCATATTGCTTACAGTTTTTCTGCAGTGTACTGGCTAGGGGAGTGCTGCCTTCTCCAGTTTGCTGTTGATCTGTGAAGTACATGCAGGGGCGATGTGGGCCGGCCCCTCCCCTCTAAGACAGTCAACCAGTGAGTGTCTTCAGTACGTTTGTGTGTGCCTTGCAGATGTCACAGTTTCGGGACTGCCTCATCCCTGGCTGTTGGGTCCTGACCAGGGGCATAGCCCAGCCCAAGCAGATCCCACCAATCCACTTTGGGCCAGGAGCCGCCAACTCATGCCGCCTCAGTTGTTGATTCAAGCTGGACTTGCTCAAATCCAATATGTGATCTAGCCATTCATCCCGCTCTGGGGAATCCGGTTCCCAGCACTCCCAAAGTCCATGCAGCTCGGTTCACCATTTCCACTCTCTGTTGCAGCGCCTCCTCCCACCAAGGGTCTGGGGCTCACCAACACTTGCTCTTGGTGGAAATACAACCTCAGCTCGATCATGAGTCACCTGACTCTTAGATGTGCCCAGTACAGCAACTGGTGCATGCCCAGCTCTAGCCCTCTGTCCATGCTTCTCCTTTTTTAAATTTTTTTTCTTTTTCCTCAATTTCTTCCTGGGTCGTGAGAATTCCTCTGCTTTCGTCTGGTCCTCTCCATGGTGTTAGAATCTACCATCTGAGCTGCTTTTCTCAGAGAGGCTCTCTATCATGCCGCCTACCATTCAGCCATCTTGGATGCAATCTGAATATTTTATACAAGTAATCACAGCTCTATGAGGTAACAATCAGCTTTTATTTTACAGATGGCAAAACCGAGGCTTGGAAAAGTTCTGTAATATATACAAGCTTACTTAGCCAAACTAGGTCAAAGTCAGGGGTTGAACTTAGGCATAGAGTAACTACAGAGTGGGAGTGTTTGTGGCTACTTTGCGTTCTTGAATTCTAACCCCAGCAATATATCAACTGGCAATAGTAGGTATCTGCAATGAAGAAATGCTTGTTCACCATGCTCTGGCTGTTCCCCAGTGGGGTTGGCCACTGCTGCTATACAGTGGTTGAGAACATAGACCATAAATGTCAATGCCCAGATGTGAATTTCCACTGCCACCACTTTCTAGCTGTGTGAGCTCTTTAACCTGTCGTTTATCTTTAAATGGGGATGATAGAATCCACCTCATTTCTTGATTGTACCTAGGACAGTGATTGGCTTAGAGTAAAACATTACATGCTTTCTTTAACTTTTTACATTTAGCTTTGAATGCTTCCTGTCTCTGTCACAACGGATAAGCCACTTTCCAAAAACTTCATTCAGTTTAATGTAAGACCTGTTACATGCAACACCAGGACATTTTTTTGGAATACAAAGACAAATCAGATGGGAGAATCTCCTCAGGAAATTTGCAACTTATTATACTTGGCTGATTGGATATTCTTGTTTTGTTTTGTTTTGTTTTGTTTTGTTTTGTTTTAGGGGGCTGGGAATTGAACTCAGCATCTAGTGCTTGTTAAGCAAGGTGCTTTGCTGCTGAGCTAAATCCCTGGCCCCCTTGAATATTAACATTTTCATGACCTATGCTTTGTGGTTGATTGAACTTTATATTTTAAAATTTTACTTGGCAACATTTTAACATATTTTATATCATGAAGTTCTTGTGTATAGGTCACCTCTCACCACCCCTCTTCTCCTTGTAACAATATTTAATTTCCTTTTAGTGCTAAAACTTAATGGAACTTTCTAAGCTCAATCTATTTTGATATAAAAATTCTGAAGTATCTTAAATATGATCAAATATGACTGGTATCTTCATAAACAGGGAGAGATTTGGACACAGAGAACACCATTTATGCAATCAGTGAGCTGCTAGAAGCTGGAGGGAGACCCAGAGCAGCAACTTCCTCAGCACCTTCACACCCAGCACGCCATGCTGACCCCTGGATTTTTGACTTCCAGCCTCCTCCATAAGGTGAAACAACACATTTTTATTGTTCAAGCTGTTCAGTGTGTATTTTGTTACAGCACCTCTAGCATACTCATGTGGATGGGAGAGCAGTGCCCTCTCATTTGTTTGTGTTTTTCCTTTATAATACACAAACACTAGCACTCTTCTGCAGCTCAATTTTTTTAAAATTTAAGGATACAAAGATAAAATAGCTTCCTGTCTCATTTGGCTTCAGATCTTCCATGGGAGATAAAATAGATCTATTGGAAGACAGGCATGTCTACCATCTGAGTTGCTTTTCTCAGAGAGGCTCTCTATCATGCCGCCTACCATTCAGTCATCTTGGATGCAATCTGAATATTTTATACAAGTAATCACAGCTCTATGAGGTAACAATCAGCTTTTATTTTACAGATGGCAAAACCGAGGCACGCCTGTAATCTCAGCACTTGGGAGGTCAAGACAGGAAAATTGCTGCAAGTTTGAGACCAGCCTGGGCTATAAAGTGAGCTCAAGACCAGCCTTAACTACATAGCAAGACCCTGTCTCAAAAAGGCAAAAATAATAATAATAATAATAATAATAATAATCCGGATCCACTGGGACGTCAGTTTGAATCTCAACTCTACCCCTTGATCATTGGGTAATTTTGAGCAAATTATTAAGCTGCCTCCACTTCTTTAATATTATGGAGATAACATTATCTCAGTGCTGTTGGTTAATTGGAAATAATAAAAGAATAACGCATGCTTAAGTAATGCAACCATTATTATCATGAAGCAACTACAATTTAAGGCAGAATACTCAAAAAGAACAGAGACTCAGTTGGTTGGGAGACCCTGGGTGAAAGTGAGGATGTTTAGGTTGGTTTTATTTTTATTTTTGTTTTTATCAGTATTGGGAATCGAACTCATGACCTGGCAATTGCCAGGCAAGTACTATGTCACTGAGCCATATCCCTGGCTTGGTTGGTTTTAAATAATTAGCAGGTGTAGTTGGCAAGAAGGCAACTACAGTGAAAGAAGCAGTATGACTAAAGGCAATATTCTCTCAAACACAGAGACATTTACAAGCAGCACATCTTAGCTTAAAGGTTTAATCATGACCACCTTGGTGTTGTGCTTTCCTACTCTTCCCCAGCACATCATCCTATTTATGTTTTCTCTGCATATATCACAAATCATAAGTCTCTTGTTTATTTTCTTATTTATTATGTTTCCCATATTAGACAAGGATAGGATTTATCTTACCTTCAGGGACATTTGGTAAATACTCTAGACTCATGATTCCCCAAGTATGGAACCTGTCCCTTTCTTGGACACCATCTGGGAATTTGTTGAAAGGCAATTTCTCAGGCTCCATCCAGTGCTCAGAATCTACATTAGAATGTTTGAAGTCAAGAGCCTGGGAATCGAGAGCCCGCCTCTTTCCATGCTGTCTTCAGATACCGTACACAGCTATGCTTCTTGCGGGCTTCAGTGAAAAACTGGACTAAACATGAAGTACAGTAATGTCTTGGTTCATAAACACTTCTGTTGGCAAACTATTTGGTTCACGAATGAAAGTGTTCAGCAGTATTTTGTTTCTGTTGGTTAACTCCGCATCCACTGAGGAACACAGCCACGGCCGTCTTCCTGCTCTGATGCGTGGTCTTGGCTTCCTCAAGTTGACATTTCTTTTGCAGACAGACCTGTGCACACTTGCATGGTTTTCTGTGCACTTTGTGATACACATGGCCCTGTACAGTGTGGCTCAAAAGAAAGCCCAGGGCAAGCAATGGTGGTAAAAAGAAAGTGCAGAGTGGTAATGAACGTGACAAGAAGGTGCAGGGCAGGAGTGAAAGTAACAACGAAGTGCAGAGCAAAGAAGGTCTTGAAGAAAATAACCACTGAACTGAAGAAGGAAATTGTAGAAATGCATGAGCTTGGTATTCATGTAACTGATCTGGCTTTAGAGCACTGGGTGGTGAGGTCAACAGTCTCAACTATTTTGAAGACTAAAGATGCCAACAAAGCAACTGATATGGCAAAAGGAGTAATGGTGTTAACCAAACAAAGGGCACAAGTCCTGAGAGAGGGGGGAAAATTGCTGTTAGTGTGGCTGAATGAGAAACAGCTGACAGGTGATAGCGTTAGTGAAGCTATGATCTGCGAAAAAGCCAGAAAACTGCCCAGTGACTTACTGCAAGAAAACCTCTCTACAAGTACAACTGGTGATGAATGTAAAGCCAGTAGAGGTGGCTTGATAAATTCTGCTAGAGAAATGGCATCTGCAGTGTGATAAGACGTGGTGAGACTTCAGCTCTGATGAGGTCGCTGCAGAAGCCTACAAGAAAGCATTTGTAGAACTCATGGAGGCAGAAGGATATGTCATTCCACGAGTGCCCAGTTGTGAAGAAACAGGGCTCTTCTGAAAGAGGATGGAAACAGAACCCATATCACCCTGAGGAAAGGCACTGCCAGGGTGCAAGCCCATGGAAGACAGATCGGCCTGTCCTTTGGCTGTGTGTGAACCCAAACAGCCACCTAAAGATTAAGCCCCTACTGATGACCACTGCCAGAGCCCTTGTGCATCAAGGAACAGGATGTGAGCAAGGCCATTCTGCCTGCCATGTGGGCCAGTGCAAAAGCCACAGGCAGTTGTTCATAGAACGGCTGCACCAGGACTTTGCACAGACTGTGAAGAAATATCTTTCTGGCAGCCAAGAGTCTGAAAGGTGCCTTCTGATGGGCAGTGCCCTGGCCCGCCCTCTAGCTTTGGGATGTGGAGGCTGAGTCAAGTCCTCCCTGATCCACCAGCCCCAACACGACACCTCTTCTGAGACCCATGGACCAGCAAGTGATCTGTGGCTTCACAGAGCTGTACACAGAGGAGATCTTCAGCAAGTGTTTTAATGTCATTGAAGGGATGTCCTTGACTCTGAAGGAGTTCTAGGAGAAGCGTTTCAATGTCCTCTACTACATCAACCTCACTGACAAAGCCTGGAAAGATGTCATGTACTGGACCTTAAACTCAGCTTGAGGAAACTGGCCAGAATGAGTCACAGAACAGGACTTTGAGGGGTCTGATGCTCAGGCAGTGGGGGAGATTGTGCCTGTAGGCAAGAGCATGGGTCTGGACGTTGATGGTGTAGGCAGAGAGGAGCTTGTTGAGGACCCTAAGAAGGAGCTGGCGATGGAAGAACCTACTGAACTCGAGTGAACAGCGGAAGGCGCTTGCTGAGGAACATGCCACTGAGGAAGAGGAAGATGAGGAGGCGGGTGGCACTGATGTGATAAAGTCCATTATGGAAACATGGAATGAGTGCCAAGATTTCATCAAGAAGCACCACCTTAACATAACTGTAAAGACCAGGGTGATGAATCTGATGAATGATAGTGTGGTGTCTCATTTCCAGAGTGTTATGTGGTGCAGGAAAGATCAAGTGACATTAACAGATTTTTTTTTTTTTTTGGCTAAAATCAACCTGTGGTTAAGAGACTAAGAAGAGAGAAAAATTCCGAAGGAGCTCTCCCCTATAGGGAGGGGGTCTCTCCTTCCAAACAATAACTTCCTCCCCACCACCTTCCTGTCCCTCATGCCAGAAGTCACCTCAGACAAATTAGTGTTCTCTCTCTCTTGATACTGTCCTGTACTTACTTTGTTTCATATTTTTGTGATTAAAAAATGCATATGGTTCAGAACAGATTAAGTTTATTTGCACTGAACCTTATGAGAAAATTTGAATCAGTTTGTGACCAATTCAGTTTGAGACCAGAATCACAGAGCAAATTAAGTTTCTGAACCAAGGCATCACTGTAATGCGAATCCTTTGCACAAATCAGGGTTATAAATCCTCCTGCTCTCTTTGGTGTCTATGGCTAGAACTCAGCCTCAGTCATGAGTGGTCCTTAAAATTGCAGCACACAAGGAATCTTTTAAATAGCAGTTATTCTTGGACATTCCAGTCTGAAGCCGAAGCTCATCTCCCACCCAAGAAAGGAACTCAGAAGTCCCACACCAGGCACGTAAACACACACAAATCAAGTCAGAGAAATAATCTATCCATTCAGGAAAATACTGAAGTCTGTTTGTAGGAAACCTCCAGGATAAAGACGGGATGAAAGCAGTGGGAGCAAACCAAAATCCTTTAATGAATCATGCGATCTCTAAAATGGTATCAGATGTTTTTGAGCCACAGAGAGCCCAAGCAAAATTCCAGATTCTTCCAAATAAGGTAACCCTAGCTACCGCCCTTAAAGACAATAACTTTGTCTTACCTGATTGTCTGTTTGCTTTTGAATAAACCAACTGTTTTTAGAACTAAAGTGCATTCTTACCTGTAAGATTAAGATTGTGAGTAAAGATTCTGCAAAGACACACACACACATATACACACACACTCATGCATACCGCTTTTTACTGAGTCAGATTTTCCAGTATGTCTATTAAGAAAAGAGTAGCAAAAACCCAAGAAGAGAAGCTGTCTTAGGTTTCATTTGGTGGTCAGGGAGCAAGGGAATGCATTTTCCTGTTTAACATAGTAACTCTATTTCAGAACTGTTCCTCTGTCATATGTCTGAAAGAAGATGCCAGATGTCCCACAACAGAACTTCCCAGAAAGTACAGAAATGATCCTTAGCTAGCCTGTGAGCTGGCAGATATATATTAAAAAAGTAACTACTTCCAGTTGAATACTTGGATTCCAGAAACTGCAAGGAATGAATAGACATTCCTTGTTTACCAACCAAGTCCTGTTCTTGCGACTTTGACTGAATTGGTTGCTAAATGAGAAATTGAATATAGTATGTACATTACAATATTCGGAACAAATGAATGGTCAAAGGAAACTCCAATTTGAGAACTTGTTTTTATATGCATAACTCTTACATGCAGTATGGTAATATATAACAGCACATAAAACAGAAGTACTGAATTGTACAGTCTAAGAAGGAAAAATCACAATACTGTTTAAACGAGGTGTACTGTACAAAAAAGACATTGAGGATCTATAAACAAAATATTCAGAACTGTACTAAAGGAAAAAACCCACAGGTCATGAGTCCAAGTGAGGTTATAAACCTGAACAGTTATTAAACATGCAGATCATTAAACAAGGGGCACCTGTACTACAGGATGACAGAATCCTAGAAAGAATCTTGATGGAATGCAACCTGGGAAAGGTACTGGTGTGCTGAGAAGTCAACTTTGTTGCCACAGGTGACACCGGGGGTGCTGTATGGGTTGGAGTCCATTCTGCCAGGGCAATGGGCTCACATGGTAAGCAGCTGTCTTGGTTTGGCCCAATGTGCCAGCAAATACTACTCCCCATATGTGGTGAGCTGTGAAAAGACTGGGAAGCATTTGTGTTAATCATACCCATACCATGGGCTTCCACATGTGTTAACAGACTGACTGCTTTAGGTGACACACAGACATGACCTTAAAAACACTGAATTGTTTAGCAAGAAGTTCATGTCTCCTTTGATTGTCCTTCAATCTTTCTGAATGGAGAAGGAGAAGTGATCCATTTGTCATTATCACATCTTTAACTATTGATCTCTATTTTGATAAAGAGAAACAAGATCACAGAGGTGGAAATTTTGCTGTTCCACATCTGATCAGAACTTAGTTAACAATGTTTCATTTTAGTGAGTTTATTTTTGGTCGTTGATACTTGCTTTTCATTTATAGGTGAGATTTAAGGTTTTATTTAAAAAATAAACTTATGGGCACAGTAAAGGGAATTGGTGCAAAGAAAATACTGAGCAAAGAATGGGACAATATATCTTTGCCATACAGCAAAAATTGTGATGATGGCGTTAAAGTGATTGAAGTTCAGAAAACAGCATCTACTGGGTTTCTCGAATCCATTTTCTACCCGTAAGTCACTTAAAATCCTGCTGATGTAGCTAAATTGTTGAGATTTTAAGAGCTGAAATCATTTTTTCAGGATCTTGCTATCATGAATGCTAATTTATGTCCCTGGAGCCTAATAGGACAAATCCAATCACCCTTTAAGTGGAATAATCTCTGATGTATGTAAAAATATTGCTCAGGTGGTGCCTGCCCTGCAACTTTAAGATTCTGCTTCTCTGGGGACATGTATACTCCAGACTTTCTTTCCCCAAGGATACTTCCAATTTCTCCTCCTCTGACACAGCTCTGATCGTATCATCTCCTGCCATTCTTTAATGGATTGTTCTTGTTTATCAGTGTGTCTCTCTCTCTTTTTTTCTTTAATTGGTACCGGGCATTGAACTCACAACCGTGTGCTTGCAAGACAGGTGTTTATGCCGCTGAGATAAATCCCCAGCCTTATCAGTGTGTCTCTTAAAACATATGATTTAGTTAACACATTTAGGTCCATAGGGCAGAAAACCTAGATGAAGGTACCTTGTATAATGAAAATGCCAGCTGGGTGGGGTGGAGAATACCTGTAATTCCAACTACTTGGGAGGCTGATGCAAGAGAGTCCTAAGTTTAAAACCAGCCTGGACAACTTGGTGAACCTCTGTCCCAAAATAAAGTTTAAAAGGCCTAGAGTTGTAGTTCGTGGTAGAGAGCCACTGGGTTTGATCCTTGCTTAAAAAAAAAAAAAAGTATTGTTTGAAACAGGGACTCTCAGAAGAACCCAGGAATCCAGAGTCACTGCCTCTCATTCCAGCCCTGTTTAGATGTAGGCAAGTTTTCCCCTCAGGGTAGAAAGATGGTGAAAAAATTCAAGACTTCCCTTCCTTTTTTACACTTCTACATAGAAAAGAGTGGACATCTTTCAGAAATCCTTGGAAAAGTCTCAGTGTGTCTTAGTAGCTCTCAGTACATCAAATGCAGTTCCTTGAACTAAATATTACCCTCCTTGAAAGGAGGGTGAAGGACTGGCCAGAAGCGAGGAAAAAGACAACCTTAGGGCAGCACAGAGCCTTTGATGAGGAGAGAGTTGGTGTCCCAGAGAGAAAGAAGGTTGGAAAAAGTTATGTTGTGATATCCGAATATGAACTCAGGTCCCTGCCTGAGAAAGGGAATAGAGCCCACAGTCACCTCTGTCATTGTGAGCTTTGTATATGTCAGCTTGGGAGAGAGCGAGTGTTCTCCATTCTGAAACTATCCCTGGGCCATTTCCTCGTCTCCCCCCCCGATGGTAGCCTATATGTGGTGGGCTGTATAAAGACTTGCACCAACATGAGACAGCGGCCTTTTGTTTGCAGATCAAAGCACATGATGAAAATGACTTGGGAAAAGGGAGAAGAAGGACAAGAAGAAAGAAGAGGATGAAAAGGAGGAAGGAGGAGAGGGACAGGTCATCGTCACTGTTATGCCAGTATGGTGTGTACTGATGACAACCAGGTCTGGGGGCTGCCAGCAAGACAGGAGACAGAAAGGCCATACCAAATGGGGGCTGTAATTCAAACCCCAGAATGGCCAAAAGGGTAAACCAAGTTCCCAGTTCCAAAATTTAATCTAGAGCTACAGTAATCAAGGCAGTGTGGAATTGATAGGAGAAGACACATAAATCAATGGAGCCGTTCTGAGAGCCCGGAAATAAACAGTACATTTATGGCCAATTGATTTCTGAAAAAGGGGCCAAGGTGACTCAGTGTGACTTGTCTTTTAACGAATGGTGCAGGGACAATTAGATATTCACATGCAAAATGTGACTTTAAATCTTTACCTCATACTATATACAAAAATTAATTGAAAATAGATCGTAGGAAAATAAAGCATGACCCATAAAAGAAAAAAATTGATAAACTGGATTCCATCAAAATTAAAACCTTTTTCACTTCAAAAGACACCACTGAGAAAGTGAAAAGACAAGCCACAGAATAGGACAAAATATTCCCAGAGCATATATCTGATAAATGATTAGTGTCCAGAATATTTAAAAACCCTAAATCAACAATAAGAGGACAATTGAATTTTAGGGACAGATAAAAGTGTTGATGGGTAGTTCAGCAAAGAAGAGAAAAAGATAGTCAACATCATTACCTACCAAGAAAATGTAAGTTAAAAGCATAATGTCGTACTGCTTCACAGCCGCAAGGATAACTGCCATCAAAAACCCAGACAATGCTAAGTGCTGACAATACCGTGAAGGAAATGGAACCCTTATGTCTTTCTGGTGAGAATTTCAAGTGGTACAGCTGCATCACTGTTCTGTAAAAGTTAAACATAAATCTACCTTACAATACAGCAATTTTACTTCTAGTTATATGTGGAAGGAAAAATAAAACTTATGCCCGGAGTTGCACATAAATGATCACAGCATTATTGTTTGTTATAGAGAAGAAATGGAAACCATCCAATCTTACATCAAGCATTGAATCAATAAGTAAAATGTGCTAGAGCCCTATAATAAAATGCTATTGTGCAATAAAAAGGAAATAATTCCCAGTATATGCTACAATATAGATGAGTCTCAAAAATACTATGCTGAGTGAAACAAGCTATTCATGAGGCCAAATCATGTGTTTCCATTTCGATGGAATGTCCAGAAGAGGGAAATCTATAGGAACAGAAAATAGATCTGTGATTGCTTGGAGCTGGAGAAATAAGCATGAAGGATCAATTTAAATTGATAGAACTGCCCTAGAATAGACTGTGTGATGATGATTATGCAACTCTGTATATTTAGTGATAGTCAGTGAATTGTATACTTCAAATGGGTGAGTTTTATGGTATGTAAATTAAATCTCACTAAAACCATGTTTAGAAAGAATACTCACAGTTACCCAGAAATAAACTTTGTAAGTAAAGAAAATATAACTGTGTTCCAATGATGCGATGAATTTTGAATGAGTTTTCCACTTTATTTCATACTCTGTGGTAGATTATGAATGCTTCTTGCTCTTTATATTTTCCACACTTTACAAATTAAAATGTCTTTCAATCAAAAGAAAACAATAAAGATAGTTTTAAAAATACTGTCTGAGTGTGAAACATGAAACTATGACATAATGGACCAGAGGAGAGCTACGTAAAGCCACTGATGAAAATAGCAGATGATCTGGGGCCAGTAATCTCTGCAGTTGTCTGGTTAAAGTTAACAACATTTCTAAAGAAAGGAGACTCCATCCATAAAGGGCACTGACTGGTGATGGGGGCAAAGCAAGGGGAGCTCAGCTGGGCTTATCCTGTGCCATGCAGGGAGGCTGAAGGCCACTTGCAGAGCTGTGCTTTCTCATGGTGCAGACGGATGCCGCCCTTCTCATGGTACTTCAGGCCATGAGCTATATCCCCAGGACTATTAAAAATATTTTATTTTGAGATAGAGTCTTACTAAATTGCCCAGGATGGACTCAAACTCTTGAGTAGTTGGATTGCAGGAATATGTCACTATAATCAGGTCTCAGGCCTCCTTTATAAGGGCACTAACTCCATTCAGAGGGCTCCACCCTCATGACCTAATCACATCCTGAAACTTTCATCTCCTAGTACTGTCCCCTTGGAGGTGAGAGTGGCAACATATTAATCTATTGTAATGAACATAACCATTCGGACTATGCCAATGCAGTGTAATAGCCCTGTTTTAGCTCCATGTTCACCATATAACATTTTTATAAAGTTTTCTTTCCCAAGTAGTTTAGTACACAGAGAATACTCAATCACTTTAGAACACCGTAACTGAGTAAACATTTTCTGGCTTATGTACTTCACCCTCCCGGGGTTTACTCAGTGTCAGTTGGCCTGTCCAAGTTAACTCAATTCTAAAATGCAATGCAATGGGAATTATGCACCTGGAAAGCTGGGCATGACAGTGAACTGTGGTGAATTCATTAGGATCAATGTCGTCTTGGGAGACCTCTGGGAAACCAGCCAGTCAGCTCACTTTTCCTGGCGACAACCAATCTTGCAAGGAGATCATTATTATACTTTGACATCAAGAAATCCAAGACACCAAACTGTATTGCAACTGCTATGAATTCAGCTTATTTCCTTTATGGAGGCTCTTTTGGGAGAACTTAACTGCTCTGTATCTGGTACTTCCTGGTCTCAGTTCCATCACACTAGAGCAATGATTATTCTAGCACCAGCTGACTCAGCACCACCCTAGCGTATGACCAACTCTTTCTTGTGATGGTTGTAGTGGTGATGATACTAGAAAGAGTCATTGGCCCCCTCCCCAAGCCCTCTGTATCTGGGAACTATGGAGCATATCTGTCTGAAGGCTGAGATGTCCCATATATGTCACTAATGCCCTTCTGTGCTGATTCATAATTTCTACTCTTCTTGCTAAAGGACTGTGACACTGAGCCCTTGTACCTCATTTCTGTCTGTCATCCTCCTTCCATGACCCCTTCATCCTGGCTGGACTCTGACAGTATCCTGGCCTAGCCTGGATGGACCTTTTGATTTTGGCACTCACTTGCTGCTCTAAGCTGCCATTTGCTAGAATAGTGATTCTCAAACCTGGTTACTATAGTGGTATAATACAGCTCTTATGCTAACCACCTATAGAAAACACTGAAGGGACAGTTCTACTAAGACCTTGCTTCAGATGCCAGCTACAGATTCAGGAGTCCTTAGGCCACCTACACTTCTAGCTACCTACAAATTTGGGAGCACCTACTATACCCATCAGATCCAATAATTTTTCAGAATGAGTTACAGAATTCAAGAAAGCTCTATAATTAGCATTACAGTGTTATTGTAAATGATGCACATCAAGACCAGCCAGAGAGACAGACATATAAAGGAGATCCTGGCGGGGAGGTCCCTGTGATAGTTTGGATCTTAAATGTCCCCCAATGGTAAAAACTTGGACAACAGCTTGTGGTATATTGGTAGGTGGGAGAACCTATAAGATGTGGGAACTAAAAGGAGGAAGTGAAGTCACTGGGGAAAATCCTTGAAGGAGACACTGAGACCCTGGCCCCTTCTTCTCTCTCCTTTTGCTTTCTGGATGCCATGAGATGAGCCATCTCCTCTCTCACACACTCCCTGCCATGATCCACTGCCTTGTTACAGACCCAAAGACCATAGGACCAAGCAACCATGGACTGAAACTCCTGAAACTGTAAGTCAAGAATACTCTCTCCTCTTTTTTATATTGTTTTCTTAGGTATTTTGTCACAATGATGGAAAGTTGACTATCACAGTCCCAAATCGAGTTTCCATGTCCACAGAGCCAAGACACACTACCCTCCCGGCACAAGTTTCTTGAAGCCCAGTGCCCAGAGTTTTGGGGCTTTATTACATAGACATGAATGACTGGTTCATTTTCCTCATGATGAAACTGCAGCCCCTTTCTTCCCCTGGAAGTTGGCATCCTGCACTAAGATCACTGGGGTTCAAAGAGCCCAGACTCCTAATTACCTGGTTGGTCTCTCTTTTCTTTTTTTTTTTTTTTTGGTACTGGGGATGGAACTCATGACTTTGTACTTGCCAGGCAGGTGCTTATGCTGCTGAGCTAAATCCCCAGCCCACTTGGTTGGTCTTTCCAGCTCATTCAGTCCCCAGTCTGACTCTCTTCCTCAGCATGCATTCAGCCTTGGTCCCAGGGTCCACCAAGCATAATGAAGGCTTTCCTGTTACTGGGAAGAACTTCAGAAATTTAAAGTCACCCTCTTAAGAACCTGGGACAAATGCCAGTCAGATTTTTATTATATAGCAGTTGCATCCTTCAGTCACCTAGGAAGCTTTTAAAAAATGTGCATGCTTGGATTCCACCAAAAAAAAAAATCTCATACAATTGGCTTAGGGAGCAACCTGGGCTAGGGATTTTTAAAATTTCCCCAGGTGATTTTAACACTGTTTCATTCCATCAGGCTATATAAAAAGGGCTGTGTTGCTTTTCTAGAAACAAGTATTTACATTTCCCAATTCTGGAAGCTGGGAAGACCCAAATCAACCTGCTGGCCAAATTAGTGCCTGGTGAGTATTTACTTCCTCGTTTTTAGATGGCTGTCTTCTTAGGTGGTGGAAGCGAAAGGGCACTCTCTGAGACCTCTTTTATGGGGGTCTCATTTATAAGGGCTCAGCAATCAGGATCTAATCCTGAAGGCTTTATCTCCAAATGCCATCAGATTGTGCACTGGGGAACACAAGCATTTAGCCCACAGCATGTGGCCCACCAGTTGTCTGGCAGGCCCTGCCTCAGCCTGTTCACCTGAACTCCTCCAATTCAGACTGGAACTGCTGGTTTGGTTACTGGAGCTCCCAACTGGCTGGGGTCAGATACCTCGTAACCCAGATGAGATCTGGTCTGCTTTCTACAACCCCAAGGGACCTCATTCCCTGCAAATGGCACCCCTAGATTTATGCAGTGTGTACCCTACACAGTACCTGGGCAGTGGGGTGGGGGTAGGGGAACAAGTCTTTCTGGTCAACCACACATCAAGTTTATATCAAGCAAATTTTCCAAACAACCAACTTAGCAGGTTTGTCAGTTATTCATGCATTTATTAGCCCTGACATAAATATTTTCACAGCTCTATAAGCTTTAAATTTTAATTTCTGATTAAAAACCATCTAATGTAAATCAGAATTTAGTTAAAACAATCTCAAGGGTTTTTTTTTTTTTTTTTAGTTATGACTTGAAAGATTCCCATAGGGAATGTTAAAATTTTGGAAAGTTGAATCTTTGGCAAAAGCAAATACTGAATTTCATATTGTTATTAGAAATTTAAAATCTCATTAGATTTCCTACCAGGAAATGTTATAAATACATGCAAAATTGATTTATCAGATTTTTCTATAAATTAGCTTTTGGAAATGGCCTTTCAACAAAAACAGAACTCTACAAATTATTTTTCTGGGCCTCTGAATGGTTAGTTTTTATTATCTTAAAAATCTGCTTAGGTGAAAATGAGTTAGACTCATATCTTCCCTTAAGATTTCCTTACACAGTTTGCAATTAGGAGATTCCATTTTGAGGGCATTCAGAATTTTAAAAGGCCAGGAATGAAGAGGATTAACTATGAACCCTTATGACCTTTCCTGATAATGAACCAAAAACATTTCTGCTGCAGAAAAATAAGTACTTTCGTAGCATGATTTAGAAGTTGTGGTAGGATGAGGTTTATCAAATATGAGGACCCCAAGCTCATACATTTCCTGATTGCTTTCATGCATGTTAGGTCTACAGCATCAACACAAGTTACTTCTGTGCCCCCCCTTTTTTGCCCATCACCTTAAGGAAAGGCATTTATCAGAAAAAACTTTTCTTTCTGCCTCCTATTGGAATCGGAGGTTGTTTTGTTTTGTTTTGTTTTTAGCAAAGCCTTTATTTCTTCTCTCCTTTTTCAGTGACGAGGATAAGAATTTGTGATTATGATTACTCTTTAAGTTCCTCAAGAAGAGAGTTAGATGAGAAAAAATCGTCTGCTAAAAAGAAATCAAAGTGACCAAATAAAAATGTCCCTAACCCTAGCTTCAAAAGGGCTCCGCCTTCAGGGTCTCCTGGTTTCTGTGTTTCTGAATATGCTGACAAATTCCCCAACCCCAGGACTGAGCTGGAAGCCTCGATACAAACCCTCCAAAATGCATAGCCGGCTCGGAGGTCATGAACCAGCAGCCTGGAGAGCCCAGGAGAGTCCAGTGCTGGCCTAGAGAAGGAGCCATGCCCTGAGGCCCTCTCTGCCTTCCCACTACCTCAGGCACCCTGGAGCAGAGGAACCCAAGTGCTGAGTCCAATCCACCACGCCGAGGGAGTGGCAGTCAAAGCATCCGGGATGCAGTAATGGACACACAGGAAAATGTCAAGACGAAGGACAAATACAATCTCAGACCTCCAGCCCACATAGCCCGTTCAGGAGACACAGACATGGTGGACCTTAGAGGTCACACACCTGAAGTTTCTGAAAAGATAACAACTGAAGCAAAGAAGCAACTTAGTTCTTGTACTATTTGGTTAATTTTCCGTGCCTGTGTCTGATGGTCTGGACAGCTATTCTGAAGATAACGAGAGGCATTATGGTAGCCACTGTTAATTCCCTATTATCTTGTTTTGAAGTCCTGCATTGTTTTCATTGTTTTGTTTTGATTGGGTTTATTCTGTTTTATTTGTTTGGTTTTATTCTCTTTAAAATAAAAAAGAAGGAAAGAAAGAAACAAAGAGAGATAGATAGATACATAGATATAGCCAAGGTTGGTGGTCTTTGAAAAATCAGTAAAAATTCTCAACTCATCCCACAAACCTCAATTATCTTATACAATCAGGAGAACTGGAAGTACAGAGTGTATTTAAGGGTTCCCACAACCGGTTTCCAAAGTGTCACTGGGGTGCACTAAAGGTGCACATTAGCCTGGCTTTTACACCTCCTGATCCCTTCCAGGAGAAGAAATAATTACAGTGATTTATCTGTGTGCTGGGTGTGGAGAAGCCAACGGAATGGTGTCAGTGCTTCCCCCAAAGTAAATAAGATGTGAAATATATTTAGCAATTGATCCCCTGGCACCGTGGAACAGAGATAAAAAGGAGAAAGTGTCTCGACATGATTCAAGAACTGTACAGTATATCAAGTTTTAACAGAAAAAAAGAAAAGAAAGGAAAGAGGAAAACATGAAATCTTCCAAGTTTTAAACTTCTGTCCTGATTCTTGCCCCCAAACACAGGGCAGTTTCTGAGGTACTTTCTTCAGTCCTTTCCGAGCCTCCCTCCATGTGATGAGGGCCCCATTTGGAACACAAAAGAGCAGTTGTAAAGCTCAGCAGGTGGCCATAGTGAAAGCCTATAATCCCAGTGCTGAGGAGGCTGAAGCAGGAGGATCTTAGAGAGTTCCAGGCCAACCTTGGCTACTTAGTGAGTTCAAAGCCAGCCTGAACTATATGCCAAGATCCTGTCTCAAACCCCTCCTCCACAGGGTAAAAACAAAACAAAACAAACAAACAAATAACAAGTAGCGTAGATGGCTAGGGCCCTCCTGGCCAAGGCCAGCGTGAGCATTCAGCTACCAGCCACCATCAGCTTCCCCGCCTTTCCCAGTTGCCCATGAAAAGGGCATGGCAGGACTGCAGAGTCTGATGTAAAGAAGAGTTTGCCATCCAAGAAAGGCAGTTTGCAGACTTCTCTTTCCCCAGGGCCAGGCTGGGCTCTCTGGAAGTATTCATCTGCTTCAAAAGACGCGTGGACTGCCGGCAGCTGCAGTCCACTCAGGGCCAGTCCCTGACCCCACGGTGCCTGAGCCCCGCACTCCCCGGGCCACACCTGAGCGCACACTGGCTTCCTGGTGCACGAGGTGGGTGCCAGCTTCACCGTGCAGCCCCTGCCTCCCCAGGACAAGAACCACACTGTTTATCACCCTGCCAACAAGAGACAAAGTTCACGGTGTTTGGGGGATTTTATTGTTTCACAACTGCAACTCCTTTGCAGTCTCCGTTACGGGGTTCTTTATCTAACTACTTAAGTGTAGCAGACTTACCTGGTGCATACAGGCCCTACATTTGATTCCCAGCACCCCCAAAGTGTCTGTAACTGATACTAACATTTATATTAATATCATGTGGGACTAGACTTAACCACAAGTGAATGACACCCCCAATTAACACATATTTCCTGTCTTTATGGACACATGAAGCTTGGTAGTCCAGGTTCAATTTTTCTCTAACCTCAACCTGTGGCTTCCAGCCTCATGATGCAATGCGGTGGTTGACATACCAGCCATCATAGCCACTTTCCTTAAAGTGTGCGTGTGCGCGCGCGCACACACACACACACACACACACACACAGTCTTTTGAGAGTGTTTTCCTGGAAGCTTTCTGGTAATGCTTCTATTTAGAAGCCGCTAGCCAGAATTTACCTACAGTTGCTGTTTGCGACCAAGTTAGATAACCTGTGACTAATCCCTGGCAGCTTTGTATCTAGTTACATATTGTGCTTCAATTTCCTTAGAAAAAATGAGGAGTAGATGATGGGAGGGGGGATCAACCAGCAGTCCCGGTAGCATTGCTCGCTGAACAATTAACAACCGCTGGACAAAATGTCCAGATTTATCACACCAGTTGATAAAATCTGGTGTGAAACCTTAGCTAAGGTTGAAGATCTTGTGCAGAAACAACGTATTTTTCTGGCTAACATGAAAGCGCCCGCAGGGGTCTTGGCAAGGGCTTTGTGCTGGTTCAGCTCTGGGCCACCACAGGCCACACTCCTGAGAGGCGGTAGCCATGAGCCCTTACCCGGGTGCTCGGGGACCAGAGAGACCTGAGCGTTTGGCTGGGCAGTGGGTGGACTTTTCTGAGTGACCACCAGCTTATCTGCTCCCCACAGAGGCGCCTCTATGTCTCAAGGATTCCACAAGGCCTCCCAGGATCCCTCCCGAAGTCACCGGGACTTTTCTCCACGCCTGTCAACTTGGATCTTTGTTTAGAATTGTCCCTCTTCCTCTGCAATGACCCTTCCAACATGACCGCAACCTCAGGAATGTGAGGTTGTGCCCAGCATCCTACAAAATCTAGCAAAACAGCCCATGGGCATCTGCAATATTTGAGATATTCATATTCTGTCTCCCTCTCTCTCTCTTTCCCTCCCTCCTCCTCCATCCAAATGAACTGGTAACGACACCTTTATCAGGTATGTAATTAGTTACATTTTCAGTGACTTTTGTGGCTCTTCTAAGCTTCCGTGGGCCTCAGATGAAAGCTTTGTTCTTTAAAAAAGAAAACAATGAAAACCTCTAGACCTTCCTTGAACTAAAAAGTTGTCCTGACAGCCAAAATACTTGAAATACTGAAATTCTGAGGGAAAGAAGCAATGCTGAGTGAATATTTCTCATGCCATTGCCAGCTTTTCTGTCACTGGCACAAAACACCTCATGTACACAACTTCAAGGAGAAGAGGTTTGTTGAGGTTCACGGTTTCAGAGGTTGTAGTTCATGGTTGGAGGTGCCGTGGCAGAGTGGCATGAAGGAAAGGTGCTCACCCTGGCAGTCAGGGAACAAAGAGGACTGGAAAACACCCAGAGAGAGAAGAAGAGGTGGGGTGCCAAGTCCCAGTGGGCTTTTTCCAGCTGCACCCCACCCTCGTAGTTTATTCAGTAATTTCTGGACTCAACGATGGATTAATCTGCTGAGGAGCTTTGTGATGAGAGGTCAGTCACCTCTCTCAGTTTCATTTCTGAACACTGCTACCCTGGGAATCAAGCCCTCAATACTTGAGTTTTTAGGGGAGCCTTTATATTTAAACCACAACAACCACGTATAAATAATTTCATAGTTGTGTTTTTCAAAAGCTTCACTCTTCACCAGAGACACAAACCTGCTCTTTTAAATCAGGTTTCAAGTCAGTAGGACATGGTGGTAGGGACTGAAGCAACTGTTAAGAGCAGCATCTGTACCCCTTAGGGACATGTGGCAGATTCATCCTTGTCCTGCCATGAATGTTCCCTCAGGCCAAGACTTGCAGCTGACAGGGTCTCATTAAATTAACATAACATAGAAACTGAAAGGGCGCTCTGTCCTGGTGGCCATGTGAGCTGACGGAGGCGCCGTGGAAAGCCGAGTCTTTGGGGTACACCATCCTGAGTTCAGTTCCAGGTCTTTGCTTATTAGCTGCCTTCTGAGCAAGTTCCCTGAGCCCTTATAAGAAAACAATGAAACCAGCATAGGTTCCTTAATAGTATCTTGGGTCAGATGCACTATATTTTTAAATAAGATCATTATACTAAGACAGAATGCGTCTTGGTTTTGGTACTAAGGCATGAGGAAACATATCTCCAGCTCTTTTTGTGGCCATAGTGGATAAATAAAAGTAAAGTTGGAATAGGTTGAAAAATAGCACACAAAGATTGCATATTGATGTATCAATTCCACTCACAAAGCTTCTCTTTAATAATAGGAAAGTCTTGCCTCTATTGTACTCAAGATTTTCCTCACAGTTCTAATAGAAAATCTACTAAATGCTTGGGTAGCCCCAAACTAGGAGTGGCCGTGAATGCCCTGGATGACCTGATAACAGTTCAAAACAATCTCAATTGCCTACGAGATAGCTTAAATAAGGCTGTTAAGAGCTCTATCAGGTTTAGCACTGGGACTCAGAGCTATGTGCGGGCCTGGCACAGGGTTGGTACCAACCAGGGGTATGAGTCCAACAAGCAGGTTGGGTCATCAAGGTCGGCAGGTGTGGAGAGGCAGGAGGTGGGATGGCTCTTGTAACCAGAAGTTGGGTGCCTACTGCAGGGTTGTGTAAATAAGTGGCTGTCTTGAGAATAGTGGGAGGGGAGCTTCTCATTGTTGGAGAAGGTTAGATATAAATACAGGAGGGAAAAGTTCAGGATGAACTTCGTGGAGTTGTATTAGAAGTAGAGGTGTATATAGCTGCACATATAGAGATGGATAATATATAGATACACGGACACACACATACGAGCTGTGACCAAGATGTGATGTACTTAAATTAAAACATTGTTGCTGTACAGTACAAGCCATGCTGCCATGAATCCCTCAACCTCCTCCCCCTCACTTCCAACGTAAGTATCCATTGTTCTTCCCGTTTTCCTAAGCAGTTCTGGAAGTCTTCTTTTATGCATGTCTTTGGTTGTGTTGTTATGGTTACCATGAGGTCCTAAATTAGTTCTGAATATTTACTTTTCATGTTTATCTTGACTTTGGGGAAGATCCAGATGTTTCAAGGTGCAGTATCTGGTGAGGAAGGTGTAAGAAATCACACCTTTCTGTTGGGTGGCACTTGGCAGCAGCATTCACCAAATTCTGGTCACGTCTTGTGAAGACACTCATGAAAGAGGACTTCCAGAACTGCTTCACAAAGTGCCAAGAACAGTGGGTATGTTTGAAGCGAGGGGATTAGTGGCAGTGTGGCTCTTACTATAATAATTGTTCATTACAGAGCAATCCAGTGGGAGGCACACTTCTCAGCTGGATCTGCCCAGTGGGCTTCTCCACCCAGAGTAACCCAAGCCCATCTCCATTTTAACTTCTGAGGTTACTCCCAGGAGACTAAAATCAGCCCTGGAGAAACGGACAAATAGAGCCAATTAGTGTAATATCAAGGTCATTTCAACTCATTAGGCCACTTCTACATTTCGTTTGTTATTTGCAGTTTGAAGAGTACACTTTCCCACATTCTTCTTTGCGATGTCTAATGTCTAACAGGATTAGGCATCATGCTGAGTCCTCGAGAAAGAGACCGTATGCATAATAAAGACGCCAGGGCCAGGCTGCACTTTACGATGCCCTTTGTGACACTCAGGAGCAGGGTATTATGTATTATTTTGCACATCTTCCTAATGAGAGAAATTTCTTATGTGGAATAACAAAAAAATTGAAGTCAGGTTGCATTTAAAAAGCTGAACTGGGTGGGTCAGGATTGTTAGTGTTTAAAAAATGTGAACAACATCCTTAATATAGTATTTGTGACTAACTCAGTGGGTGTGACCCCCACGGGAGAACAGTAAGTTCAGTTCCTGTGTGTTTGAAAAGTGAGAGGTTGAAACTCTAAATCACCCAAGGTTTTGTTTAAAAAGAGGCTGGAAATTTGGCATTTGAAGACCTTTAGTTAAAAAAAAAAGAACAGATCAGATAGAATTGAATCTTTTGTTGATTTACTCATTTTACTTTTCTGTAATTCTTACAGCAACTACACTGCAACATCCCACAGAACCAATTTTCTGAACAACCTGCGCCCTTGGGTGGTGCTGGGAAACTGAGCTCACGGCCAGCTCACAGATACAGGTTAGAATAGTGGTGTCGAACCTGTGGTACGCAAGCCACGCTGGGCACACAAAGGCCTCTTAGCTGGCAGGCGAGCCAGGTCGCTCCGGCAGCTGAGCATCAGCCAACAGCTGGTTTTTCTAAAGCAAAACCTCAGTATTCAGGTTTAATTGCAGTGTTGACACTTTGCAATAAATAAATAAGTGGGTTTGGGGTTCAGCTTGGGCACTTGGCCTCTAAAAAGGTTTGCTGTCCCTGCTTTAGAAGAACCGCTAAAGTACAATCATTTGATCTGTTGATTACAATATGCGTTAGTCATTCTCTAAGCACTTTATCAACGTCACAGTGATTTCTCACAGTAGGTTGTGGGGTAGGCACTGCTATCATTTGGGGGACAGAGACTCCAGAGGTTGAATCCAGAGGTTCTCTACCACTGAGCTACGTCCCTAACCCTTTCAAACTCTTTTTTTCTTTCGTTTTCTTTCTCTCTTTTTTAGATAGGTTCTCACTAAATTGCCAGGCAGGACTTGAATTTGGAATCTTCTTGCCTCAGTCTGGCTAAATGCTGGGATTACAGAAATGCATCCCTGTGCCTGGCTACCAATCCCATTTGGTAGGAGAGAAGATGAAGACTCAAAGATGCTAAATAATACAAAATCACAATCTGCAAGGAATAGAACTACAGTTAAAACCTGCTGGGCATGCTGGTGCACGCCTGCAATCCCAGCACTCAGGAGGCTGAGGTATGAGGATCATTGTGAGTTCAAAACCAGCCTGGGCTACAAAGTGAGCTCAAGACCAGCCTGCACTGCATAGGGAGACTGTCTCTAACAAACAAACAAAACACAAAACAAACAAACAAACAAACAAACAAAAAACCCCAAACATTGTGGTCTGCATCTGTAATCTCAGTGTTTTGGGAAGTGAAAGCAGAAGGGTCAGCCTGGGCGACTAAGCCATTTAGACTCTGTCTCAGAATTTTAAAATGGCCGAGGATGTAACTTAGTGTGAAGGCCATGGGTTCAATCTCCAGTACGGGAACAAAAAAAAAGGAAAAAGAACCGCCAGGTGTGGTGGCAGATTCCTGTAATCCCAGCACTCAGGAGGCTGAGGCAGAAAGAGTGCCCTCAGTTTGAGGCCAACCTGGGCTACATAAGTACGCTCAAGACCAGCCACAATACATAATGAAAGCCTGTCTCCAACAAACAAACAAAAAATAAATTTTTAAAAAGGAAAAAGGAAAAGAACCCAAGCTGGCTGATTCCTACTCACAGTCTGTGTTGCTTCGCAGGACTGATGCTAGATGTGTCTCAAACACAGGTCTTTCTGTGCTTCTACACAAGGGAGATGGTGGAACTGAGGCAGACATTCATTTCTTAATAATTCATTTTTAAAAAATTATCACTTCCAGTAACTGCTAGCCTGACCACACAATGGCAATGAATAGAACGGCTGAAAAAAATATAACCTAAACCCAAAGGTAAATTTGAGGTTTGAATTGCGCAAGTGCATGGTGTGGCCTAACAAGATCAAGAGGACTCCAAGACTATTTGAAGGTTTGCCTCTTTGGGCTTCTGAATCTTGATTCTCCTAAACAGATAAAGTTTACTGTGGCCTGCTTGAATTTTGATCCTTCTGCCTCAGCCTCCCAGAGGGCTGAGATTACAGGCACCCACCATCCCACCTAGCTATGTGTTCTTTGCTCCTTACATGGCACCTTTGAAATGGAAAGACTGACTTTATCCCATTTGACCAAATAGCACATGGCTGAGGTACACAGTGTGTATTCATTTTGGCCACTGTTCCTTGACTAAGTGGAATCATATTTAAAGTTGAATTGAAAACAAAATTAAAGTCTCCAAATTCCAACATACTATTCTGAGCTACCTGTTCAGAATTTCTCAAACTGAGCATGAGTTCTATGTTTTAAATCTGAGGGGTCATCCAGATATCCATTTCCTCCCAATTCACAGCCAGGTTCCGAGTTTGAAAATATCTTAAGTTGAGAAGTTAAAGCAAGAGGTTCAGCCTGGGCGATTGAGCCATTTAGATCCTGTCTCAGAATTTTAAAATGGCCGAGGACGTAACAAAGATGACAAAGGTTCTATGATAAAGGTTAAACTGAAACACACACAGTGAAATAAAGGTTCTATTCCTGTGATTAAAACAATGACCCGTACGCATTATATCAGCAACTTGGGGTCCTTTTCAGTGGCATATTTATCGTTAAAGATTGCAAGAAAAAAAAAGCTTACTGGTGTGGCTACTTGTAGACTTGATCTATTACACACAGTAACTGTGGAGTAACAGAATTTTAGCAGAAAAAAGAAAAAAAAAAGTAAAACTTAAGAAATAGATTTCCCTCCATTTCACCAGTAGGTGTCGCTGTTTAAAAGTACCACTAACAGCTTTTTCCTAGAGTTTGTATGGAAAAAAAAGTCCAGGAGGAAAAAAAAAAATTTTGGAGTCAACTTACAACTCGCGCAAATCCTCAGAATGTTCATCAGCCGACTCCCTTAATTTATAATTCAAAGTAATAACTTATCGTGGGAAAATAATTATTAGGAAAGCATTATAAGCTTAGGGGTGATATACCTACAAAATAATTCAAATTTAACTTCAAAATATTGTATTTTAAGAACTTTTAGAATGTAAAGGATTCTCAAACGGGTCTGCTTTTTCAATAAAAACATAACCGCTGAGTTTTTAATGAAAGAGAGAGACCGAGCTCAGCCTAACTGGTTATTGACTGAATAAAACAACCCCTCCAACCCCCTCACCCCCAAATATTTCCTGCCCCTGCAGCAAGCCCTCCCCCTTGGGCACAGACGGACAGACCAAGCCTGTCCATCGTTACAGAATTTCAAGGTCCTGGAAGAGCCCCAGGCTGTGATTCTCAGCGGAGACGAGCAAATAAAATGCATTATTCTCAGAGGGAAATTTTTATTACAAGAATATTAGCGCCTCCACGAAGGGCTTCGGGGACCTCAGGGTGGGCAGGTGGTGGATCATCCTGTGAATTTGGGCGAGGGGTTCTTTACACTGCTAAAGTAACTACTGTTTGAAGTCAGACCTTTTGATTACTACTTTAAAGGAATAAAGTAAGAAAAGAGAAAGCCCAAGTCAGGCTGTTAGTATTTTAAACTGTATTTTAAAACTCTGCGCGGGGTGCATCTTCAAGCTGAGGGCCCAGCCGGCGGACCGCGAGCCCCCACCCGCACCGCGGCGCCCCTAAGCTGCAGGGAGCCCCGGACCACTCCACCGCCTCCCCTCACCCCGGCCTAGCCAGCCGGGCTCTTTCCGGTGAGAGCCGAGCACCGTAGCCCTGCGCTTGTCTCTGCCAGAAAAAAAGGATTCTCGTTTTCCCGGGTGTGGTGTGTTCGGTTTGAAAAACGACAAAATACTAGTGGTGTACCCGGTTAAAAAAGATACGTAACTAGCCGTTACGATTAGGAAAATCGTAACTACCAGGAGTGGGGTTCGAACCCACGCGGACATATGTCCATTGGATCTTAAGTCCAACGCCTTAACCACTCGGCCATCCTGGTATACGCAGACAGCGTTCTTACAACGTTTCTTAAAGGCAGCCGGCTGCTCCTCGCTCCCTCCCGCAGGAATCCCGGGCGCCGCCCTGCCTTCCCTGCTCCAGCCCGGCGGCTCCCTCCTTTTCCTCGGCTGCCGGGTTGCCCCGGACCCCGCTCGGCTGCGGCGAAGCCAACTGCAGCCGATGGGCGCTCTGTAGACCGGGGCGCCTGGCGGAGCAGGGCTCGGGCTCAGCCAGTTTAGCTTTCGATTTCGAGGCGCGCGGGCGCCGCAAACAAACAGTCGAGCGGACTTCCGGGTTCCTAGGCCGGCGTCGGCGGCGCGGGCGGGTGGCGCGGGCACCGATCCCGGAGCGCCGCGCGCGCTGGGCTTCGTGGGTGGCGCTGCAGCCGGCAGCCGAGCTCTGGGGCCCGGGCAGCTGCGGGGCCGCTTTTCTTCCCAGTTTGTGGCCCTAGGCACTCGCGAAGGAAGATCTGGGGAAATGTGTCAAGGGCTGGGCCGGCGGACAGCCTGCTTCCTCCGTGGGCCCCATCGACGTCGCGGGCCCGACGGCTCCGCGGGCCTCCCCTTCCCGGGCCGCCCCGGCCCTCGACTCTGCCCACGCCCGGGCCAGTGTGTCGTGCAGCGGCGGGGAGCCGAGAATTTATACCTGGCGGGAAAATGCACACTCGTGCGCCCTGTCGCACGTGCCACGTCACGGGTGGCCCCGCCCCGATGGTCACGCGATGCAAGACCGGGGCCTGCCTTGCTACACCCCTTTGATCTCTGGAGACACGGCCCTGATCGCAGGGGTGGCACCCAGCCTCAGCCTGGCCCTAGCTCTAGCCCTGAGGTGCCCCCGCCCCCGCGCCACTTTGTTGGCTGTTGGTGACCTGCGCCCTGGTCACAGGGGTGGCCGCCCAGCCTCAGCCTCAGCCTGGCCACAGTTCCAGCTCTGACGTGCCTGGGACAGAAGTAGCGCCCCACCACCACCACCACACAACTTTGTTGGCTCTTGGTGACCTGTGCCTCCACCCCACAGGAAACCTACAAGGATGGGGACAGGCACAGACTCCTAGGCCTCGCCTTGGTGGGAATTGGGGAACTTGAACTGTGCCAGGCGTGGGCCTGGAGACTTCCTATATGATGACACATGGTCCACACCCTCCACCCGCTACCTTGGCTTCTAGCACAGCAGCCAGGGGCCTCGGACTTCCTACAGCAGGCCGTGAAGACTTGGTGGTGGGTGATCAGGACAAGCCTGGGCTGCGCCCTGTGTGACGGGAGTTGCTGTGAGCTCTGTACACGTGTTAGCTGATTTCATTCTCTCACCACGCCTGCGGAGTAGGTGTGCATCTGCTCAGTCTGAAGTTCAGGCAGCGCATGGGCCCAGTGACAGACTCCCACAGGAGAAGCAGCTTGCTGGGCTGCCGCCCTGCATCAGGGAGCACCGCAGAGCTCTGCCACCGTTCAGGTGAGACTTTGTTTCATCCCAGGCTTAGCTTCCAACAAACTCTGAGTGTAAGGCGGTTCTGAGCAACACAGCCGCCTCCCAGGGTGCCTCCGGTTGCGTTAAATGTCTTCTCAGCAGTCTGCCTGCTGTCTAGGAATGGGTGAGGTAGTCAAATGAGTTACCGGTAAGTGCCGTGGGAGAGATGATGTCGATCTGGAGTGGGGCAGATTTCCTTTTCCAAATAACTGCAGCGGCACTCCCTTCCCACGGTTCCATCTTCCCGGTAGGTCTGACCTGGCTCCCATTACAGAGGGCAAGCATGTGGGTCACCCTGGGTTCCCCCTCCTAGATCCCAGAGAGGCTCCTATGTGTGACTGTGGTGCTGTATGACCCCCGGAGCTGGGTCATAGAGCTGCTGTGCTTCTCTGTCTTGGGACGCCTGTCCTCACAATCTAACCTTGGAATCCAACCTCGGCTCTGGGAGGAAGCCCCTTAGCCACATGTGGTTGTGCAAGACTTGTCCCTCAACCAGTAACTGGTTCACCCACAGAACCTGAGAGGAGTTCAGCCCCCCACCGCACCCTTTAGTTAAACACCCAGCAGTTGGCTGGGTGTGGTGGGCAACATGTGTAATCCCAGCACTTGGAAGGCTGAGGCAGGAGGATCATTATGAGTTGGAGGCCAGCGGAGGTTACAAAGTGAGCTCAAGGCCAGCCTGAGCTGCATAGTGAGACCCTGTCTCAAAACGACAAAACAAATCAAAACCCACCCAGCTGTCACAGAGCGGTCACTTAAAACCATTATCCTTTTGCACCTCTGCCTTTGTGTGTGTGCTTAAGTGAAACAGTGGATAACAGAAGTTCTGAGACTGATGAGCTGGATTCTGTGATGACAGGTTGCAAAGACTGGAGAGGGAGAGGCTATCCAGAAGGCAACAGCAGAGATGGAGACCAAGGTCTCAGCCCATCACGGCATCCTGCCTGGAAACCGGATTCTGGGGTCCTGCAGTCCTGCACTTTCCCTGGATGTGGGTGGATGGAAGGACTGAGGTCCCGGCCCTGGTCCTAGCTGCAAGGACTTAAGGATCCACACTCCAGCTTCTGTCTGAGGACACTGGCTTCAGGATAGAGGCAATTCCCCCAGCATGAGCAAGGAGTGCTCAAGAGACGCTGGTAAGACAGGATCAACACTCCCTTGAGGAAACAAAGAATGAAAATGGCCTTGCAGTGGCAGGTTATTGTTGACACCATCAGGAGTAAATGTCAGTGTTAAGACAGATATTGTGATGTCCAAATGACTCCACTTCAGAAACTGCTTTTGACATGCCTCTTGTAGAGAGAAATTTCACGCTATTTAAGTTACTCTTCAGTCTATGCCTACTTATTTGAGCCATGAGATCCTCTTCACGTTGTATGGTGGAGTAAGAAAATACGTCTGTAAAATCTTACTCCTCTCTGAAATGGGGGTACACTATTTCCTCACCCCTGAGTGCTGGTTGGTTCTAAAGAGCACAGTCCAAGAGAGTTGATTTGTGCAGGTTTGGTCATCCAGTGGCCCTGCTCCCACCGTCTTGGCTGCTGTCCCTTGCTTTCCCATTTCTTTTGCCCTTGGATAGGATCATGTGACAATGTAATTCTTTTTTTTTTTTTTTTTCCGGTACGGGGATCAAACTCATGACCTCACGCTTGCCAGACAGGCACTTATGCCACTGAGCTAAATCCCCACCTGACAATGTAATTCTTGGAGCTAAGTTGTACTGTGATGGTGGCTGAGGTTGGGGTAAGATCATGTCAGTGGAAGTAGCCAGAACAGTCTTCGCCCCTTGCCCACTCGTGGAAAGTGGGGTAGTTCTTCAGAAGGGGGAACAGCTAAGTTAGAAATATTAGAGGCAGTCAGACAGGGCTAGGCCCTCAAAAGGAACCAGTACAGATACTTTACAGCACCAGACCTCAAGACAAAAGTAGAATGACTATACCTAGATCCTTCCCCTACGGAAGAACAGCAGAAATCGATGTTCAACTGCTGCTATTACTAAAACAGAAAGGGGGAGACGTAGGAGACCAGATATGAAGATTGAGGCCTAATCGGCCTCTGTGAGCACAAAAGAGAAAGGCTGCACCAGGCAGGTGAGCTGGCACGTTGCAGGTACCAGGGAAGAATCAGCCCAGCGGAGATCTGGTGGTTTACCTGGGCACATGCTATGGATAACAGGAGGCAGATGAATCTTCTGTAACTCTGATTTCTTGCTTCTGTATCTAACTCAGTAGAAGTGAGATGAGCTAAATGTTCTAGGCTGTCTGTCTAAGGGAGACAAGAGCCCCCTGGCCTCTTTCTAAACTAATCTGTGCCTTTTTGCTCTTCATCCTCGTTCACCCTCTGCTCAGACACAAATGCATAGACAGGTTTCCTACAAATGTGGTTGTTAATTTCTATACTGTACCAACTTAACATGATAAACTGGACTACTTTTTCCAAATTCAAAAGCACAGCTAAAGTTTCCCAAAATTCAATGTAATGTTATAGTATACATATTGAATTTTAAAATTTTATATATATATATATATATATATATATATATATATATATATATATTTTTCCAGCTTCTGAAGTCATCTGAATAAAATTACTTAAAAAGTAAAAGAAAATAAAAAGAGAAAAAAACAAAGATCTCTTACTGTTGTAGTACCCAGAACCATTTTTAAATTAGCTTCTTAACTATCATCTGAACAAGAAATACTCTAGAGTCACATCATTAAAAGCAGCTGTTGAAGTCTGGTGGTTTCTGGCTACGTGCAGGTAAACTTGTTTTCCCAGAGGTATGATACAGTAAGGGCTGACAACTACAATACTAGAAGATGCAATTAAAAGCACTTGATTTCAGACTTGATTCTACTTTTCCAGCACCATCTGTGCTGGAAAATACCTCACGCTGCTATTCCTTTGGAGTCCAGAGAAAAGATTTGGTGGCTAAACCTGTGAAGTCACCCAATCCTGTCTGTGGCAAGGCTCTCTCACACAGCCGTGGGTCCCCTCTGATAGGTGCCTCAAAGAGATGCAAGATTGCCAGGGACACGGGACAAGGGACGGGGAGACCAGGGTTTTGTACTGCTTTTTGCCTCCCATCTCTCAGCTACCCAGATTCTAACTATGGTCATACTCTGTGCAGTGACATTTCAGTCAGTGGTGGCGATATGTACAGCAGTGGTCCTGTAAAATTATAGAGGAGTTGAAAAATTCCTATGGCCGAGGGACACTGTAGCCATCTTGGGGTCATGCCTGTGTCTGCTGGTGTAAACCTACAAGCCTACCAGTCCTATAAACGTGTAACTCATATGATTTATGTCCAGTACGTCATACTTGATTACAGAATGGTGGTGTTATTGGTTTAGATATTTGGTATACTTTTTATTGTTATAGAGTGTACTCCTTCTGTTTATAAGAAAAAATTTTATTGACAAGCCCGTCATATGCCACCAGCAGCCGTGTGCTATGTCTCTTGATTGCATCAAAAGGCCATGTCAAGGGACAGACATGTACCTATTAGATTTGTGTGTGTGTGTGCTCTGTGACGTATATACAACAAGTTCACCTAATGATGCACCTTAATGGTGCACTTCTGAGTATGTGTCCTGGTCCCTAAGTGATGTGCAAGTGTACGGAACATTCGACGTGGGAATTTTACCACGGACTCTGAGCTGGGTGTCTGCAGGGCCCTTTATACTCCTCTTACCTTGTTCCCCTCCCATCTTTTGTTCCCAGGCAGTGATGTCTCAGCGTTACTCTGAGAGATCTTTAACATGTATGATCTTGATTTATTTAATGTTCCCCACTTCTATTTTAATTTTTGTTCTTTCTTCTCTCTCTTCCTCTTCTCTCCCTGTCTCTGTGTTTCATGGGGATTGAACCCAGGGCTTTTCCTATGCTGAGCTACTGTATATCCACACCCATCAATTTCAGTTCTTTGTTAAGTGTTCTACTAATCTTTCTTTCCTTATTTTGCCTTTGTTTGTATTTCCTTTAATAATATTACATCTACACTCTTTTAAAATGATATGTATTCCTAGTCGACTTTAAAAATTATTTGTTCCTAATCTAGGTTCATTTTTAAAATTTTATTTTAAATTTGGAAGTGATTTTTATTTCATATACAGCACTGGGGATCAAAGCCAGCCCTCGACCCCCACTGGGCACAAGTGCACTAGCACTGAGTTACGCTTGCAGCCCCGTTTTGTGGTTTATTTCCTTGATCTTTTGCAATAGTTCACTTTTCTCTTTCAATTTTCACTTTTCGTTACATTCCTATTTTCACAAATGTTAACCTTCTGTTTTAACTTCAGTATTTTCCTTTTTAAAAATCTCCTCCATTCCTTATGTGCTTTTACTCTTCATTTTTCTTTCATCTTTAAGAATACTGATTTTGCTTTGTGCTTTTCTGTATTGAGAAAAGCTGGCCTTGGGCAGTGGCAAGGAAGCAAACCCACATCCCCGGTCCCCACAGGGTGCTCAGCAAGGAGGGGGCATCTTGAGAAAGGTGAAGTCTTCCTACAGCCACTCAGGATGGGTGCAGACTACACTGGTTAATCAAGGGTAGGATGAACTTACTAAATACCTGACATTCACAGCTTAAGGGAAGAGAGGTTTATTTTGGCTCCCAGTTCCTAAGTTTCAATCCATGTTCAGCAGACTTAAACACAGAAGCAACATGGCAGAAGGGCCTGGATAGACGAAGGCTACTCATGGCATGGCAGCTAGGAAGTAAGGAGAGAGGAGGGGAGCTTGGAGGAAGATAAACCCTTCCGGGTCATGGTGGGGGCAGATGATGACATTCCTCACCTCTTCCTACTGTTAGAGTTTTCTGGCACAGTAGAGAAGCAGAAGGAAAGAGAAGGTGAAAGTGGCCTTTATTGAGGATGGGTGTGTGGGGTGGGTGGGAAAAGCCCACAACACATGGGGTTTGGCTTTCTCCTCCAACTGGATATAGAGGGGGCAAAGTGTTATATGACCCCTGACCGAAGTGGTGCTTGGCTCCTGGCATTGATGACATACAAGAAACTGATTAGCATTTTCATAAAAGGAAATTGTAATTGGGACTGAAGAGGAAGAAGAAGGAAGTGGTCGTGAGGGTAAGTGTTCTGGTTTTGGCCTTCCACCATGTTAGACCATCGCCATAATTGTAATTTATACTAGAGCAGCAACCTTTCACCTACCGGACCCCACCTCCTAACAGGAAGTCAGCTGTGGCATTCCCACTGTCCAGGCTTCTTCCCAAATCCTCACCTTTGAGTACATGATGCTCTTGGGGGACAACTAGATATAAACTGTAACAATCATGTAAGTTAATCACCCTAACATAGACACTTCTGAACATGAAAAAGGGAGCTATTGGAAACCACTCTGGGAACACGGGCCCAAGAGAAGCTGGTCCAGGCAAATTTAAAGACGTATATAAATATGTCTGCAACTTAGGAGCAAAGTTAATTAGCATTAGCTGTGTATATAACATATTTATTGAATGAACAATCATTAGCATGAGGGATTATGTAAATTTAAGTGTAAATCAAAATATAGTTCTCTGATGTATGATCTCCTTTCTTGTTGGGTCAGTTAGACAAATCCAAACAGGAAATTGTTGCCTTTGCTGCTAAAGTGTCTGGTGTTCATTTCGGATTATATTAAGCACTCAATGACTGACAGATATTAATCTTTTATTTTTTTGGTATTATTTAATTTCATTTTGTTGTGGACAGAGGGTGGAACTGAAGGTGATTCTGACATTTTAGATAACTGGCAAGGTACTGCTTTTGTGGCAGGACCCTTCCTAGAAGAGTGCAGCTGGGCCTCACCCTAAGGAATATGGTGGACAGGGAACCCTCTTAAAATCAAGAAAGACAAGTGCACATGGTCCAGTTCCGAGATACACATGTGTTCTAGCACTTCACTGTAACACAGAGTGTAACCAATCAGGCTGTAGTAGGTGAGTGTGTTACTATTTATGGGAGACAAAGACACCAAAATTGAGTAAAAGATAAAACCCCACCAGGTTTGAGGCTCAGCCTTTTGGAATGTTAACCCACTGATCCCTGCATGAGAATCCTGCTACAATCCCATTAACAGAAGGAGGAAGAACAGAATGCTGAGTCTGAGGATCCCATAGCACTTTCCTGCAAGGAAAAGGGCAAGCAGAGAGTGGGATACAAAAGTCGGCAGCTCAGGCAACCTAGGCCTTAACCTAGACCTTGTGGTAAAGTGCTGGCTGTTAGGAACATTTTCTATGCGTGTGGACAGTACCTTGTGGTGAGGCGGAGTCTGGGTTCTGGCTCCTTATCAGCTAAACTATGCGAGCTGCTAAGCTCATCACTGGTCAGTCTTTTCCCCACCAAGGTTTGGAAATTACCACTGTGGAGCTGCAAAGCCATGGGACGGAGGAGATCATCTAAAAAGAGAGGAGGGAAGGAGAGATTCTCAACCATTCCACAATCCTGCGGGTGTGCAAACTCACTTGATGGCCCTGATACCTACGCAATGCAACCCTGTGGTTTCATGCCGCCCAGCACTGCAGAGCAGTAGTCATCCCTCTCTGCTCTCCTCTGCTGCCTCACACAGTCTGATGACTCACCGCGTGGAGGAGCTTTCTGGAGACACACCCAGCACTGTTGATCACACCTGCTGCCAGCTGTGCGGGCCTCAGGCACTATAGAACCTCTTCTGTACATCAGAGGTGCTCCTGACATAAAGTTGAACACGTGACTGTTCCTTTTTGTTTGTTTATTGCAATAAAGTTTGAGGAAGAATTCAGTGGCTCACTGGTCCTTGGTATGCCTTTAATTCCTTGAGTTTTCATTTAAATTATAAACTACAGAATTTTTGTTTCTAAGGCTCTGTGACTCCCCCCCCCCAGTTTTATGTTTATTACATTAGAGAAAGAATTTTCATAAATTGTGAAAACATTAGTTTTGCTGCTTTCCACTTCATTTTCTATAATCCTAATTCTTCCCATAATCGGGACTGGACAGCCCTGGTAACACTGTTCAGTTGGTAAACAAACAAACAAATTAAAACTCAGAATGTGTGTAGACATCTGACATTTTCATTCCACAGCATATCAGATCTTTATACAGTTTTCCTCCTCCCAAAATACTATATAAATATATGAAAAACACATCTGTTTTCAGCCAGCAAACATTAAAAAATATCTTTTAAGTAGAATATTTTAGAGATTACGTGTCTATTGTGATTCTCTCCTCTTGACTGAATTCACCAATTTCTTTCTTCATAAATCCATAAAAGTATCTTGCATTTAGAACTAGTCTACTTACCTGTGCTTACTATAGAAGAGACAAGTAGCTTCTTTTAGGTTCTTCATGTGAAAGTACTTCTGACAACAAAATATTTTATTTTATTTTTGTCTTGAGACAGGGTCTCTCTACATAGTTCAGACTGGCCTTGAACTCACTCTGTAGCCCAGGTTGACCTCAAACTCATGGCAATTCTCCTGCCTCAGCCTCCTAAGTGCTGGGATTACAGGCATGTGCCACCACACCCAGCTTTATCAAGCTATTTTATGATAGCCCCCAATCCCAACAAAGTTGTTTTAAAACTGTATATAAAGGTACATACTTATTTCTAAAAAATAAAGGACACACCCAAACATGATTTGTCCAAACCCACCCATGTACTTCCATATGCCTGAAACATCTTATTTTTATTAACACTAGGGCAACTTAGTTATAACATTGTGTTATAGTCAGGGAGAACAATTACATACAGGACACAGAATTTATAACACTATTTTATGATGGTCACCCAGAGTTAAATACAAAAAAGTTCAGGAAATCTGTCTACAACACTAAAGATCTGCAAAATTCAGCCAAGGGCCTAGAGCCCACAGCATGTCCTGCATGAGTCTAGGTGAAGACCTAGAGCACATGACACTGCTTCCCACGAGTCCAGCTGGTGGTCTAGAGTCAGGACAAGGACTTATGTCAGTCTGTTTTATGGATCTGCATTGGGAAGGCCCAAAGGTCAGCAGTGGAAGCTAGAAAGTCTATGCCAGCAGGGTAAAGGAGCTGTGCCAGTAGGTTGAGGGTTCTATACTGGGGCTCAAAATAAGGACCAGGACTCACTGGAAAAGTAACACAGCCATCCTCAGGGACAATGAGGCTCTGAGCGCCTCTGACAATGAGAATAGCCAAGTACATATCAGGAGGCCAGTGTGAAAAGCTTCTCCTGGAGATTAAACAGCACACATCGTCCCGTCTGGAGCCAGGAAGGGACGTCCAAAGCAAGGACCAGAGCTCCCCCAAAGTGAACCACAGCCACTCCCAGCAACAAGGTCCAGACCACCTCCAGTGATAGTGGCCGCATTCATATCAGGGGAGCCATCGTGGCGAGCTCTTCCAGGAGAACCGTGGCTGGAATCAGCAACACCTAGGAGAACACCTCGCTCTTCCTCTCTGCATCTCCTTTGATGCGGGCAACCTTCGTCTACAGCACCAAAGTGGTTTAACCAAACTGGTTTAATTCAGTTAATTAATTCAGTTAATTAAACTGGCTTACTTCAGCTGGTGTTAAGTTGACCACCAGTTTTTAATCCATAATATAGTGTCTACAAATAAGACATAGCATCAAATAATTTGAGTCCAGAAAATGTTAAAAACCATCTGGCCAAAACTTTAAAAGGCAAACACTTCCTCCTCATCCCAGTGCGATCGATATAGATCAGTGTCACTGTGCGTGTGTGTGTGTGTGTGTGTGTGTGTGTGTGTGTGTGTAAGAATCTACCTTAACATTTCCATTCTTCAGCGTTTATCTTAACATACAAAGCCTCCTTGCCAGTTTCTTTGCAAAAGCTCTCCACACCCTGGAGACAGAAGGGAAAGGGAAAAAAAGACATAAGCACAGAACGCCAGGCTGAAACTCTTCAAAGTTTTATTTGCTGACTCGGGCTCCGGTTTCCACGACTGTTCTCGGGTCAGTTTGCCATCCTTGCTTGCCTTCCCCGCGTGGTAGCGCCAAAAGCTGTGTGGGGGCAGGGAGAAGGGACGCGGCCCCTCCCTTGCCCAAGGCGCGCGAGCTTTCCCGCCCGTGTCCAGCAGGGCGCACCGGCAAGCCGGCGAGTCCCGGATCCCGTCGGTCTGCAGCGATGAGCAGGTGCAGCTCGGCCTCGGCTTCTTCCACCCTCTCGGCGTCCGCCGGGCCCACGGCGCACACGATGCAGGGCGCCCGCCCCGGGGGTCCCGGGGTCCCAGAAGGGGAGGGGACCGAGTCCCAAGGTCGCCGTGACCTCCTCCGTGTTAGGCCCTTTGGAATCAATATCACCATCCTCTCAGTCCTGTCTATTGAGGTGTAATGCAATGAGAATACAAAGAGGAATAGTTTTGTATTTTCTCACACTGTGAAAAGGGGTAGGCCTTTAAACATCTGTTACAAAACAGGCAAAATGAAAAATTAATATGCAAAATACAAAATTTCCCTTCTCTGCTTTTATTTTATAATTAAAATTCAGTCACACCACTGGACTTTATTCTGCTCCCCCAAAATGTATTTAAGTCTTTTTCTCTCCTATCCTGAAGAGAAAGGTTTCCTTTCTTTGGGGTCTTCTACCAGTCCTTCCTGCATCCCACAATACTGAGAATTGAACCCAAGTATCATTGAGCTACATCCCCGGCCCCACACCCCAACTTTTTATATAATTTATCTGTTTATTTTTATTTTGAGAGAGAGTCTTGCTGGACCAGGCTGGCAACAAACTTATCTGCCTCAGCTTCCAAAACAGTGGGTGATGCTGAATCACCCAGGCTAGCCTCGAACTCACAACTGTCCTGCTGAGATTACAGGTGTGCATCGCTTGCTATTCTTTTTTTTTTTTTTAAACATTATTGGGATTTAAGCCAGAGCCTTGGCAATAAGCCATCTCACCAAGCCTTTTCATTTATTTATTTATTTAATTTTCAGACAAGGTCTCACGTCTCATTAAATTGCTAAACTACCTGGAGTAGGCTTAAATTTGCAATTCTCCTGCTTCAGCCTCCAGGGGTATAATCACAGGCATGCCTGGTGTGTTAGTCCATTTGTAATCTTTGCACCAAAACCCATCTAGGTGAGAAGGGACGTCTCCTTTTCTACTAAAGTCCTGGTTTGTTTCAAAACCAATAACTTGCTGCCATTACTTCAGGCACAGATAATCCTCATTTAACAACTTACCTGTTTAATGACTATTTACCTGTTTATTGACCTGTTTGTGACTGAGGCATGCTATCCAGACTTATGACCTGCCACTCAGACTTATGACTGGCCTTTATTTTTACAGTTGTGTCCATCTGGTTTATAGAGCTCCAGTGCCTTTTTTATACAGCTCATCTGGCTTATGCAGTATTATAATTTGTGCTGATTATATTGTACATTACCTAGCTTTGTGCTCTGTTATACTTTAACAGTACTGCATATAAGGGTGATGCAAACAGAAGCAGAGTCATGAAGTTGGAGTTTCCTTGGACCATTTTTTTCATTGTGAATATCGTAATGTACAACTCTAGGCAATCTCTCATGCAGCGCCTTGGTCGCAGAACCAGAATGTGGTGGTTGAATGAGGACCCTCTGTTGATAAGGGCCAGTGCAGTAGCCATGTGAGAAGACCATTTACTTTCTCTTCTTTAAATGCATGTGCTAACATTTTACCACCAGGCAGCCTTTCTTGTTTGACAGGTTTCTTCCATAACCTCGCACTTGCCAGGCAGGCACTTATGCCACTAACTCCCCAGCCCTTCTTCCACAAACCAGATTACAGAGTGTGGCAGAGTCTGGGAAGGGACTCTGCAGGATGTCACCTTTTCGGATGCATTAGCTCAGCATACACTAACGGGCAGAATCAAACCTTCCTAGGGGCAAGCGAAAGTCCCGTCCTTGTGAGGTGCAGGTTAAATAATTTCTTTTTATCTCAGGATGACATTGCTCTCTGTCCTTGGAGATCTGCTTGCTTCAGGCAAACCCAGGGTTTGAAGGACTTGCACTCCCGGCTGTGGAGAGGCACCTTGGCTCAGACGGAGTACCTGTAGGGTGGTAGGACCTCCCAGCCTGGGCAGGTCCTGACCTCTTTCCTCTCCCAGGTCTTTAACTCCTGCAGGGAGAGAAGGCCTTGCAGCTACTTTTCTACACAGCACACAAGCAGTTAGGCAGCTTCATGCCCTCTGCCTCCTCTTTGTCTTTTTTGATGCTTGCAGTATTCAAGATTGAACAAAAGGCCTTCACACTAAGGGCTGTATCTCCAGCCCTGTTTTTATTTTTTAAATTTTGAGACAGGATCTTGCTGAATCACTACGTTGCCCAAACTGGCCCAAACTGAGGTTCCTGCCTCAGCCTCTCACAGTGCTGGGATCACAGATGTGCACCACCACATCCTGCGAGCATTATGGATTTCTTTTTTTGTTTGTTTGTTGGTCTTTTGAGACAGGATCTCACTATGCAGTTCAGGCTGGCCTTGAGCTCACTTTGTAGCCCAGGTTGGTCTCGAATTTGCAACAATCCTCCTGCCTCAGCCTCCCAAGTGCTAAGATTACAAGCATGAGCCACCACGCCCAGCTTCATTATGGATTTCTAAGAGGTCTGTCTGGGGAAAGGTGGTAGTGGGGTGCCTTGACACGCTTAGGAATGAACTGTGGTCTCTGTCATACATGCCAATTTATGACTGAGGACATTATAGGACTAAGCCCAAAGCTGTCCTTCTGAACTCAGCTACTTACGATGAGGAGTAGGTAGCTACGTTCTTTGCATTTACTACTTACTAGATGCCAGCCAGAGAGGATTGAGTCCTGCTCAAACTCCAGCTGACACATTTCCCCCAAATGTTCTTTTATTCTTTTTTTGACCACTGGGGATTGTTCCCAGGACTTTGCACCTGCTAGGTATGCTGTCGCTGAGCTGTCTCCCTAGCGCCTCAAAAAATTTTTTTAAAAGGTCTTTTTTAAAAAAATTGAAGGGATAGGATAGGAAGAGAAAACTCAGTTTTCCAGCTCCCATCCAAACTGAATCTGTCCCTTTCCTGAGATATGTCTTCTAGCCTCCAACTCCCAGCATCTACTCCCAGCTTCTCTTTGCCCCCAGGCTTCAGTACTGAGGACTCAGCCCTTTTCACTCCCCCTGCTCAGCCTTCACAGCGCACAGTCCTCCTGGCCTTGAGATGCTGTGTCTGTTCCCCCCAGATGCAGTGCTGAGGCTTGGAGCTCAGGGAGGCAGAGCTAGGAGGCAGATCTTAGTGGGAGCAGTGGGAGTCATGGGGTGGGGACGTCATAGATTCATTACTTTCTTGCAGGATTTAGTTCGCTCTTGAGGCTGGATTAGATATTGAGATATTATTACAGAGCCCTCAGCCCCCTCTGTCTGCACTCTCTTGGTGCATATTTACTTCCCTTCTATTTTTCTCCCTTGCATGGAACAGCATGAGATCCTCATCAGAAGCCACTCACTCAGATGACAGCACTGATATTGCACTTACAGCTTTCAGATTCATGAGCTAAATAAATGTTTCCTTTATAAATGACCCAGTCTCAGGTATTATGCATGGCAGCAGAAAATGGACTAAGTTTGCCTCTCCCCAAGGAGCTGGTCTCTAACCCCCTGTCTCTTCCCTCACCAAGTTCTACCCTTGGGAACCACCCAGGATGCTGTGCCCTGCATCGCAGCCCAGGTCCTCCCCAGTGGGGCAGACTCGACATTGTGCTTTGTGTTGTAAAAACACACCTTCACAAAGGCAAAAATACCTCTCATCACAGGAAACAAGTCCCAAGTGTCTATTTTTATATTGAGGACACAAATATCAGAAAGCATATTACATAAAAGATCTCTACAAATGGCTAATACCCCAAAACAAACAAGATGCTACTGGTCATTGTTATGGCTTCAATATCCAGTGTTTCCCCAAGACTCATGAATTGAGGCTGCAACCTCACTAGTAGATCGGCCCACTGAGGAGTTCATAGCTGAAGGTGCTGTCAGGAGGCCGGGCCTGGTTGGAGGATGTAGGTTGCTGGGGCCATGACCTTGAAGGGTGTGATCTTGCCCTGGCGTCCTTTTCTCTCTCTGTGTCTCTTTCTCTCTGGGGCTCTTTCTCTTCCTGCTCTTTGGGTGCCATGCAGTGAGTCTTTTCTCCAAAATGCCCTCCACCATGATACATCTACCATACCAAGACCTAAAAGGGATGGCGCCCACTTCCTATGGACAGAAATCTCTGAAACTGAGCCAAAACATCATGAAGATTAGGAGGGACAATGCCAGGCATAGGTAGCCGCCTCACAGAGCTCCAGTGCTCTGGAACCCTCCCATTTCCACTGCCTCCCAGCCAGTGGCTGAGCAAAGCTGCGATGCTAAAGCAGGCCTCCTCCTCCTTGGGGATGGTGGTCTGTGATGGTCACTTCTGGCTCCCAGACATCTCAATGGCTGCCTGGGTCACTTCTGCTGTACTCTCTCCTCTCTCTTCTTCACTGGGACAGGCTTGCCTTGGAGTAGAACAGTCTTTTCAACCCAACCTGGTCCCCATTTCCTCTCACCAGCATGTACCTTCATAAAATTGTCACCCACTGAACCCCCTTCCTGGAGGCTGCTTCTCAGGAGACCTCCATGAGCACAGAGGCCCAGTGAGATGAGTGGTCCAGGGGGGAAACAACCTGCTGGAAAGCCATCAGCTGAACAAGAGGAGTCTGCAATGAAAAGGGCAGGATGAGGCTGAACGCACACAGGCCCTGAGTCCTGCAGGGCTTTCAACAGCTTCCCGAAGGAGCTGAGGTTTTATCCCAACAGGGACAGCCACCCCAGAGCTCTAAGCCAATGATGGCACTATTCCTAACAGCCCCAAGGTCCAGTGATGGACGAGTGGGCAAACAAAATGCAATGTTCTTCAGCCTTAGAAGGGGAGGCACTTCAGACACATATGTTACAGCACGAATAACTCTTGGGGACATTTTTCTGAGTGAAACAAGCCAGACACAAAAGGACAAGTGCTATACAATTCCCACTTCCGGAAAGGATTGCCAAACTCCCTTAGAGAGAAAGGAGACTAGCGGTGGCGGGAGGCTGTGGAGAAGAGGAGCTCTTGTTGAATGAATACAGGGGATTCTGACCAAACCATGGTTCAGGTTTTGATGTGTCAGCTGTACAATGCTGTGAAAGTGATCTGCAGTCCACGGAAAGTATACTTTAAAATTTGAATTTGGGTCTTTTCCTCGGATAGGGATACAGAGTGGCATCGTCTCTCATGACCTGGGCAGAGGCAGTGAGCTACCGCTCCCAGGCAGCCCTGACATCCTTTTTGGAAACACCCCATGGTATTTAGACTTTGGGGAACAGCTGGAAGTTGCATGGGGCCAGACCCCGTGCACAGGGTAGATGAAGACGCGGGGCGATGCCTTCTCGAGGCTGCACCGCACTGGGTGGGCTCACAGCAGCTTTCACTATAACTGTTAAAAGCACATCTCCTGAAGACACTCATGAAAAAGGACTTCCAGACCTGCCTCAGAAAATGGCAAGAATGGTGGGATAAGTGAGTCCCAAGTGAAGGAGGATGAATGACACAGTGTTTTACTGTGATTCATTTAAACATACACTGCATTGTCCAATCACCCCCTTTATATATAATTTTGCATGTTCTGCTATTTGTTAGTTTTTGAGGTGCTAAGGATTAAGCCCAGGGCTCCCCACATGCTAGGCAAATGCTCAGCCCTGAGCCACACCCCAGCTGGAAATGCCCTGTTGTTTTTACCCATATTAAATATCGTTAGATTCTAGGATGCAGAGGAATGGACCTCTCAGGAGTTGGCTGTAGGACCCTGAAAATGTTGAGGTATAGGGAAAAATAGAAGATGCTCAAGAAGTGGCTTGAACAGATGTTTAAAATTAAAATAGGATGGAAAAAACACTTTAAAATAAACATTATTGTGAATGGGGAAGGGAGGGAAGGACTAGAGGAGGGTATGGGAATGGGAAAAAAAGTCAAGTTATATCATGTACAGGTACAAATTCTCTATGATGAATGTGATCATTATGTATGTATAAAATGCACCAATACAATCTGACTAAAAAAAAACAGTAAGAACTAAGAAAAATGGATAATATTGGAAACTTGTTTCTCAGTTTTCATAGCGTAGGATGTCATGAGTTTTAAAGCATCTTCCATAGTCTCATTCAGAAAACCAGCTCAGAAAATCTTTTTCTTACCAATAAACATAAAATTCTTGCAACAAAAACGTCTAGTGTTTAATCACATGTGTCCACTCTTCATAACACATGTTGGTCATAAAGATTCTCAGCACTTATGATGAAGTTACATTCTATGCCCTACTCATTTTCTATTTGTAATGGCTCTGTTGTATGAATCACAATGATTTTCAGTTCTGCTATCAGAAGCAAGCCAGCTGTTACTCTGGAGACAGCTGGGTATTTCAAACTATCATCTTGATTGCAAATGAATGTATTGCATGCTGCAGTTGGAAACACTTTGCACGTTTCACAGAAAAGGTCTGGTGGGAGAAAATAGAATGAGAAGACTTTACCCCTAAAGCCTTTACTTTATTAAGGGTTATTAACATTTTATTATTTTATGTTGTCTTATTTTATTAAGCTATGTACAACCTTCAGTATTCATTCAAAAATATTAATTATATATGGTACAGTTTTAAAATATTTTCACATGACATTTAACTATAAAGTATAGGTACTATTTTTAAGATAAAAAATAAAAGCACTGGTATGAAAAGAACACTATTCTCTTTTCCAAGTTATTAACTTCAAAGGCTATAATATGGCTTCTATGATATCAAAATTCAAATATTTTTAATGACCAGCCCTCAAAACATTCTAACACTGTGTCTTGGACACCAGCATCTTAGGCGAACACCTTTCCTATTGATATTTCTGGAGTTGTCACCACCTGTAATCATGACTGACCATGACTATCAGGTTGACCATCTTGTCAGTCACAAGCAGTCTCTATATGGGTTACAGTAGGTTTAAAGGATTCCCACCTTCTTCCGTGAAGGATCTGTTGTTCTTTATAACTGGTTCTTTCATTTTGCACAACAAATGATTCTTGTGTATGATATTTGCAGAACTGACACAAGGTCAGTCTTCTTGCGCAAAGTCATCTTCCAGCATTTTCCAGGTGAGTGTCACAGGGTAGAGAAAGCAACAACCCTCAGCATCTCTCGGTGAGCCTGGGAGAAGCTGGCATTTTATTAGCTGCCTGGCACGGTGGGCAGAGCCAGGTGGGTTTGGGCACAGAACAGGATGTGGGCCAGGTGATGCCTTCTCCGTGGGTCTAGGATCCAGGCCCTGTAACTGCCCCTTTCTGGGGAGAATCAGGAGAAAAAAGCATTTGCCAAACTTAGGCAGAACACAACAGCTCCTTCTGCTTCCCTGTCTGTGGTGAAGACACTTGTTCAAAATGTTATTGGAGACACAAAGGATTTCAAATACCACTGTGAAAAGTTGCATCACTGTAGGGAAAAAAGCCCTAATATCACAGAAGATAGGATCTTGTTTTCTTTTTCCATTTTATTAAAGGCTATTAACTGAAGATTAAAATTTTCCCTCCAAACTTAATACTTACATGTTCTCTCAGCCAAAGAAGTTCTGAAACAGTGGTGGTGAAGGCACTTGGCATGTGACAGTGGTGGTGAAGGCACTTGGCATGTGACAGGTGCTATTTTCAACGCTTTCACATGTAGTCATTCACTTCTGACAGCTCTGTAAGGTAGGTCCTGTTGCCCCCATCATACAGATGAGGAAACTGAGGCTTCAGTACTGTGCTCAATTCAAACAGCTGGTGATGCAGAGTAGGATTTGTAACTCAGTGCAGAGTTGGGAATTTGTGCTCTGAACCAGCTCAGCTGGTTACCAAACAGCAGGAAGGAAGGTTTTGCTTTTCTGCAGGCAACAGTCCACTCACTCTCTTAGTAAGTGTGGTCTTCGATCCTCCAAGGTAAAGTGAGGGATTAAACAGAAACCGAAAGCTCAGTTACTTTTATGATGGTTTGAAGCAAGGAAACTATTTTAGCACTGTTTTGTTTTGTTTTGTTTTTGAGACAGGGTCTCGCTCACTGTGCAGTTCAGGCTGGCCTTGAGCTCACTTTGTAGCCCAGGCTGGTCTTGAACTTGCAACAATTCTCTTGCCTCAGCCTCCAGAGTGCTGGGATTACAGGTGTGTGCCACCACACCCAGCTATTTTAGAGTTTAATCAAGTCAAGTTCATTCCTTCTTACAGAAAGCAGCTGGAAGTGTCCATTTACAATATCTCTTATCTCAATGACAACTATGGCAGAGGAGGTGTATGGAGACTTTATCCCCTCTCTATGGAAAGAGAATAAAGTGAAAGAGCAAGCAATATGTCCCTTGGGTCAACTGAGAAAGAAATGAGGAGCAACCTGAGAAGAGCATGGTGGGACACATTTTCCACAATTTTCATGTTGGACAGTGAAGTTAAAATTAAGTAGGGGCCAGGTTTGCCTGATCATGAGCAGGTCCAGCAGTGAGCCTCAAAGACTTTGCAAACTCCTCCTTCTCCTCTTCTTAAAATTCCACCTCTGGAATTCCTGAGAAATACGACTAAAAAGTTCCCATGCGTTAAGTGTGGGGTAGAAAGAGCTAAGCGTTGGCTCAGAAGAAAGACAGGAGGCAGGACAGATGTGGCTGAGGCCACTGCAAAGTTTGCAGATCAAATCAGAGTTCTAAAATGTGATGATTTTGCTAAGCTCTCACAGCTCAGGAGAGAAAGCAAGAAGACATCCTTATACCAGTTCTTTGAACTTTTCTCCGTTTTGCTCAGAATTCCATCCAGATATTGTAGCCTCAAAGCACCTAGGTAGAAAAAGTTTTAACAATACTTGAAAAAGTAAACAACACAATTTAAATGGGCAAGATGAAAATGTGTTAGAGGGATATTTATAATATTCTGATTAGTAAGCTCACTTTAAAAATAGGATTACTTCATTTAAAATTACTCCGTCTTAATGTATGAAACGAATGGTCCAAACAAAGAAAAAAACCCCACCATTTCCGAGAACATAATTTTATTATCTCCAGTTCTCTATGTATTTTCGGCCTTGGGCACCTGTCCTTCCTAACATAACCAATGCCAGATGATAAATGTTTTCAGCCAAACTGGACAAGGGACATACAGACTAGAGAAAGATAAAATACAAAATAGACAAACCGAAAACCAGGAGAAGTGTTTTTCTTGATATTTATATGGCACATTTACATATCAGTAAAGCAAACTGATCATTACGTACACACGTTCGTGACTGTTAGTATTTACAATGAGATACATATGGAATCGAGTAAAACGATATATTTTAAATAACTCATGTGAAAAATACATAAAGGTGGCTGACCCCTCAGCTTGAGTATATTTGAGTGGGAGATAATAAAAGTCAAAGAGATAAGAAAAATATTAAGTGTTCAAGGTGATTTTAATAAGTAGAGGAGATGAGGGGAAAAGAGTTTATCTCTAGGCAGGAATCGCACGGTACACGTCAGATGACGAGTCAGAAATGAAAAAGCCCCGTGTTTCGCAAGGCCAGTTTCGCCCTAACCAGCGCAGAGCCAAGGAGCTGCAGGACGGGACGGCCGGCGGCCGCTAGTTGAGGCAGCAGCAGCAGCAGAGGACCCGGCACGGGCTCCTCCTCTTGTACTGCAGGGCCTGGCGCACCTGCGCCTTGGCCTCGCCGGTGTAGTCCCGCGTGCGCTGCACGTTGACCTCGATGACGTCCAGCGCGTCTGCCTGCTGCTCCACCAGCACTGCCATCTGCAGGAAGAGCTCGTGCACGTCGCGGATGCGGCTCTCCAGGCGCAGTAGTTCGCGGTGGCGGCTCTCGATCTCGCTCAGCGCCGCGCGCGCGCCCTTCACGTCGGCCAGCAGGTTCTCGGAGAACACGTCCCACTTGCCCTGCTCGAACATGTCCTCGATCTGCTCGCTCGACACGTCCTTGCCCATGATCTCCAGCTGGCGCTGGATGCGGATCTTGCAGTTGTCGCGCTGCTTCATCTCGGCCTGGTTGTACTCGTGCATGGCCTGCTGGAAGGCGCGCGTGAGCGCGTGGTGCTGCGCGTGCGCGATGCGCGCCACCGCCGAGTGCGCGCCGTGCCGGGCCGCGGCCGCCTCGCTCAGCTCCTGCATGGCGCGCAGCTTGCGGTGGATGCCCTCGCCGCGCGCCTTGATGGCCTTGGCGATGGAGTTGGTGTCGCGCTTGATGCTGCTGAGGCGCCGCATGGACGTCAGGAAGCGGGCGTTCTGCTTGCCCAGCCGCCGCACGTCGGCCGCCAGCAGCTGGTTGTCGCCCTGGATGTCCTGGATGTCTCGGTACAGGGACTCCAGGAGGTGGTCCGTCTCGAACACGATGTCCTCGTGGGGCGTGTCGAAGTCATCGTCCTCGTCTGGGAACTGCCGGTCATAGCTCCTGGACAACTCCTGGAGTTCTGCAAGCCGGTCCTTCATGTTGGCTGCAGGCGGAGATAGAAAAGTTAGCTATTCTCCCTGCAGGGGTCTCCCTGAAGAATCAACGACTTCGTGTTACAGTGATGCATGCCATGGACCCACGTCCAGGGACAGCTGCACGCTTCATCGCAGCTAAACCTGGGAAGGGCCTGCATGTCCACCGACAGATGAGCGGATGCGGAGGAAAATCATCTGAATTTGAATCACTTGCAGGAAATGGACGCACCTTAAGACCATCATTTATGTGAAATGAATCAGAATATTGCCTGGATTTTCTCATATGAGAAACCCAAAGCATAAATAAATTAGAGAGCAAAATAAAAGAGAACAGGAAGTAGGAAGACAGATCTTTTACAGATGGGAAGGGGGCGGCCAAGAGATGGCGGGAAGGGGAAGGAGAGAACGGGATGAAAGAGAATCAGGACGTGTTGTGTCCATGCTCCAACTCCGCCCGAGGAATGGGACCCTGTGCACCGCAGATATTTTAGTCCATCACAATGATTTTTAATGTACTAATAAAAAATAAAAATTGTAAAAAGAGAATGGTCCGTGTCCTCCAGTGAAGAGTCATTCAAGGGGGTGGAAGCTTAAAATTCAGACGCGTTCTCCAGACGCGTTCTCCTCGGTGCCCCTAGATCTTTATCCCTGGGTGGAGCTGAGAAAGGCGCTGACAATTAGAGAAATAACATGACTGAAAGCCACGATCACAGTATTTTGTGACCCATGGGCTTCTGCGGTTCAGTGTCACAGCCGCTGCTCCAGCAATTTAAAATTCTGCTTTAGGAAACAGTATCTTTCTGAATTTACTTTGCCAATCATCACAAATCAAAATAGAAACACACACACACACACACACACGGAAAAAGAAAAGATTTGCAATTACAGGGAACTTTGAATAAAGACATTTTTCACAGCTTTGGAATCAACCCTAAAGTCCCCTGTGCAGCCCATGCACTGAACTCTTCAGGTAATTACTGTGGAAAGCAGAGCATGATTTTTTTTTCTTTTTAACATATTGTGAAAGTAAAAACGTGTGAAGGAAAGCAATAACAAAATAAAGACAAACCTAATAAGGAAGCACGGTATAAAATTTGGAAGTTGAAGCCAGAGACAGTGACAAATCCCTGTAAGACCTGGCTCCTCGGGAGGCTGAGGCAAGATGAACACTTATGTTTATGGTTTCAAGTCCAGCCTGGGCAACGAGGAAAACTGCGAATGAGAAAGGAGACAGGAGAAGGAAGAAGAGGAAGAGAAAATGAAAGAGGAAGAGAAGAAGGAGGGGAAAAGGGAAGGGGAAGGAAGAGGGAAGGAGGAAGAGAAGTTGAGATTGTTCTTCTCCCCAGTATCATCCCCTAATGGTAAATATTGTTTATAAAATTGTATTTTCCTAAATAAACAAAATTTTATGTGGGAAATTTCAGTCACAGCCACGCAGCAGTAATATAACACACTTTCATTTATCTACCATACTGCAGGAATCTATACCCGTTTTTAATGGCTTTTTGAATAAAACTGGCAGCTCAAGCAAAGTTGGTTTTTGTGGTTCTGATAATTTTCCTGCTTGCTAAGGCAAAATAATGTTTCTGCATGCACATCTTTCCACTGAGGCGAAAATTGTCATATATATATATATATATGCCAATATAGAGAATATTTTACATGGACAATGCCATTTCATGCCCAAGAAAGTCTCTCTTTCTGACATTATTTTTAAGAAGGGGAAAGCAGTAGCATTGAATGACTACACAAATTACCATGGATCTTGATCTCCAATTAAAAACTTCTCTCTTATACTGCACCACTAATGAAGTGCTGACAGGCTGGATTTAGTGACAGATGGAAAACAGTGAAACATGAGCCATGGCTTCCTATCCACCACCATCATTATTTACATAAATTAAGCAGACGTTTTAGTCCATCATAGTGATTTTTAATATAATAAGTTTTCTTGCCTAAAGTGCCATTTATGCTGTCTGGTAACTAAAATCAATACCAGACTTTCTGGATGATGGGGAAGGTGACTTTCCTAACAGAATGACTGAGTGGCAGGCAAAAAACAGGCAGCCTGGACCCAAACCATACCTTCCTCTGGCCTGCGTGTCTTGATATTCAACTATCTCCTCACTTTGAACAAATGTAAAAGCCTGGATTTTGGAGAGAATAACAATATATGATGATGGGTTAAGCTAGTTTATATTTTCAATTATTCTAGACTTCTTTTTAAATGACACATAAAAATTGTACACATTAACAGGTACCCTGTAATAATTCAATCCATGCATACATTTCATAATGTATAAATTCAGTTAAATAGATTTATCACTTTAAACATTTCTCATTTTCTTCATGGCGAAAACTTTCAAAGTCCTTTCTTCTAGCTTTTTGGTATGTGCGGTGTACGTTTGTAAAAAGTACAAAACATAAAAAGACCGTCACTCACCAAAGGACAGTATAAAGACTCCATGGCAGAGAACCTAGGAGCACCTGATCTACTTCAGGTGCTTCCTGTATGTCTGGTGCTGTCTGAGTACATTTCTTGTGATACTTTCTGTAAATTTCTTGTGATACAGGCTCTAGGGAGCAATCACTTTTGGAGCTGGCACAAGCAGAAGGAGATGAAGGAATGCATCCCAGGTTGCTCAGAGGAAAGTCAGTCTGCAGAATACACCCACCTGACCACGGCCGTGGTCAACATATAGATGCCCCCTGGAGCTTCAAGTACTCAGTGCTGGGGCTGCTGAAGGGTGACTGGATTTGGGGACCAGGGCTGACTTGCTGCTAGGAGGTGCGGTATGGTTGGAAGAGGTGGTCACTGGGGCGTGGCCTGAGGGGACCGGTTTACCTCCCTCCTTGACTCCTCCTTTCACTCCTGCTGCATCTGGATATGAGAAGCTATTTCCCTGCTGAGCTGCCCTCCCTTGGAGCCACTAGAGTGTGCACTGAAACCTCTACAAACTAAGCTAAACTACACCTCTCCCCCTGGTATTTTGGTCAAGCGACTAGGAAAGTAAGACAATCACTATGCACAAAATTAGTTTTAGCAAATGTATAAAGGCATACTGGTAAAGTTTCACTATAAGCCAAAGAAATAGGAATCACATTGTGAGTTTTCTCTTTCTTTTCTCAACAAGTTGGCAGGACTTTTAAAAAATAATTTTTTAAATGGGTAAGAATTTTTAAATTAATTTTTTTTTTAAATGGGTAAGGCTTCTGGGAACATTTCTAAATGCTGGTAGGCGGGTGCATTGATAGAACCTTCCCTGAGGATAGTTTAGATACATATCAGAAGCTTTCCAGGTTGCATTTGTTATGATCTATGACTGTTTACTGTAAGGGTATACACAGACGTGAGTTTCACAGCTATAAACACCTTCATCATCATATTATCTTTACAGACTGTTTTTACAGAATATCAGAAATGATCTTAATGCATAATAATAAGGTACTGGCTGCCACATAAATCAGGGTTTAGAAGGTTATCTAGTGACATGAAAACCATAAGTCCTCTCCTAGGTAGGAAAAGTAGGCAAAGAGAAAGGAGTTTATGCTGTGCTTCCAGGGGAGCAGACACTAGGAGGCTTGCGAGGAGTTGAACTGCATCTGAATTGTCTCAGGGTAACAGCTAATAGAGTTTACCACGCCATAGGTGGATGGGAGAAAATGGGCAAATTCTGATGACAAGGCAAGAACAGATGATAGGAGCTTTTCTTGCATCTTGGCCAAGGTGGAAATGGAAATGGGTAATAAAGGGGCAGTGCCACCCACAGGACCCTAGGGATCTGCCTGTATGTATCCTGGTGACCCGAGCCAGGCCCTGTACTGTCTATTGCTCTCTGAAGCCATGAAAACCCTATTTGGGGAAATCACCTCACCCACAAGACAAAGAACAAAGCTTAGGTCAAACAGCATAGAAAATGATTTTGAAAAATCTTTATGCCCTATGATAAATGTGATTAGTATATATATAAAAATGTATGATAAATTAATTTTTTTAAAGAAAGAACTTTATGGAGAATTTCTCTACTCTTATAGGTCCTCAGTGAGGTGAAGCCTAGGTCCGCAGTCTGGTGAGGAGAAAGGAAGGAAGGACACAAGGATGTGAAGATCCTCCAGCCTCCAGCCCACCCTTCCCAGCAGGACACAGCCCCAAGTAGGAGGGTCCCGCCTACACTGAAGGTCTCCTGGCTACCAGGGAGCAAGCACTGAGAAAACGGCAACAATCAATCATCCAGGAGGACCCACAGCCAGGAATGCCTCTTAAAAGCTTAGAAATATATACCTTGCTAAAGGTACATCAAGCTATAGAAGAGGACACTAAAAGACCATCAGAATAACCTTCACACTCAGTAGCTTGATTCTGTACTGTGAGATCCCAAAAAAGAACAATGGTAAATAACAAATATCACACAATTATATTGACCTTCATATTTCACTGTGATAAAAGATAATGTAGAAAACTTTAGCAAAGTTTATTCATAGAGATGCTAAAATGCTTTGATTCACACAGAGATGAAGAATTCAAAGGAAAATCTTTAACCAACTACCATATATGTGCTTCTGCTTTCTAATTTTAGTTTTAGGTATGCATTTAATCTGTCCTGAAAACCAAACCCTACAGGGAAAGAAGGGAGAAGTGCTTCAGCCTTCTTTCACTGAACAATAAAATTTTATATATGAGAGAGAGAAGGAAAAAAAGAGAGAGATGAGAGCTAAGTGGCTTTTAGTCATTCAGAAGCAAAAGACTCGCCTGGACACCTTCAAACACTGTAGATTTCTAGTCCACTACAGATTCTGATCCAGTAGGTGTAAGATGATGGCTATTTAATTGTAATTCACACTCACAACTGTGATCCATTCCATAGGTACCTGTTATGCAAGCTCTTTATTCATAAAAATCCTGCAGTTCTGGAGAACTGCAATGGTCCTCAGTTTGATAGCATTTTTATGAGTAAAGAATTGACAGAGAAAGGATCAGATAGCTATTGGTAGCTTTCCAAAGCACTACTTGCCAGTCCTTGGGATGGACGGGAGCCAGAGAAGAAGCCAAAGTCAACTGGGAACTCATCCTCAATCTATGGAAGCCCAAAAGGCCAAGAATGTTAGAGATCATTAACTTCAACCTCTTCCTTTTTGGTGAATGATTATAATTACTGAAGGGACCTACCAGAGAAAAATATTTTTAAAATGGAGAATCAAGCTTTGAATTCTCCAAATACACAAATAAATTGTCTGACAGCACTGGAATGAACAGTTAGCTAAAAATCCTTGTCTCTGGGACCTCAGTCCTGATGGGAGAACCTGTCATATTGGGCACATAAAATCTTGAGATTTGCTGACATATCAGGAAGGAAAGATGCTTGCTTAACATGTGAGATACCCTGGTTCTGATTGCCAATCTCACACACACACACACACACACACACACACACGTGTGCGCGCAGAAAAAAAGAAGAAAATGAATAGAAATGTTAACTCTATACATAAATAACCAATACACTGGATTCTACAAAAAGCCACCATGAAAGTTATCATTCTCAATTTGCTCCTAATGAACTTTTTATAAACACAATGTACAGTCATATCTTCTCCAGAAAGGAAGGTTTTGTGCCTACTTAATATGGAGAAACAAGAAAAAATGCTTATATATTATTGTATATTAACATGAGCCCCTCTCTCCCCTCCCCACCACACCCATTCATGTGCAGGAGCCTCAGCCCCAGTACCTGAGAATGTCACGGTGTTCGGAGCCGAGGTCTGTAAGGAGGAAATGAAGTCACAACGAAGTCTTCAGCCAGCAGCCCTAATCCAATAAGAGGAACTAAGTCAGAGGGCATCTGGGGAGAGGCTTGTGCATGCACAGAGGAAGGGTCACACCCAGACGGGAAACAGCAACCACCTTCCCCCTGAGGAGCACTGCCTCGGACTACAGGAAACCAGCCTGCCACTCCTGGAGCTTGGGTCTCCAGCCTCCAGAACTGCTCTGTTGTGCAAGCCATCAGGCGCAGGTCCTTTATTAGGGCAGCCTTAGTGGACTGATGCATCCAATAAGCACATTTAACCTAATTCCAAGAAACAAAAAGCTTTCCCAGAAACATACTAAGGTATTTTTGAAAGTAATGAGAAACTTCAGACCTGGAAATCCATGATGTAAGGCAAAGCAAAGTTGAATCACATGATTAAGAGATCAACTTGGAGATTACAGGAGGGAAACAAACCCAAAAGTGTGCAAGGACTGAGCTATCTGTATTTAGGATAAAAGGTGTTTTAGACTCCATTCTGTTTTAATGTAAGTTCAGAAAGTTGTCTTGAGAGCAAGGAAGATGCATATTTAGATAGACACATACGAGTTCTGCATATAATATTGAGCTATTCATGAAGCAGAAAGGATCTTGGACCTAAGATAAACTGCATGCTCCAAAGGTAGGCTTTCTAACAGTTCTCATGTTCTGATTTCTGATTTTCTATATCTATCTCTTAGGCCCTAATTTTATACTAATTTTTAAACTATTTGTAACCAAAAAAGATGATTAGAGGTACAAAAACATCTGCATTATCCAACATCATAATGCATGAGGTTCTTTTACCTAAGCGCCTTTAACAATCACCAGTTTCCCCCTTTGTGTCTCAGAGGCATTTGCTGGTCCTTGCTGGAAATCTTCTTCTGAAATACACTGCCACACTTCACTGCTTCCTCAGAGAGGACACTGACACAATTTATTGATGACTCTGATGTCCTTATTAACATCTTTGAACTATGCTTTGTTTGCTTGAGTATGTTTCTCTTCCTCTAGGGTTCAAATGTCAAGCCTTGCTCATCCATCTCCACAAACCACCACGAGTTACCTCCTTGCTTCCCTTATGGATTTCAGCAGGATACCACATTCACCAAGCCTTCAATAATGGGAAGTGAAGTGTGAACCAGCATCGCTCAAGAAATCAAGCTTGCTAAGTAAAGCAAGCAATGAAACACTAACGTCAGTGACACACTGAGTGTCCACTATAAACTAGTCATTTGCCTGGACAATCGACATACAGTCCATCAACCAGCTGCTTAACCTTATAAGGAGGCTGAAGCTGTTAAGGAAAATCAGTGAGAGCAGAAAAACACTATCACATTATCATGCACAGTGCCTTCATTTTAAAACGAGGCAAGAATCACTCACTACATTTAAGCAACCAAAAATGACAGGAAGAAGGTCATTAGTGAAAACAGCCTACATGTTTCAATATCTTAAATTATAGGGGAAATTTTTATGGCCTAGAGATTTCCATTTATAGCAATAAAATCTGAGTATGTGGAAAACATTTTATGAGCATGGCATACAGTGGGATTCCAATATAGGATATCTATTAATTTCACTATTTTATTCCTAGACAGTCTCCAAACTACTAAGCCTGAAGATTGTTAGCTTATTTCCATGATGTGAAGACTACCTATTTGCAACCTCCCTTCCAAGCCCCATTCTTCCGCACTCTCCATGTTCCCACACATGCTCTGTGAAAGCCTGCAGCTCCTCTGATCAAGAGGTACACACTATTTTTCAACTCCTCAAATTTGACTTGAGACTGGAGCTTCCTTTGGCCGATAAGACTTTTAGCAAGTATGATGTAGTGGTGTCAACAGTACCAAGACACAACCCTGAAGGAGCCCCATACTGGTCTCCAACCAGGCGACCGAGTATGAATGAGCCCTCAGAGAGACCAACACAAGACTACTTCACCAGGATTCAGAACTGTGAGAAGTAATAATCGTTTTTCAGCCACTAAGATTCATGGCAGTTCCTTACATAGCAAAAGCTAACCGATGCTGCAGTTGGTACCTAGGAAATTTGCGCTGTCAGAACAAAAATCTCAAACATGCACCACTGACTTTGAGTCCAGGCACCTGGAGAAGTGCAGTGAGGTAACTGTCAGCAAATACTGGGAAGATGACAGGCAAAGTGCGAGAGGAGGCTGGAGGACTGGGGAAATGACCAGAGCCATCAGAGAAAAGGCCACCCATGTTTCAGAGGAAAAACTGGCAACACGATTGCCCATGGCAGCTTGTAGAACTGAAAAGGGGAAAATGCACCTAATGAATTCTGGATCAGGCTGCAACGATCTCCAGACTGAATACTGAAATGTTAGCTGAGTGCTTCCAGCGACATACGAAGAGAGGAGAGTTAAAAATCGAACTATGTCACGTGCTATAGAGAGAACCCAGACAGGAGCTCCATAGAATGGAAAATAAAACCTTTCTGCTTTTGCAGTCTTTTCAGCAGGAAGATTCTCAAAATAAGAAAAGGTATTCAGAGGGAAACATCTGCAAAACTCAGTGCGGTGCCTCATTGTCTACTATATCATATATAGTCTACCTTGGGTGAAAATCACTTGCGCTTCTCCTATGAGGAAAACATGCTCATTCCCATAATCTGGCATGAGCATAGCCTTAGAGGGAAGGGCTTACAGGGCAGCCCAGTCCTCGGCCCAAAGAAAGCAGAGGTCTGACTTGAAACAAATCCTAGATGTCCGTAGTACAGACAGGGATTCTAATCAGATGTGTGAGAAATACACAAAGTTTTACAGTTTTACTAACAAATGCAAAAGCTTGGCCTAAAAGAAATAGAAACTTTTTAAAGGGACAGAGGGCTCTGGGCCCCCAGCTCTCTGTGGAAGGAACTATACTGGGAAAGCTGTTTTGAAGCACGATGGCTTCTATATCCTGGTCAGGCTTTGTTAGTTTGTATTTACAATGCAGTGTTTATTTTGGCCAGCCTCTCCTGATCTCATCACTGTGTTCCGTGAGTGCGGCGGGGTGCACCCCATCGTTCCAGTTCATTGTGTCAGAAAAGAAGACCCGTATCTGAGTTGTTTATTTGATTTGTTTTGTTTTGTTTTGTTTGAGACAGGGTCTCACTATGCAGTTTGGGCTGGCCTTAAATTCACTTTGTAGCCCAGGCTGGCTTTGAGCTCACAGCGATCCTCTTGCCTCAGCCTCCTGAGCGCTGGGATTACAGGCGTGCACCACCACATCCAGTTTGGGGACCCACCCTTAAGAGCTGTATTTGAGGAGTTTAATCTGCATCTGGTGCAGACTAGAAATAACTCTCTAGACTTACAGGCTAATGCTATGCTCATGCAAGATTATGGGAATGAGCATGTTTTCCTCCGAGGAGAAATGCAAGTAATTTTTGCCCAAGGTAGACTATATATGATATAGTAGACACAAGTTGGTTTTTTTTTTTTTGCTTGATTATGGTTTGTTTTTCCTTTCTTCTATGCCAATTATTCATGTATTCATACTAAGAATGACAGCTCACAAACACCATAGTTGCTTTTTCCCCCTACATACCCTGTGCTTACTTCTCATTTTATTTTTTTAAAAAGAAAAAAATTTACAAAAAAGAAAAATCAAGAAGCAAACAAACCAAAACAAAAAACAACTAAAGCAAAATGACAGTGACAGCAACAATAGCTATACAGGTTTTCAAAACAAAATAGTAGCAATGCGTGGTCGTGAGTTCCATCCCCGGTATCAAAAACAAACAAACAAAAAATAGTAATTTAACAATGGTTGTTCTATAGCCTATTCTTATCTTCGAAGTAGTTGCTCAGGTTACCAGATATGGGAATAAAACAAAACAGTAAATAGAATAAAACACAATTTCAAAAACAAGACAGAACGAAATCCCCCACAGTTGCTATAATACATATTATCATCTTCCAAACAGATGCTCAGACTACCAGCTTTAAGTCAATAAAACAATACAAGCATCAAGCTACTCTTTTTACTTCAGTTGCTATCACCTCAGCCTGACTTCCTCTGAATCAGCCTTCTGCTTACCAGGGAGTGGGGTGGGGTGTTGCTCTTCTTGTCTCCCAGCCCACGCACTGGCTGGCTCATGGGAAGATGCGGTTTGGCTTCTTGATTCTCTTCCCATTTCCCATCATAGATACAAACTCTTAGCAGTACAGTAGTCCCCACGGGTAAGTGGGGATGCATTTCAATATTTTTTTTGGATGCCTATCCTCATGGATAGTACCAGGCCCTCTATGTACGATGTTTATTCCTATGCATACAAACCTTGATAAAGTTTAATTTAAAAATTAGGCAGAGAAAAAAAAACTTGACACAGATAAACTAAAAATCAAATAGAACATTTATAGCAATGCATGGTAGTAGCTATTTAAAATGGAGCGATAGCTTATCTCTGGAATTTCCCATTTAATATTTCTGTACCACAACTGAAATTATGGAAAGAAAAATAGCAGATGGTGAGTGTATATGTGTGCACACTACTGTACTTCTCATGAAGAAACAGTCTGGGCCCTTACCCTCTGAATTTGGACTTGGCCATGAGACTGGCATTAACCAAGAGAATGCAGTAGATGGTAGGACACACATTACAAGCACTGAAATGGCACCACACACTAGGGTTTGTCCCCCTGGACTACAGGACTGGGAACAGGGGGAGGCTTAGGCTGCCTGGGGCAGGGGGAGGAGTACATGCAGAGTACATGTGAGCCTCGGTGAGGCAGAGGGAGAACCCCCAGACCCCAGGGTCTTCCAGGCACTACAGGAGAACCCCTCGGGGATTACTCCATTAATTCCTTATGGCCATGATGAGCAGCAAATTGTTTTTGGGGGTGGTTTGTTATACTGAAGAGGCCCAAAGTACACCTTTCTTTGGATTTCTCTGAGCTATGTAATATGTATTCTTCTTTAAACACGGCCTAGGAGGCTGACATGAATCTTGAAGAAATATAATTTTTTAAAAGTAAACTCTCATGTACTTAAAAGAGAACTTTATTGGTATAAGTCTTTACTGGTATACTGGTATAATTCTAAGCAGCATGCATCAAATAACAGTCCTGATGATGTATATCATCTATTTGATGAACATGGGTTAAATACTATATCTTGATTTTAATTCAGTCTATACTTATGAATAGTCTAGTGATAGCCTATGCAAAAATTAATATAAAGCATACACTTTTTTTTTTTTTAAAGAACACATTTCTTAAGAGATCTGAAGACAGCCCTTCCCTTTGTGGATTGTATGAATCATGATGAGGAGGGGGAAAAACATGTTTAAAAAAATGATAACCTCACACACAAGCAGCCTCCACAGAATGGGTTTGCAAAGCTCTGTGACAATCAGCATGTGACCCAGAGTCCTTGGGCTGTGAGCCCAGGACAGCATACAGACACTTGGCAGTTTTCGCCCTGGCTGAGGTTCAGGCTGACAAGAGCCTTTGAGCACTTGAAGAACCAGTTTTGAAATGGAAGTGGACAGTTTTAAGTGTAACACACATCTCCTGCTTGATCACCAAAATAAAGAGCAGGGGGGTGTGTGGTGTGACTTTGTTGACAAGGAGGTTCTGCTCTACACTGTCATCGAAGGCTCCAGCCACCATGCAAAAAAAGCATAAGAATTAGTGGGATGTGAACCAGGTGTGTAAGGAATGTCAGAGGCTGCCAATGGCCTTCCTAAGCCTGCAGGCAATCAGCATGCTCCTTTCCAGCACCCTGGGATCCGCTGAGAATTCCACATCTACTGGGGAAGAACAAGAGAGAGCAGAGAGAGCAAAGGTGCCTCCGGGGACATAGTCACATTTAGATCTCATCTCTTGCTGCCGGGCTTCAAAGCACGAGACAGAGGTGAGGGCTGAGTAAGACAAGCCACATAAATTCTCTGATTAGCACCTGCCAGAGGGTAAACCCTCTGTAGCCACTATTTATTCTCATTTATTCATGTAATTTGGTCATGTAAATAGCACATTTGATAGGGTATTGCCAAGGGTTTATTAGCTGTCTCCTCTGGGATCCTAATACCTGTGGATTAATATCTTATTCAAGGTTCTTTTCATACTTCTTTTCCAATTATTTTATTGTAAAATCTTTTTCTGATTATAGAAACAACCCTTGCTCTTCCTAACAATAATTTAAAAATCAAATACTACAGAATTTTTTGACATAAACAGTAAGCATTTCCCACCATCTAATGTAACTACATATAATAACTCTACAAAACAGCCAATGATAAAAGTGTCCTACATCAATGAAGATTCTTTTCTGTGTTGCTAGGTAGTAAACACTTAAGAGAGAGCACTTAGAGGAACGACCCTGTTCTTGTGACATACGGGATATTTTCAGGGGAACCCTGGGATTTCTTCCTGACAGAGGCGTTCCTCAGAGACCCATAGTCACAGGACACAGCACACTGAATTGTCCGCCAATAAAATCATTAGTACAGGTGCTATCAAATAAAAAGCACAACCAGGGCAAGGAAAAGAAAAGAAATTGTAGAAAGGAGGAGAATGATTGACCTTTTATATTTAAGAATCTCAAGGTGGTTACCCCAATTCCACATACCTCAGAGATTATGGAAGAATCCTGAAGTGTCTAGGTAAGTCTTGGGATAATATTTCTGTGATTTCATGTTTGTGAAGTCTGGCTAGATTTTCTTTGGAGAGCAGATTGACATTTTTAAATTCAATGTATGGCATCAAACATCTCCCTCTGTCTCATGAAGGTGAGATTCCCCTACCCATCTAGTTAATAAGGTTTTATTGTTAGTGGTCGGATGGGGTAAAAGCAACACACAGTCAGTAGAAACCGTACTTCGAATTCTGAATTTTGATCTTCTCCCAGGCCAGCACTCCCAAGTGCCACCCTCTATCATGACGTTGGGCAGCAGCAAGGAGCCACAGTCCCTGCCAGCCACAGGAGCATGAAGGGAAATGATTCTCACACCAGGGTCCAGTGCTGCTACACTGTGCAGTGTTCAGAAGCTTAGATGTATGAAGCTATTTTAGACTTCTGGAATTTCCAACATATGATGGATTTAAACAGAATCCCAGAGTAAGTCAAGAAATATCTATTTTGTGAACTACTGCCATTGATAATTAGTTTCTTTTCACCAGGTAGTTTATTCAAGATACATCCTACAAGTACCATTCCTTTGAAGGTAAGTACACACCAAGGGATCTCAAATGATTCTATAAAACCAAATCATTATTCTATTATCAGTTTCTGTGTTACTCCTATGACTCAGGTCCTAGGATGTTAATACTTTATATTCAATAAAAACCTCAAGGATGTCTGAGTTAGATGCCTTCTATGCACTGTGTAAAACAGGGCCAAAACTGAGTGCTGTGTCCATGACTGTAATCCCAGCTTCCTGGGAGGCTGACACAGGAGAGTGTCAAGTTCAGGGCCATTCTAGGCTACGTGACGAAACCTGTCTCAAAACATGATGGGAGCTGAGACAACAAACTCACTTATCACAATGAACACTCTTACTGCAAAGTGATTATCTCACATTATACCTATTATGGGAGGCAAATAAATTGCTCTTTTTAAAACAAAACTAATAAACTAAAATGCAATAGCAGATGAAAAATTTTACTGGTTACCTGAACACAATGAGTTCCATGTAGCAATTGTGCTGCTTAAGAGATACATAAGCAGCAACAGTAGGTGCTAAAAAGATACACTTTTTAATGCTAATATAATTTCATTTCCCCTTACATGAATGCTACTATTTTGGCTAAAGGGAATGTTGCGTGTTTGCAGAAGAATTGGCATTGTCTATAGTAGGAATCAACAAATAACTTCCTGTCCACACAGAAGCACTGGTATTTCTGTAAGGACTGGATTAGAGTTAGACTTATCAGTATCCATGCAGAATAATTCTCAGCCAATAAAAATGAATACAGCTTAAAACACTGTAATTCATTTCTATCTACTGCTAAGCACTTTTTATAATCACATTTTAAGGCTGAAATGTCTCAATTCTATTAGCTAAAAATCTACCACACTTTAGAAATAAAAATGTAAGCTTTATCTATAAAAGTAGAAATGAAAATGCAAGAATTTTGAAATTAGATGAGATTAATAAAATATTTAAATATAGACACAGCTGAAACTAAAACTGACTTATGTAACTTCCCCATTACTAAGATTACAACACATTAAAAGACAACACAAGATCATAAAGGGACACATTTTCAGTTTTCTGTGTATTTACAATAAATTTCTTAATTTCCAACTTCAGTGTCAGCTATGAAATCAAAGTTTAACGTTGAGTGTTTAAATGAGACTTCGAAGCCCAATAACCCTGCCTGGAACTCCCCACTCTGCACAAGTCAGCAAGGTAACACCATCAGCCTCTGGAGCTATGGAGAGACAGTGCCCGACACACAGTGAGCGAATTCTCCACAAAGCGGGCACTTCTTAAATAACGCCCACATTTCTCCTCACCTTGGCAAACACACATACACACACACTCTCCATGAACATCCGCAGGAATATCCGTGACAGCTGAGTTATTTACTCCTCACTGCCTGCCCATCTCATCCTGCTCAGACCTGCCCCTCAGCCTCGCCTATCCTCTACCCAAATTCAGTTCTGTCCACTTCGTCAGCCCACGCCTATGTCCCATCCTTTCTATTTTAAGAATGTAAACAGCTGTTTTATGAAGCTATGTATTCTTTCGAGCACACCCAACCTAGAAATAGTACTCCACTCAGAAAACAAATTTGTGTCTTTAAAGATGCTTTCTATATTCGGAGTGAAATGGCAATTTTGAACTTTTGCTCCCAAACAAATCTCCACTAAAAGAACTTTCTCAAAGACATAAGCCAACCAGGAGAAAGAGTAGGGGGGAAAAAGCAGCAACACAGTTTTAGAAGTGGAAAAGCAAATGAACAACTGATAACTTGTCTAAAAGATTTAAGAAAGTTGACCCCAGCTGGGCGTGGTACACACCTGTAATCCCAGCACTTGGGAGGCTGAGGCAGAGGGATTGCTGTAAATTGGAAACCAGCCTGGGCTACATACTGGGTTCAAGGCCATCCTGAACTACACAGTGAGACCCTGTCTAAAAAAAAAAAAAAAAAAAAAAAGTTGATCCTCAGCCAGGAGCAGAAAAAGGCCAGGAAATATCAAAGTTACACCATCACATGAATACCCAAGGCTCAGGAATCTGAATTAAAGGCTGAGTCCCTATGGGAAAGGAGATGATGGTAGAGTAAGAGCAAATTAGATTTGCTTAGAAGGTTTTTAAAAAGTAGGAATATTTCCCACCCTTTGTCCATGTCCTAACAAGACACCTCACTCTGAATATGGCAGACAACAACGAGGTGAAGGAGAACACTGGGAGAGTGGACCTTGGAGGAGGAGCTGTTTCCACACTTGTTCCTTCATCCGCTTCAGCACACTGACAGGAGGAAAACAGGAGATCCAAAAAGAATTGCTTTTCAAGACAAAAAAGAAAAATTGATACAAAGGGATACACACTGTAAACACAGAGAACTTAAAGATCCAGCCCTTAACCTTTACATCCTGAACAACAGAAATTCCAGAAGGATATCCCCGTAAGCTTACAGAGATGAGCAAATAAGAAAAGAGACAGAAAGAGATAGGGGTGGAGGTAAAGACAGAAAGGCTGTCTCACAAACAGCAGCCAAAATGCTTTTGGACTGACATATAACACTGGAAACTTAAAAAGAGAAAAAAAGTTTAGTAATGCTCTCAAACGTTCAAGAAAAATGAATTTCCAACCTGGGATTTTATAACTCAGTTAAGTTATGAAGCAAATGAAGGAAGAATAAAAACTATTTTCTATATACAGTCTCAAAAATTTGTACTTTTTTCCTCAGAAAGAGCACAACAAAATGAAGAAGTGAAACCAAAAAGATACAGAATATGAGCTTCAAGAGAGGAGAGGGGAAGGAGGCATCTTGAGAAACTCCAAGATGGCAGCTTTGCACTTGATACAAAAGACCATCAGTCTAGATTGGGAGAAGGCTCCAGATTTGTTCAGGAAGATGAAACTGATACAATTCCTGATGGGCCAACATTTCTTGAGAAGGGATTTATATAATTTGGAGTTAAATAGACTATAAGAAAACAATGCAACAAAAAAATTCTCAGATATTAACTTCCAGGAAAGCAAAATAATAATAATAATAATAATAATAATAATAATAATAATAATAATGTGGTTAAAAGAAAGTGACCATGGTATAAGGCATGGCTCAGCTGTGATTATTTTTTTCATAATCATAAAAACATAATCACTGAAGATTGGCCCAATTTAAATTGAGAAATGGGGACAAAGGGGGCAGGAAGGGTACTTATCTGGGGGTGGAGCTAAGTCACCATCTTTCATATGAGGAAACTAAAAAAAAATCAAGAAATAGCAATAGACATGTGCTATTGAGAGATATGAAGATAAATGCCAAAAAAGGTTGAAAGTGGTTGCTTTGGTGAGGGAGAAGTGGAAAGAAGAAGACTGGCTTTTTCCAAGAGATTTTTATTTTTTACTAAATGTTTTGGCTGGGGATTTAGCTCAGCGGCATAAGCACCTGCCTTGCAAGCATGCGGTCACAAGTTTGATCCCTGGAACCGATTTAAAAAAAAAAAAAAAAAATATATATATATATATATATATATATATATATATATATATATACTAAATGTTTTATACAACCAACTATGCAAATAAATGTTTGATAAAATTAAACATGGCAGGGTAAAGAAAAATGAAACAAACACAAAAGAACAAAAAGATTGTCTAGAAATCCAAACCTTTAATCAAAAAGGTGGCGTGAGACACCCAGCTTAGGCGACTCAGAGCTCTCTGCCTGGCGCAGCCCCATGGGAGCATGGCCCTACAAACCCCACTTTAGAATGGACACTTATGGGCAGAATCTGAAACGCTCCCCACGTTAATTTTTTGGCTGAACTAAATCCAAAAGTCCTACCAAGGTTTAAATCAAAAATCCAACAAAGAAAATAAACCTTATTGAAAAGAACATAGCAATGCAATCGGGGAAGTACTAGCAAACACTGATAACTATCATAAGACAATAATAAGAGACTGACACTTTATAAAAATATGGACAAAATATAGAAAACACGAAGAAATCGATTACACACAAAATGGTAAAATATGAACAAGAACCCATCAGAAAATAAATCAGGTAGGAAATTTGTAAGTAATCAGGCTAGCAAAATTTTAATTCTCTCTAACCCAGATATCAAACTTAAAAATGCAAAATCTATAAAAGAAACACTATTAGAAAATAAGGCTGAATATTTATATATTCTGTGTAGAATGTTTATATATTCTCTTGATAAAATTTGAGCCTGTGGAAGACATCCCAAAAAGACAGATAAATTTGATTGCACAACTTCTGAAATCTATGTACAGCAAAAAGAATAATTAATATTAAGAATTAAAGCAAGAAATTGAAAGAAAATATTTGCAACAAAATACACATTATACAGGTACTCACTTTTATGTAAAAAGATAATTTCACATGATAATAAAACAAAGGTAAAATACATAGAAAGACAATGTATAAAAGATAAGATAGTCTTGATAAAAATATGAAAGAATATTATTTGCTCTTTAGTAAATAAATACAAATTAAAAATAAGACATTTTAGAGTTACTACTGTAGCCAAAAATTAGATAAATGACAAAAATACAACATTTATTTATGCTTTAGTTACTAGGACTAAATCGACATAATAAAAATATTTGTTCTGTTAATAATGATGGGATGTCAATATTTTACTTAACATTATCCATTCAAGAGGAATGTCAAATGTTGGAATCGGTCAGGAGGAGCCTGAACTGGGAGTGACAGTGACTTCAGTTGGTTGCTCCCTCCCCAGAGAAGATTAGTGGGATTTGCTTGGACTGGGCCACGCCCCTGGCTGGGACCCAATGAGCCATCCCAAATCAATTCCCTGTGCCTAGCATGCACTAACCGGGTGAAGACCCCTGAAGTTCGGCTGGCCCGGTGGGGAGGGGCAGGAATATGCAGCTGCTGATTACACCTCAGTAATAAGAGCAGGCAGGAGAGGGCAGAGGTTCCTCGCCAGCATGTTTCGGAGGAAACGTGGCCAACAGGGAAGGGGGCTGGGACCTACACTGTAACCTCTGTGGAGGAAGCCAGGGCCATGACAGGAGAGAGAGGCAGGAGGAGGCCCCCAGTCCAGAAAACTGAGAGCACTGATCCAGGAGAAGGAAAAACAAGGGAGACTGGGGGTGGCAAACACGCAACATCAGACATGGTTTCAATGGACATTAAGAGATATCTTCAGGACCTTGTAGACGAGCTCAAAACTGAAATATTAAATCAGGTAAAGCAGGATATGAGTAGAGTAGTAAAAGAAATGCTCTCAGGAAGCATCTCGCAGGATGATACAGACAGAAGAAGGGAGGAATACAAAAAAAGGAGAGAAACATTCGATAAAGAATATAAAGAAAATATAGAATACATGAAGCAGATTCAAAGAGACTACTAGGAAATTAAAACTCCATTGAAAGCTGGCAAAACTCCTTAAAAGAAACTAAGGATAGACTATCAAAACTTGAAGACAAGTTGGCAGTGTGTGAACATGAAAGGAAAAATCTCTTTAAAATAACAAGGAAACAGGCAGAAACAATACAAAGGCTAGAAGATGACAAGAGAATCTACAATTTAAGAATAAGAAACGTGAATGAAGAAGCAGGAATACATACAGGTGAATTACAAAGGCTATTCATGGAAATAATTAAGGAAAACTTCCCAAGCATGGGAAAAGAAAATGACATTCAGTTGTGTGAGGCATACTGAACTCCAGCCACCTATAACCAAAACAGATCTACACCCAGACATATAATAATCAAGATGCCAGAAATTCAATATAAAAACAGAATATTAAAAGCCGTCAGAGAAAAGAAACAGATTACCTATAAAGGTAAGCCCATCAGAATCATGGCTGACTTCTCAACACAGACCATCAGATCAAGAAGAGCTTGGAGTGAAGTATTCCAAGCCCTGAAAGAAAATAACCTCCAGCCCAGATTGATGTACCCTGCAAAACTGTCACTAGAAGTTGATGGAGAAACAAGATGCTTCCATGACGAAGAGGAACTGGGGGAGTTTGTGACCACCAATCCAACCCTACAGAGAATACTGAAGGACATTCTAGAGAGAGAAAAAACATACCAGGATTTTAGGAACAGTGGCAGAAAGGCCTCAATGAGTGGGGTAGGCAGTAGAATGAAGGAGAAAACTAGACAAAGGCAGAAAAATAGCATAGCAGAAATGAGGCAGAGGAGGATAACTAGAAACTCTAACATAGATGGCCTTGATATGCTATATTGTTAATAGTGAACCAGGATTTAAAACCCACATTACTCCCACTATTCTGCTTAGAGATATTATATTCTGTTCCAGTTATTCTACCTGTACTAGATTTGAGGGCACAGACAGCAATCCTGAAAATAACAGGATATAGTACAGTAATCATCCTTAATTTCCTATTACCTTAATCTAAAGCTCTGTAAAACCTACACTGTTTTACCATGATCGATCATCATCGAATCTGGTTTGTTGGCTCGCTGTTTTGTATTGATAGATTTTATTCAAAGCTGTTATGATTGATAGTATCAAGTCTGAGAGTATAGGCAACTGCACTTAAGATGACAAGATCCACTAGAATATCCACTATGGTTTGATTATTACCTGCCTTTGAAATTTTATACTGTCTACAATGTTTTATTTTTACTAATATTGTTATTTACTGCTATACTCAATTATACTGCCATATTCAATTATGCCTGATGATATAGACATTGTATTGACGATAATAAGAAACAACACAGTAATCATTGTAGATCATGTTGTACTGTGGTTTTATATGACTTTTTGGTTTCATGTTTTTATAGGAATTTGTTTTGTTTTGTCTTGCTGAGTTTTGTTTTTCCCTCTAACACAGAAAGCATAGAAATACATGCAGAGATTCATGCACGCATAGCTGTTTACACTCTCACTGTTTGACTATCTACTTCATATGCTTTAATTTTGTAACTTGACCAACTATTTCTAAGAGGACAATACGTAATTTATTAACTAGTGATTTCTTATTATTTATCTTTTTGTTTTTTGGAATTCTATATTACCTCTACCCTTTACATGCTTTTTTTTCTCTTTAAATAAATTAAAAAAAAAAAGAGGAATGTCCATACTACTCAAAGTTTAGCAAAGGGAAATCAATGACTTGAGAACATTTTCCAATTAAACAACAAAAAAATGCTGACTATGCAGGACTTTGCTCTGCAAATAGCTAATCTTTTTTTCAGATAGTTGATGCTATTATAATATGATTCCTTAAGGAAACAAGCTTCATCCTCTAAAAAGTCCTACATTTTCCAAAAGAGAAAAGTGTCCACTTGTCCATCCCAAGTTTTTGTTGAAAATTTCAAATCCCTCGTGACAGTATAAATGCAGAACTAATTTACAATTAATCAAGTATTCGCCTAGAATCACAGCGGCTAAACTCATTACCTACACTCCAGCAATGGACCCACACAAAATAAAAGCAGAGGAACAAATGTCTAGAGCATTTAAATGCTCCTTTTCTATAGTAGTTATAGAAAAACAAGGCCACAGCGAGAACATAAGTTACAGTTGAAATAAACCAGGGATGGGAGGAAAGAGATAAAAATCCCTAGCAAAAGGTCATCACCGGATGTCAGGCTCGTCTCTCCCAGTCATCCTTAAGCCTGACCTTCACGTCCAGTTGCGTTGAACCCTTTCTGTTATTGATATTTTTCACATTTACGCTTTTATGTATTTATTTAGTGCATGTTTGCAGTGCACAATGTTTATACTCCTCCTGAGGAGCTGGTGCGTGGGCATAATCCATCTTAATTCTTTCCTCATCTCCTTCTCCTCCCTGCCCTCCTCTCTCCCACCATCTCTTGGTCCCCTTCCCATATGCAAAAGATCTATCCCCCTATTTCCTATTACCTATCTTTTTATATTATATTTCTCATATAAGGGAAACCAGGTGATATTTAAGGGTGTGTGCCTTATTTTACTTTTACATTATCCATTCAAGGTGCATCCATTTTTCGGCAAACGCCTCAAGTCTACAGTTCTCCTTGGTATTTATGTTGGATGGTGTGGACATTTCAGCTGACTTAAGTGGGTCAGAGCAGGGCACTATACAGTGCTGCTCTGTGGCGATACAATCCTTTCTCCCTGCAATTAGTCCACTGAGTGGTATTCTGAGTAATTCCGGGAGGCATTCAGAGGTTAAATATGTACCTTACCACTTGGAATACCTGTGACAAGTTAAACAAAAAACAGGTTCTCTCTAAGGACATAATGTGGTTACTCTCTCAACCAAACAACTGCCCATGAATTTAGACACTAAACCCGAAATATTTATTTAATTTGGTAAATGTAAATAAAAAGTCCTGCAAGGATTCAAATGTTTTAAAAAATAAATGTGTTAAAAATGCTTTAAAAACTAAGAATAAGGAACATTCACCATATAACAGTATTCAGCCTTTAAAAGGAGGGAAATTCTATCATTTGTGACTGCAAGGGTGGACCCACAGGACACTAGGTTAAGTCAAGTGAGCCAGGCACAGAAAGATGAATACTGCATGTTCCCACTCCCATGTGGAATCCAATAAAGCTGAACACATGGGAGGAGGAAATGAGGAGTTTCTGACAAAGTGTACAAAGTTCCATATAGACAAAAAGCAGTGTGACTGTAATTAATAATAACCCCCTATGTATTTCCACATAAGACAGAAAATTTCAGATGTCTGACTATAGAAATAACAGACAAGTGAAGTGATGGGTACATTAACTAACTTGATTTAATCATGCCACACTGTGCGGGCAGGTAGATACACCCGTCCACAGATCAAAATAGCACATGACAGCCTCCCAGTGCACAAACAGAACTTGAAAATAGTACTTAAATCATTTTTAATTAAAAAAATGAAGGGCTGAGGATTTAGCTCAGTGGCATAAGCACCTGTCTTGCAAGCACGTGGCCGTGAGTTAGATCCCTGGTACCAATTAAAAAAAAAAATGAAATCACACAAGTTAAAAAAGTCAGCAAGTCATAATTCTTGACCTCAACTAAGCTTAAAATTTATGGGGGGATACAAGCAAGTGATGATGATGATGATGATGATGATTACAAGAATTGGAAAAGGAGAGAAGGGCCCTGCTAAGTGGTGGTCACAAATTGCAACACTGGTATTGCGACCCCTCTGACCAGGTGCGGGAGGCCAAGCGGCAGACAAGAAGTCAGAGCAGCTCCCACCTCTAAGTACATGTGCTCCTGGTGGTTCCCCACATCTCAGCCCAGTGACTAGCTCTGTCCTCCCCTCGGACACAGCAATCACATTCTTAAATTTATTTTTTAAAAGCTGCAATGTAAGTGGAGGATTTTCAGAAGTTTTGGTTTATTTTCTTCCCCTGCACATTACATAGGGAAATCTTAACTAGCTTCTAGCGAAGGCCTCTGAACGAGATACACAGAGGCATCCTTCTTTGTTCCATGCTGTCTACTTCACTCCGAACTCATTTCCTTGTTCTCTTTTGCCACTGTGTGTGCTCACATATCAACACAAACACAAAGGACTTTGAACTTTTGGGCCCAAAAGATCTGCCTCTGTGGAAAGGAGGTCCTAGCTTCTTAGTCACTATTTTTGATGCGACTTACGCTCCCTGAGGAGGGACCTTAGACGAGCTGGGTTTCCAGCTCTGTGAAAGACACTTCTGGTACTTCCTCTTTCCAGGGACTCTTCATGTTCTGTAACTGACCCCTTTCACAACAGCCTCTTGTCAACTGCTTATCTCATGCTTGCCTCTGAGCTCTGGGGGAGTCACAGGCTGGGCCTGGTGTGCTTGCCACGCATTCCGGGGATCTTAGGAAATCTAGGAAACCCTTAATAAATACTTGTTGAGTAAATCTACTTTCAGTCATTTGAATGAAGCTAGTTCTCTTTGCACACAAAGGTGAAAAAGACAGTCCTTGCCCTCAGAGGCTGGTAGGGAGAACAATGACCATAAATAAATGCAGTAATAGATGCAAGCACAGGAGTCTCTGGGCAAGAAAGTAAAATAGGAGCCTCCTGAGGCCTTCCAGCTAGTCCTGACTGGGAGTTAAAAGCAAACTTTTACTACTAGAGAGGTTGCCCTGAGA